>CM022394.1:7968243-8568243 GCA_011833715.1 Carcinoscorpius rotundicauda | reverse complement strand
TAAATATAAGTTATATGTACTGTATAAATCGATGTGACACCACCCAGAAGAGTCTTGTATTTAATATAAATTATACGTACTCTATAAACTAAAGTAACACTGCCCAAAAGATATCTTCGTCTTGTCGATATAAGTAATAGGTATTGTATAAACAGAAATAACACCACACAGAATATATAGTCTCTTTGTCAATATAAAATATATGAATACGTATTGTATAAACCGAAGTGATACCATTTAGTAGATATGGTCCCTTTCTCAATATAAGTTATACATACTGTTTAAACTGAACTGAGACCACCCAAAATATATGATCCTGTTGTAAATATTAGTTTTACGTACTGTCTAAACAGAAGTGACATCACCCAGAAGATATAGTCCTGTTGTCAATATAAATTTACGTACTGTATAAACCAAAGAAACTCCACCCAGAACATATAGTCCTGTTCTCAATATAAGTTATACGTACGGTATAAACCGATGGGACACCACAAAGAAGATATGGTCCTGTTCTCAATATAAGTTATACATACTGTTTAAACTGAAGTAACACAACCCAGAAGATATAGTCCTGTTCTCAATATTAGTTAAACGTACTGTACTGTATAAACCGAAGTAACAGTACACAGAAGAAAAAGTCTTTTTCTCAGTATAAATTATACGTACTGTATAAACCGAAGTAACACCACCCGATGATATGGTCCTGTTGTCAATATAAGTTATACATTCTGTTTAAAGGCAAGTGATACCACTCAGAAGATATGGTTCTGTTTTCAATATAAGTTACACGTACTGTATAAGCCGAAGTCACACCACCCTGAAGATATGGTCCTATTGTAAATATGAATTATACGTACTGTATAAACCAAAGTGACACCACTCAGAAGATATCTTTCTGATGTCAATATAAGTTATACGAACTGAATAAATTTAAGCAACACTATCCACAAAATATGGTTCTTTTTTCAATATAAGTTATACGTACTGTATAAACTGAAATGACAACACCCTGAAAATATGATCCTGTTGTCAAAATAAGTTATACATACTGTATAATCCGAAGAGACACCACTCAGAAGATATGGTCCTGTTGTCAATATTAGTCATACTTACTTTTTATCCCAAGCGACACGACCCAGAAATATATAGTCCTCTTGTCAATATAACTTATATGTACTATACAAACCCAAGCGACACTACCCAGAAGATATGGTCCTGTTGTCAACATAAACTATATGAACTATCTAAACCCAAGTGAAACTACCCAGAAGATATGGTCCTGTTGTCTATTTTAGTGTTACGTACTGTATAAACCGATGTGACATCACCCAGAAAATATAGTCCTGTTGTCAATATAAGTTATACTTACTGAATAAATTTAAGTGACAACACCATGAAGATATGGTCCTCTTGTCAACATAAGTTATACGTACTGTATAATCCGAAGAGACACCACTCAGAAGATAATAGTCCTGTTCTCAATATAAGTTATACCTACTGTATAAACTGATATGACACCACCCAGAATATATGGTCCTGTTGTCAACATAAATTATACGTACTGTCTAAACCCAAGTGACACTACCCAGATGATATGGTCCTGTTGTCAATTTTAGTTTTACGTATTGTCTACACCGAAGTGACACCACTCAGAAGATAATAGTCCTGTTGTCAATATAAGTTAGACATTGTGTATAAACCGATGGGATTCCACCAAGAAAACATCGTCTTGTTCTCAGTATAAATTAAACGTACTGTATAAACCAAAGTGATACCATTCAGAAGATATGGACCTTTTATCAATATAAGTTATACGTACTGTTTAAACCAAAGTGACAACACCCAAAAGATTTGGTCCTGTTTTTAATATGAGTTATACGTCCTTTTTAAACCGATGTAACACAACCCAGAAGATATAGTCTTGTTTTCAATATAAGTTTCATGAAATATATAAACTAAAGTAAAACCACCCAGAAATTATAGTCCTGTTGTCAACATAAGTTATTCGTACTGTCTAAACCCAAGCAACTTTACCAAGAAGTTATGGTCCTGTTTTCAATATAAGTTATATGTACTATATAAACCGATGTGACACCACCCAGAAGATATGGTACTTTTGTTAACTTAAGTTATACTTACTGAATAAACCCAAGAACAACTAAACAAAAGATATGGTCCTATTGTCAATATAAGTTATACGTACTGTATAAACCAGAGCGACACTACCCAGAAGATATGGTGTTGTTATCAACATAATTATATGTACTGTTTAAACCCAAGCAACACTACCCAGAAGATGTGGTCCTGGTGTGAATATAAGTTTTACATACTGTCTAAACTGTAGTGACACAACTCAGTAGATAATAGTCCTGTTTTCAATATAAGTTATATGTACTATATAAACCGATGTGACACCACCCAGAAGATATGGTACTTTTGTTAACTTAAGTTATACTTACTGAATAAACCCAAGAACAACTAAACAAAAGATATGGTCCTATTGTCAATATAAGTTATACGTACTGTATAAACCAGAGCGACACTACCCAGAAGATATGGTGTTGTTATCAACATAATTATATGTACTGTTTAAACCCAAGCAACACTACCCAGAAGATGTGGTCCTGGTGTGAATATAAGTTTTACATACTGTCTAAACTGTAGTGACACAACTCAGTAGATAATAGTCCTGTTGTCAATATAAGTTATACGTACTGTATAAACCGATGTGACACCACTTTGAAGATATGGTCCCCTTGTCAATATAAGATATACGTACTGTTTAAACTGAAGTGACACCACCCATAAGAAATAGAATTTTTGTCAATATAGTTATACGTACTATATAAACCAATATGACTCAAAACTGAAGATATGGTCCTGTTTTCAACAAAAAAAATACGTATTGTAGATATGGTCCTTTTCTCAATATAAGTTATACTAACTGTTTAAACTCAACTGAGACCACCCAGAATATATGATCCTAATGTAAATATGTAAATGTAAATACGTTCTGTCTAAACCGATGTGACACATCTCAGAAGATATAGTCCTGTTGTCAATATAAGTTTACGTACTGTATAAACCAAAGCAACACTACTAGAAAGATATGGTCCTGCTCTTAATATAAGTTTTACGTGCTGTCTTAACCAAAGTGACACAACTCAGTAGATAATAGTCCTGTTGTCAACATAAGTTATCTATACAGTATAATCCGATGTGACACCACCCAGAAGATATAACCTTTTTCTCAATATAAGTTATACGTACTGTATAAACTGATGTGATACCACCCTGAAGAAATGGTAAGTTATACGTTCTCTTTAAACCGAAGTGACACACCCCAGAAGATATGGTCTTGTTGTAAATATGAGTTATACATACTGTATAAACTCAAGCGACATTACCAAAAATATATGGTCCTGTTGTCAATATAAGTTATACGTACTGTATAAAGCGATGTGTAACCACTCTGAAGATATGGTCCTGTTGTCAACATAAGTAAAACGTACTGTATAAACTGGAAGTGACACCATATAAAAGATAATAGTTCTGTATTTAATATAAGTTATACGTACTGTCTAAACCCAAGCAACACTACAAGAAAGATATGGTCCTATTCTCTATATAAGTTTTACGTACTGTCTAAACCGAAGTGACCCTACCCAGTAAATAATAGTCTTGTTGTCAAGATAAGTTATGTGTACAATAAAAACCGAAGTAACTGCACCCAGAAGATATAGTCCTGTTTTCAATATTATTTATTCGTACTGTATAAAATGATGTGACACCACTCAGAAGGTGTGATCCTGTTGTCAATAAAATTGATTCGTACTATATAAACCGAAGTGACACCACTCAGAAGGTATGATCCTCTTACCAATATAAGTTATAGGTACTGTATAAACCAAAGTAACACAACCCAGAAGATATAAACCTGTTGTCGATATAAGTAATACGTACTGTATAAACAGATGTGACGCCACCCTGTAGATATGGTCATCTTGTCAATATAATTTATACGTACTGTGAAAACCCAAGTAACACCACCCAGAAAGTATAGTCTTCTTGTCAATATAAGTTATATGTCTGTTTAAATCGATCTCACACCACCCTGAACGTATGGTCCTGTTGTCAACATAAGTTATACGTCCTGTATAAACAAAAGTGACACAACTCAGAAGATATGGTCTTGTTGTCATTATTAGTTATACGTACTGTATAAACCGATGTGACACCACTTTCAAGATATGGTTCTGTTGTAAATATAAGTTATACGTACTTTATAAACCCATGCGATACTACCCAGAAGACATGGTCCTGTTCTCAATATAATTTATATGTGCTGTTAAAACCAATGTAAAACGACCCAGAAGATAAAGTCCTGTTATCAATATAAGTTACACGTACTAATTATATTAAAGTGACACCACCCAGGAGATATGGTCCTGTTTTAAATATGAGTTATACGTACTATCTAAACCGATGTGACCCCACACAGAAGATAAAGTTCTGTTCTCAATATAAGTTATACATACTGTATAAACCAAAGTAATACTACCGAAAAGAAATAAACTTCTTGTCGATATAAGTTATACATAATAAATAAACCGAAGTGACACCACTCAGAAGATATTGTCCTGTTGTCAATATAAGTTGTACGTACTGTATAAACCAAAGTAACACCACCCATAAGATATAGTATCTTTGTCAATGTAAGTTTTATAAACTGTATAAACCTAGGTAACATCACCCAGAAAATATAGTCCTCTTGTCAATATAAGTTATACGTACTCTATAAACCGATGTGACACCTCCCAGAAGATTTAGTCCTGTTGTCAATATAAGTTATACGTACTGTAAAAACCGAAGTGACCCCACTCAGAAAATATAGTTCTGTTTTCAATATAAGTCACACATACTCTATGAACCGATGTAACATCACCCAAAAGATATAGTCCTTTTGTCAATATAAGTTATACGTACTGCATAAACCGATGTGAATCCACCCAGAAGATATAGTCCTGTTGTCAAAATAAGTTATACATACTGTATGAACCAAAGTTACACCACCCAGAAGATATAGTCCTGTTGTCAAAATAAGTTATACATACTGTATGAACCAAAGTTACACCACCCAGAAGATATAGTCCTGTTTACAATATGAGTTATACGTTCTGTATAAACCGAAGTAACACCACCCAGAAGATATAGTCCTGTTGTAAATGTATGTTATACGTACTGTATAAACAGAAATGACACCACTCAGAAGAAATGGTCCTTTTTCCAATATAATTTATACGTACTGTTTAAACTGAAGTGACTCAACCCAGAAGATATGTTCCTATTTTAAATATGAGTTATACGTACTATCTAAACCGATGTGACACCATCCAAAAGGTATAGTCCTCTTGTAAATAGTCCTTTTGTCAAAATAAGTTATACGTACTGTATAAACCGATGTGACACCACTTTGAAGATATGGTCCTGTTGTCAAAATAACTTATACGTACTGTATAAACTGATGTGACACCACTTTGAAGATATGGTCCTGTTGTTAATCTAAGTTTTACGTACTGTCTAAACCGATGTGACACTACTCAGTAGATAATAGTCCTATTGTCAATATCAGTTATTCGAACTGTACTGTATAACTCGAAGTACAACTACCCAGAAGATATCGTCCTGTTGTCAATATAAGTTATACATACTGTATAAACCAAAGAAACACCACCCAGAAAATATAGTCTTCTTTACAATATAAATTATACGTACTGTATGAACTGAAGTGATACTATTTAGAATATATGGTTCTGTTGTCAATATAAGTTATACGTACTGTATAACCCAATGTGACACCACCCAGAAGATATAGTTCTGTTGTCAATATAAGTTATACATACTGTATAAACCAAAGTAAAACCACCCAGGAGATATAGTCTCTTTGTCAATATAAGTTATACGTACTGTATAAACCGAAGTAACATCACCCAGAAGATATAGTCTTCTTTACAATATAAATTATACGTACTGTATGAACTGAAGTGATACTATTTAGAATATATGGTTCTGTTGTCAATATAAGTTATACGTACTGTATAACCCAATGTGACACCACCCAGAAGATATAGTTCTGTTGTCAATATAAGTTATACATACTGTATAAACCAAAGTAAAACCACCCAGGAGATATAGTCTCTTTGTCAATATAAGTTATACGTACTGTATAAACTGAAGTGACATCACTCAGAATATATAGTCCTTTGGTCAAAATAAGTTATACGTACTGTATAAACTGATGTGACACCACTTTGAAGATATGGTCCTTTTGTCAACATGAGTCATACGTTCTGTATAAACCGAAGTAACACTACCCAGATGATATGGTCCAGTTCTTATTATAAGTTTTACGTACTGTCTAAACCAAAGAGACACTACTCAGTGGATAATAGTCCTGTTGTCAATATCAGTTATACGAATTGTACTATATAAATAGAAGTAACACTACCAAGAAGATATGGTCTTGTTGTCAACATAAGTTATTCGTAATGTATAAACCAAAGTAACACCACCCAAAAGTATAGTCCTGTGGTCAAAATAAGTTATACGTACTGTATAAACCGAAGTAACATCACCCAGAAGATATAGTCCTGTTGTAAATATAAGTTATACATACTGTATTAACAGAAGTGACTCCACTCAGAAGATATGGTTTTGTTGTCAATATAAGTCATACGAGCTGTTAAAACCCAAGTAACTTTACCCCTAAGATATAGCCTTGTTGTCAATATTAGTTATACGTACTGTATAAACCAAAGTAACACCACCCAGGAGATATAGTCTTGTTGTCAATATAAGTTATACATACTGTATAAACCAAAGTAAAACCACCCAGGAGATATAGTCTCTTTGTCAATATAAGTTATACGTACTGTATAAACTGAAGTGACATCACTCAGAATATATAGTCCTTTTGTCAAAATAAGTTATACGTACTGTATAAACTGATGTGACACCACTTTGAAGATATGGTCCTTTTGTCAACATGAGTTATACGTTCTGTATAAACCGAAGTAACACTACCCAGATGATATGGTCCAGTTCTTATTATAAGTTTTACGTACTGTCTAAACCGAAGTAACATCACCCAGAAGATATAGTCCTGTTGTAAATATAAGTTATACATACTGTATTAACAGAAGTGACTCCACTCAGAAGATATGGTTTTGTTGTCAATATAAGTCATACGAGCTGTTAAAACCCAAGTAACTTTACCCCTAAGATATAGCCTTGTTGTCAATATTAGTTATACGTACTGTATAAACCAAAGTAACACCACCCAGGAGATATAGTCTCTTTGTCAATATAAGTTATACGTACTGTATAAACTGAAGTGACATCACTCAGAATATATAGTCCTTTTGTCAAAATAAGTTATACGTACTGTATAAACTGATGTGACACCACTTTGAAGATATGGTCCTTTTGTCAACATGAGTTATACGTACTGTATAAACCGAAGTCACACCACCCAGAAGATATAGTCTTGTTGTCAATATAAGTTATACATACTGTATAAACCAAAGTAAAACCACCCAAGAGATATAGTCTCTTTGTCAATATAAGTTATACGTACTGTATAAACTGAAGTGACATCACTCAGAATATATAGTCCTTTTGTCAAAAAAGTTATACGTACTGTATAAACTGATGTGACACCACTTTGAAGATATGGTCCTTTTGTCAACATGAGTTATACGTTCTGTATAAACCGAAGTAACACTACCCAGATGATATGGTCCAGTTCTTATTATAAGTTTTACGTACTGTCTAAACCAAAGAGACACTACTCAGTGGATAATAGTCCTGTTGTCAATATCAGTTATACGAACTGTACTATATAAATAGAAGTAACACTACCAAGAAGATATGGTCTTGTTGTCAACATAAGTTATTCGTAATGTATAAACCAAAGTAACACCACCCAAAAGTATAGTCCTGTGGTCAAAATAAGTTATACGTACTGTATAAACCGAAGTAACATCACCCAGAAGATATAGTCCTGTTGTAAATATAAGTTATACATACTGTATTAACAGAAGTGACTCCACTCAGAAGATATGGTTTTGTTGTCAATATAAGTCATACGAGCTGTTAAAACCCAAGTAACTTTACCCCTAAGATATAGCCTTGTTGTCAATATTAGTTATACGTACTGTATAAACCAAAGTAACACCACCCAAAAGATATAGTCTTTTTGTCAATATAAGTTACATAAACTGTATAAACCGAAGTAACATCACCCAGAAGAAATAGTCCTGTTGTCAATATAAGTTATACGTACTGTATAAACCGATGTGAAACCACCCAGAAAATATAGTACTGTTGTCATTACTCAGAAGATATGGTCCTGTTGTCAATATAAGTAATATACACTGTCTAAAACCATGCAACACTACCAAGAAGATATGGTCCTGTTATCAATGTGCCCTAGTTTTTGTTTTTGTCTCAGTTTTGTTTAGTTTTTGGATAACTTGTGTTTTATTCGAACTTTAAAAAATTTAAGGTTTAGCCATTGAGTTAGGTGGCGAAGATAACATATCTGAGGACATTTCAAAAAAATTCGTTCTTGTTATACGGATAACTTTGTTAGATATCTCCAAATAAACCAATATCTTTTTACAGTCCAAGGTTTTATTGAAGTTTAAAATCGACAAGGCCAAAAATACATCTATATGAGAATTAGAAACTGGTAAACGTTTGTAAGTTTAGTCAGAATTTTAGCTCGGTTGCAACTGAATGAGTAATACTAAAAAAAGGCAAAAAAGGCAAATGTTAAACCACCAGGGAGCCTTACAACTTATTAAATCTTTATAGTTCTTCATTCTTTGTATAGATATTGGTTGCATTTACATCTAATCTTTGTAGTGAATAATCGTATGTTAAATAACACTATAAAAAAGTAAAAAAACATCGAAATGTATGACAACCAGGGAGCGCTACACGTCATTAGTACTTCAAAATCCTTTTATCTGTATGTACAGATTAGTGGAATCAGTTTCTAAAACTTGAATTAAAGTATTTTGAAGAATACTAGAATAGTAATGAACGATATGTTTGACCACTAGGGAGCGCTACACGCCGTTACCATTTTATAGTTATTCAATCTCTTTATACATGTGGGGTGCATGTGTTAACTTTCGTGTATTTCATCTGCTCTTAGCACATGCTGCATTACAATGACATCATTAAAACGTATTCTTAGATATAGTTAAGAACTACATCTAAAGAATGTGTATACTAGAAGATATGATTAGATACATGAGATGTGACAAAGTGGTGTTTTGTAAAAAGTTACATATTTGTTTAAATATTTGGGATCACCAAAATTACTTCAGCAAAGACATGTTTGAAATCTTAATTAAATTAGCTCATAAAGCGATCTTTGTGAATCCAGTGAAGCTGGTAATACTGTCTTTTTAATTCAGTAAAGCTCTCAAAACTGTCCTTGTAATCCAGTGAAGCTGTTAAAACTGTCCTTGTAATTCCACGAAGCTATTGAAGCTCTCCTTGTAATCCAGTGAAGCCGTTAAAGCTGTTCTTGTGAATCCAGTAAAGCTATTAAAGCTGTTCTTGTAATCCATTGAAGCCGTTAAAGCGATCCTTGTGAATCCAGTGAAGCTATTGAAACTGTCCTTGTAATTCCACGAAGCTATTGAAGCTCTCCTTGTAATCCAGTGAAGCCGTTAAAGCTGTCCTTGTGAATCCAATAAAGCTATTAAAGGTGTTCTTGTAATCCAGTGAACCCGTTAAAGCGAACCTTGTGAATCCAGTAAAGCTATTAAAGCTGACGGAACTGTTCTTGCAATAAACTAAAACTTTTAAAACTATCCTTGTAATAAACTAAAACTTTTATAACTGTCCTTCTATTCCTGTGAAGCTGTTAAAGCTCTCTTTGTAATCCAGTGAAGCTATACAACGATATATCTGAAGCAATAATGAAGGTATAGAAAGTTCAAGCTGTTGAAGGTGCCCTAATGAGAATAAATATAATTTATATAATCTCGTAAAACGTTCTATATGTGAACTCTTACAGAACTGATAGGTTATTCCAATCGTTAATGATAACTTTTCACTCTCCTGTTTACTTTTGCATTCGTTATATAAACAGTTTCAAAATATAATTGAATAAAGTTTAAAATGTAACATCATTTATTGAGAAGTAAAATAAACATTATAGTTTACTTATTTCCCAATAGATGGCAATAGCATTTTACAGTGAATCTGCTTCTTTATTCATGACGTCACTTGGGTTCTCTCGAAATACACTATTTCTTCCACAAGGTCTGTGTTCATATTGTGGCCTCAAGCTTCTCTATCGATTAACTGTCACTCGTTGAATAAACTGGTGCATTTCGTGAACAGGCCAGAGAACCGAACAAAGGCTGTATTACACAAATCAACTGGGTTGTGACGAAACAGCCACGTGACAACACTTGGTAAAGTACGTTCCTCCAGGGTTGTAACAGTTCTAACTATTTACAGTTTAGAACAGTCAAGTAGTACTAGGCGAGTATTGATTTAACCAAATCAAGTATCTCTGAGCCAAAGATTCATATAAACCTTAAATAGGTGGAGAGATTTGTTTGGAATAATAACATGTACATCGGCGTCTATTTCCTGTACGTCATGGTTTTTCATGGTTCTTGAATTTAAATGGATTCGTTCGAATTTTTAGGTAACAGAAATACTACCGTCTTTTTTTATTTCAGATCTTATTTGCGTAAACTTCTTTTTGTATTTAAGTAAATTGTTTCGAGTCTTGACGAAACAGAAACACTAGTGTCTATTCTTTTATTTTAGCTTTTGAGCCCTCTAGTGAAAGCCAGCTAAACTAACTTGTGGAACGTTTTCCTATAATTACTTGAATTGAATTTTGCATTATTAATAATGCAAACCCGCCTTGCTTTAGGGTTGGCCACACTTTGGAGTCAGAGGTGGGATTCATTTGGAAAAAGAAAAAAGCTAATTCCGCACTGAAGATGAAGATAAAGACACGTGCTCCAAATAAACCATGGCCCGTAATCTGAGGGTCGTAGGCTCAAATCTCCGGCCCACCAAAATACTCACCCTTTCAACCGCAGGGGACGTTATAATGTACTATCAATCACACTATTCTTTGCTAAAATAGTAGCACAAGAACAGGCGATGGGTGGTGATAACTAACGGTCTTCCCTTCTAGTATTACACTGCTAAATTAGAGATGGGTAGAGAAGATAGTCCTGGTGTAGCTATCCGCAAAATTACAAAAACAAGCCACAAAAAACAAATCCAAACCTTGATATTAATAATGAAACAATGGAAAGTGAACAAGAACAAAAATGTAACTACATGGAAAAAAACAGAAAATATAAAAGAAATAAAGAAATATACCACATTACAAGAAAGATAAGAATATATTAGATTACAAGAAAGATAAGAATATGCTAATTACAAGAAATATAAGAATATACCACATTACAAGAGAGATAAGAATATATTACATTACAAGAAAGATAAGAATATGTTACATTACAAGAAAGATAAGAATATGCTACATTACAAGAAAGATAAGAAAATATTACATTACATGAAAGATAAGAATATAATACATTACAAGAAAGATAACAATATGCTACATTACGAGAAAGAAAGAAATATATTACATTACAAGAAAAATTAAAATATATTACATTACAAGAAATATAAGAATATGCTACATCTTAAGAAAGATAAGAATATACTACATTACAAGAAAGATAATAATATGTTACATTACAAAAAGATAAGAATATACCATATTACAAGAAAGATAAAAAATATTACATTACATGAAAGATAACAATATGCTACATTACAAGAAAGAAAGAAATATATTACATTACAAGAAAGATTAAAATATATTACATTACAAGAAAAAAATATATTACATTACAAAAAAGATAAAAATATATTACATTACAAGAAAGATAAGAATATATTACACTACAAGAAAGATAAGAATATGCTACATTACAAGAAAGATAAAAATATATTACATTACAAGAAAGATAAAAATATATTACATTACAAGAAAGATAAGAATATGCTACATTACAAGCAGGAAAGAAATATATTACATTACAAGAAAGATAAGGATATGTTACATTACAAGAAAGATAAAAATATATTACATTACAAGAAAGATAAGAATATGCTACATTACAAGAAAGATAAAAATATATTACATTACAAGAAAAAAATATATTACATTACAAAAAAGATAAAAATATATTACATTACAAAAAAGATAAGAATATACTACATTACAAGAAAGATAAGAATATGCTACATTACAAGAAAGATAAAAATATATTACATTACAAGAAAGATAAGGATATGTTACATTACAAGAAAGATAAAAATATATTACATTACAAGAAAGATAAGAATATGCTACATTACAAGAAAGAAAGAAATATATTACATTACAAGAAAGATAAGGATATGTTACATTACAAGAAAGATAAAAATATATTACATTACAAGAAAGATAAAAATATGCTACATTACAAGAAAGATAAAAATATATTACATTGCAAGAAAGATAAGGATATGTTACATTACAAGAAAGATAAAAATATATTACATTACAAGAAATATAAGAATATGCTACATCACAAGAAAGATAAGAATATACTACATTACAAGAAAGATAAGAATATACTACATTACAAGAAAGATAAGAATATATTACACTACAAGAAAGATAAGAATATACTACATTACAAGAAAGATAAGAATATGCTACATTACAAGAAATATAAGAATATACTACATCACAAAAAAATAAGAATATATTACATGACAAGAAAGATAAGAATATACCACATTACAAGAAAGATAAGAATATATTACATTACAAGAAAGAAAATAATATACTACATGACAAGAAAGATAAAAATATACTCATTAAAAGAAAGGTAAAAATATATAACATTACAAGAAAGTTAAAAATATATTACATTACAAGAAAGATAAGAATATACTACATTACAAGAAAGATAAGGATATGTTACATTACAAGAAAGATAAAAATATATTACATTACAAGAAAGATAAGAATATATTACATTACAAGAAAGAAAAAATATACTACATTACAAGGAAGATAAGAATATACTGCATTACAAGAAAGATAAAAATATATTACATTACAAGAAAGATAAGAATATATTACATTACAAGAAAGACAGAAATATATTACATTACAAGAAATATAAGAATATGCTACATCACAAGAAAGATAAGAATATACTACATTACAAGAAAGATAAGAATATGTTACGTTACAAGAAAAATAAGAATATACCACATTACAAGAAAGATAAGAAAATATTACATTACATGAAAGATAACAATATGCTACATTACAAGAAAGAAAGAAATATGTTACATTACAAGAAAGATTAAAATATATTACATTACAAGAAAGATTAAAATATATTACATTACAAGAAAAAAAATATATTACATTACAAAAAAGATAAAAATATATTACATTACAAGAAAGATAAGAATATATTACACTACAAGAAAGATAAGAATATACTACATTACAAGAAAGATAAGAATATGCTACATTACAAGAAAGATAAAAATATATTACATTACAAGAAAGATAAGGATATGTTACATTACAAGAAAGATAAAAATATATTACATTACAAGAAAGATAAGAATATGCTACATTACAAGAAAGATAAAAATATATTACATTACAAGAAAGATAAGGATATGTTACATTACAAGAAAGATAAAAATATATTACATTACAAGAAAGATAAGAATATGCTACATTACAAGAAAGATAAAAATATATTACATTACAAGAAAGATAAGGATATGTTACATTACAAGAAAGATAAAAATATATTACATTACAAGAAAGATAAGAATATATTACATTACAAGAAAGATAAGAATATATTACACTACAAGAAAGATAAGAATATACTACATTACAAGAAAGATAAGAATATGCTACATTACAAGAAATATAAGAATATTTTGCATCACAAGAAAGATAAGAATATACTACATCACAAAAAGATAAGAATATATTACATGACAAGAAAGATAAGAATATACCACATTACAAGAAAGATAAGAATATATTACATTACAAGAAAGAAAATAATATACTACATGACAAGAAAGATAAAAATATACTCATTAAAAGAAAGGTAAAAATATATAACATTACAAGAAAGTTAAAAATATATTACATTACAAGAAAGAAAGAAATATATTACATTACAAGAAAGATAAGAATATACTACATTACAAGAAAGATAAGGATATGTTACATTACAAGAAAGATAAAAATATATTACATTACAAGAAAGATAAGAATATATTACATTACAAGAAAGAAAAAATATACTACATTACAAGGAAGATAAGAATATACTGCATTACAAGAAGGATGAAAATATATTACATTACAAAAAAAGATAAAAAATATGCTGCATTAAAAGAAGATAAAAATATATAACATTACAAGAAGGATAAAATATATTACATAAAAAGAAAGATAAAAACATACATTACATTAAAAGAAAGATGAAAACATACATTACATAAAAAGAAAGATGAAAACGGTGAAGTGAAGAATAGAAGAATAACACTAGAAGCTCAATATAAAATATAAGATAAGAGTTTACGGATTTACAACCCTAAAATCAGGGGTTCAAACTCCAATAGCATTGATAAAGCAATGAGGAAGAGAATAGTACATTTGTTCCACACCTTTTGCTCTATCATATACAGTAACAAGAATTTCCTGGACTACTTTGATTACACCAACACCTTACGCATTTACAGAATATAATAGACTAGTTAAGCAACATCACCCAACTGAGTTAACACCAGATTAACAGGCAACAGGATAGGGGAATCAGTTCATTCGAAACACACTCCATTGGATTGAACAGACTAAACCGTTCGACCCATTTGAACATGTAATTTTCAGGCATAAATGAAATGAAATTGGACGCAGTATACCACCCATTTAAACAGTTATTGTTCATGTACTAATCAAATGAAATGGGACACAGTAAGCCATTCGTCTCAGTTAAACAAGTTGTCTCCAAGTATTAATTAAAGGGTATGAGACACATTATGTTATCTATCTCATTTAAATTAGTCTCCAAGTATTATTTAAATGGAATGGAACGCCAAGCCATTTGTCACATGTAAACAAGTAACCTCCAAGTGTTAGTTAAATGGAAATGGGCGAAGTAAGCCATCCATCTCACTTTAAAAAGTAATTTTCCGTGTATGGTTAAATAGAACTAGACGGAGCAAGCCATTCGTCTCGAATAAAAGAGTAGTCTCCAAGGCTTAAATAAATAGAATGGAGCACAGTCAACCATTTGCTTCAATTAAAAAGTAGACTCCAAGTATTAATCAGATAGAATGGAATCCAGGAAGCCATTATTTCAATTTAATCAAATAATCTTCACGTATTAATCGAAGAGACAGGTACAGAGCAGACCATTCGCCTCATTTAAAACAGTAATCTCTAAAATAATCAAATAGAATGGGACACAGTAAGCCATTCATTTACTTTAAACAAGCAGTCTCCAAGTGTTAGTTAGATGGTATGGAACACACTAAGCCATTTCTCTTATCTGAACAAGCAGTCTCCAAGTGTAAGTTAGATGGAATGGAACACAGTAAGCCATTTCTTTTATCTAAACGAACAGTCTCCAAGTGTTAGTTAAATAGAATGGAACACAGTAAGCCATTCCTCTTATTTAAACAAGCAGTCTCTACGTGTTTGTTAAATGGAATGGAACACAGTAAGCCATTCGTTTTATTAAAACAAGTTATATTTCGGTTAAATCGTTGAACGAGTATTTTAAAAGTTAGCTCTCCAAGGTGTGTATTGTTTAAGTTTACATTTCAGTTAAATGTTTGTGAGGGGAAAATAAAAGTATGCTCTCTCAATTTGTGTATTGTTATAACATAAATTTTAGTAGAAACGTTGTAAGAAAACCTTAAAAGTTATATCTCCAATGTTTTTATTGTTGAAACTTACATTTCGTTTAAAGCATTGTAAGAAGACCCTGATCAAAGATATCTAATGTCTCAGACGACCTCAAATTAATTTTGAAGAATTTTGAGGGGTATTATTTAAAGGTACCGTCTTGGACTTTTAGTGACAGCACTTAAACCACCTTTTATTCTATGTTGTCTTAATCTGGTCGTGACTTCATACAATCGTGTTACATGTTATAAACAAGTTTTCTCCTTAGTGATCGGTGTCTTTAGTAAAATGCATTTAAACGATTTTACTACTTTGTAACACGCTGTGCTTGCGACAGTTAAGCGATCGTTACTACTTTACATCTTGAAGTAGTCCTGATGACATTACTACGTATTACCATTACTTGATCTAACAGAACAGCGAGATTGCGAAGGGTGTTTCGTATTTATTCAGCAGAAGAGCACGTGACCTGCGACTGTTAGATGAACAAACACACGACACCAGACCTAGACTGAAGGTTCGGTAAAATTAACAAACATACAGCTTTGTCCAGAATGTTTGTAACAAATACGATTGTTATTATTAAAACAAATACACTTGGTGTTATTAAGCTCAGAAACATGTGTTACATTAAACATGCACACATGTAATTTGTATAATGATTCATGTTCTATGGACATCATGAACGACATATCAAAACAGCAAACGATTTTATTGTTACATGTAGAATTATGTGTAATTTAACTTTTCTCGTAACAAAACAAAACCTTACCAAAACATATATGACAACAAAGTAGAACATTCAGTTATTGCAAATAGTCTTCATCATTATATCAGTTTATATCAAACAATCATTTTTTATTGGTTCTTCTCGTACTCCATTAACCCCCACAATGCAATAGGGCATGCTGATGATCAGGTTATTGATGTAATACTACACTTTGATTTCAATCCAACTTGTCACTGGAAGGCGCTGTAACTCAGCTACAGTACTGGTTTAAAGTTGTAATTAGCAATTTTCCCGCTCACTTCTACCCTACAGCTCTTAATGGGAATACAATCAGGATACTTTGAAGGTCATTATATTCTTGTAACGTTCTCATGGTCCAGATAATCCTGAACAATTCGTGCACTGTGAGCAATGGCATTCTTATCTTCGAACACAAAGTTGTTACCAAACGCTGCTCTGGCATATGGCAAAACAATATCGTTTCCTTGTGATTCCCGTAGGAGGAGCCATTAACATCTGCCTGGAATATATGAAGAGTAATTTCTCCACCATGATGAAGAGCTGCCGAAACATTGCAACACCTCCTGTGACAAAGGGAGTCTACTATATTGTGTTTTACATGACGTGAATCTTGTCATCAGCTTTAACACGCTAGAAACAGAACTCGTCTGAAAATGTAACATGTCGTTAGTATTCTAAACGTAAGTTGGCATGCTGTCTTGCCCGATTATCATGGTGAATTCTGGTTAATATGAGTTTGTGGATAGCTATTCTTTTTGAATAACATTGCTTGGTCAGTATGCTATTCATAATTCTTCCGGATATCCTGAAATGAACGTATTCGTGCCTTTCCTGTTGATAGGTATTGCAAAACTTCTTTTGACCACAACGACTTAACTTGATCTGAACAAGGTCATCTCTGGCATTAGTTTCTCAGCGTCTACGAGTATACTTTCCTGAAGCATAGCCTGCTGTAGTCTGATGATGTTTACAAGTTGTAGATACGGTACACTCGATGCACCCAACTGTTACTGTTCTGGAACTGTCAGCTTGCTTCGTACCATTTCTGGACAATCGAACAATTTGACGTCAACTTCTGGCATATGACGAGGCATGACACTATAGTCTACATCAAGTATACGGAAACTGTCTGAACAAAGTGCCGATCTGTGTCAAATAATTACAACAGAAGCACACCCTTTTATACAAAGTATGTGTGCATGTACACTTCTGGCCAAAATCTTAATGCTAATGGATATAAACAAAAAATATGCATTTTACGTTGTTAGACTCAACCATTTATTTGAATAGAGCTTCAAAAGATGAAAATAAGGAAAGGGAAAATAAAAATAAAGAAACTTTTTCGCATTTAATAGTAAAAATGTGAACACTATGAAATTAGCCTAAATACCAGCTGGCCAAAAGATCAAGCTCATGCCAAAAAGAAGTCATAAACAGGGTAAGAAATGTCCAACAAGAGGTTTTAGTAGTGAGTTGCACGGCCGTCATTGCGAATAACTGCAAATATTCACTTTGGTATGGTCAATATAAGCGTTTGCAGAAGATGGCTTCACGAAGAACATGCACTGTTTGGAATTGACGTCCATTTCTATAGATTTCCCTTGCCATTCACCCTCAAACATTTTCAATTGGGTTCAGTTCTGGCGAACACGCTGTATGGTCCAAAAGAATCACGTTATTCGCCATGAAAAAGTCCTTTGTCCTGCAGGTATTGTGGATTACAGCGTTGTCCTGTTGAAAGATCCAGTCATTTCCACACAAACGAAGGTCTTCAGTCAATAAAGATGCTCTCTCCAACATGCCAATGTGGCCAGCTGCTGTTTGATGCCCCTGTATAACCTGAAGCTCCATTGTTCCACGAAACGAGAAACGACCCCAGATCATGATGGAACCTCTTCCACTGTGTTGTGTAGAAAATGTTTTTGATGGGATATCCTTATCCTGCCAGTAACGTTGGAAGCCATCTGGACCATCCAGGTTAGTTTATTTCCATCAGAGAACAAAAACCTTCTACTTTTCTACATTCTATGTTTGGTGCTTCTCAGTAAAGTTTAACCGAACTGTTTTGTGGTGTGGAAGAAGGCTTGGCCTTTGAAGATGCTTACGGTTTTTAAAGTCTTTTTCTCGCAGATTCCGTCGTATTGTTTTTGAGCTGCATTCTGCATCCGTAAAGCCCTTAATCTGTTTCGACGATCGGCTGGTGTCTTGCCGGACAACTGTTCGAATCCTCCTGCTCTACGTCAGTGAAATATTCTTGGGTCGACCACTTGAAATTTTCGTTCCGTATCCTTCAGGGTTTTTTAAGAAATTTCCAACAGCAGTTTGACTACGCCCAATCTCACCATCGATGGCACGTTGAGAGATACCTTGCTTTTGCAGCTCGACAATTCTGCCACGTTCAAACTCTGTCAACATTTTAGCTTTTGCCATGTTTTTACCCAGTGTAACACAGGAGATGTCAGTGGGAGATGTTGACAAAGCTAATGCTTGAAGACAAATGACTACATTTCGTTTCGTGTTTACGTTTCTTTGTTTGTTTGTTTGTTTGTTTTGGAATTTCGCACAAAGCTACTCGAGGGCTATCTGTGCTAGCCGTCCCTAATTTAGCAGTGTAAGACTAGAGGGAAGGCAGCTAGTCATCACCACCCACCGCCAACTATTGGGCTGCTCTTTTACCAACGAATAGTGGGATTGACCGTCACATTATACACCCCCACGGCTGGGAGGGCGAGCATGTTTAGCGCGACGCGGGCGTCGTGTTTACCAATTAACTCTTCGTTCCAGCATGGTCTTAAACTTTTGACCAGCTGGTATTTAGGCTAATTTCATAGTGTTCACAGTCACTAAGTTTTATAAGTGTTTCACAGTCACTAAGTTTAATGAGTGTTCTACAGTCACGAAGTTTAATGAGTGTTTTACAGTCACTAAGTTTAATAATTGTTTCACAGCCACTAAGTTTAATGAGTGTTTTACAGTCACTAAGTTTAATAATAGTTTCACAGTCACTAAGATTAATAATTGTTTCACAGTCACTCAGTTCAAAAAGTATTTCAAAGTCACTAAGTTTAACAATTGTTTAATTGTCTTATGAAGTACAAATTGATCCCAATTTGGTTTATTTTTTAATTTCGCGTAAAGCTACACGAGATCTATCTGTGCTAGCCGTCCCTAATTTAGCAGTCTAAAACTAGAGGAAAGGCAGCTAGTCATCACCACTCACCGCCAACTCTGGGGCTACTCTTTTACCAACAAAAAGTAGGATTGACCGTCACACATATCGCCCCTACGACTAAAAGAGCGAGCATGTTTCGTGGGACGGGGATTCAAATCCGCGACACTCAAATTACAAGTCTAGTTTCTTAACCATCTGGCCATGGCGGTCCGATCGAAATTTGAAGATCTCTTTAATCTTGGGCGTAAACCTCTACCATTAGAGTGCGGGAATATTGCATAATACAAATCCTGTTTTGACGTCACAAATGCCAAGTTAAATGAGAAATAAAATCCGGGAGAAGATGGAGAAGGTTAAGATAGGGTGAGGGGGGCGTTCATCGACCCACACCCTAAATCTGACCCTTTGTGGACCGCCCACGAATACTTTAGTGCACAAAACGAAGGTGTAAGAAGATCAGTTTCCCAGACCAGACGGAGAAAAAAAACACATCACTAAACCCACCACTTGGTCGTGCAGAAAGTGTCAAGCCCTCTACTTATCGGGTCTTTGTACCCAATATTCTCACGTGCTGGGGGGTGGCCAAGCCTCGCTGATGTTTCTGTTCTGCTTTAATAGTGGCCTTGGTAACCACAACGGTGGGTTTAATTGTGGCCTCTTTAACTGTGAGAAAGCTAGCAAACATTCAATACACGTATTGTTTCAATACGCGGCAACAGATAACTCTGGTTTCAAAATACATCTAGGAATGTGCTAGTTACTTTCACATGTATATATACACGTATATAGTTGTAGTTTAATCAATAAGTTCTGGTCGTGTGTTTTCTCTTCTTCGAATTAGTTTCCGGCAGAGGGATGGCAGACCAAGTTAACTTTAACCATTCGTCTCTAGTTATAAGGTCATATTGTATAAATTTATAAACCTGTCCGTCTTAAACCCAGTTTGATGGAAGTAACCAGTTTTGATTAACTGGTAACACACGTAAAACATTACTCCATAAACACAAACTATTCTCGAATCATTTCCACACAAACACCAGAAGAAAAACACTCAAATCGAGATCAAAAGTTTGACACTGATTCGCCAAAGAACAACACAACGTTATATTGTAGTTTACCATTTATCCCTGACATCAGATAAGAAAAATAATTAACACTTGGAGTAAACTTCCAATTTACCCCAAAAAACGGCCCCAGATTAGGATAATTTTTAAAAAAAATGATCACTTGAAATAAAACAATTCCAATAATTTATAAAATAATGTGAAACAAATCCCGGATTTTACACCGGAGAAACCGATAGAATTTTCGTAACCAGGTTCACTTACACAATAAAAAAACGTTCGCGCGTTTAACACCATTGTAACTGAAAGCAAATAAACATAGCATGTCCATTTGAAACATTGAAATATGAAAAAAGTACCAAACATCAATAAACACAAAATAAAGAAATTTATCTCAATTGAACAAAATATCTACAACCACAAATCAACATTCAAGGGTACCAATATACCTGTAGTAGTCATGTTGTCTATTTTGGTTCCATACCGAATATATATATATGTTTATGACTCTATCTGAGATTCTTGTACACCCTAGCTACACCCTAAATCAACACTCAAGATGTCATTAAACCTATAGTAGTCATCTGATCTCTAGGTTCCATACTGTATATATATTTTTATTCATGATCGTATCTAAGATTTTTGTACACCCAAGCTATACTCTAAACCAATACCCTGAGATACCATTATACTTATGGTAGCCTATAAAACAGTCTGGTCGTGTGACCTCTCTGTTTCAAACTGTATATATACACTGCTGGTCAAAATCTTAAGGCAAATGAGCATGAGAAAAAGTATGCATTTTGCGTTGTTAAACTCAGCCACTCATTTGAATAGAGCTTCGAAAGATGAAAATAAGAAAAGAGAAAATAAAAGTAAAACACATTTTTAGCATTTAATTAAGGTCCTAACGGACGCAGAATTCAGCTCAAGAACAATAAGATGGCATCTACGAGAGACAGGCTTTAAAAACCGCAAACGTCTTCAAAGTCCACGACTTCTTCCACACCACGAAACTGCTCGGTTAAACTTTACTGAGAAGCACCAAACATAGGATGTAGAAAAGTGGAAGAAGGTTTTGTTCTCTGATGAGAAAAAATTTAACCTGGATGATCCAGATGGCTTCCAACGTTACTAGCACGATAAAGATATCCCACCGGAGACATTTTTTACACAAGACAGTGGAAGAGGTTCCAGCATGATCTGGGTGTTTTCTCCTTCCATGGAACAATTAAGATACAGGTTAAACAGGGGCGTCAAACAGCAGCTGGCTACATTGGCATGTTGGAGAGAGTATCCTTATTGACTGAAGGGCCTCGCTTGTGGGAAAATGACTATATATTTCAACAGGACAACGCTGCAATCCTCAATGCCTGCAGGACAAATGACTTTTTCATGGCAAATAACGTGATTCTTTTGGACCACACAGCGTGTTCGCCCGAACTGAACCCCATTGCAAATGTTTGGGGGTGGATGGCAAGGGAAGTCAATAGAAATGGACATCAATTCCAAACAGTGTATGATCTTCGTGAAGCCATCTTCAGCACTTGGAATAACATTCCAGCCAGCCTTCTGCAAACGCTTATATCGACCATACCAAAGTGAATGTTTGCAGTTACTCGCAATGACGGCCGTGCAACTCACTACTGAGACCTCTTGTTAGGCATTTCCTGCCCTGTTTTGGACTTCTTTTTGGTGTGGTCTTAAACTTCTGATCAGCTAGTATTTAGGTTAATTTCATAGTGTTCACAATTTCCTATTAAATGCTAAAAAAGTTTTTATTTGTATTTTTCCCTTTTCTTATTTTCATCTTTCGAAGCTCTACTCAAATAAGTGGTTGAGTCCAACAACGCAAAATGCATATTTTTTTCTTTATGATCATTGGCCTTAAAATTTTAGCCAGCAGCGTATATATTCATGAGTCTGTCTGAGATTATCTTCGTTACACTCTTAACAACACCCAGGGGTACCAATATACCTTTTGTAGGATATGAAGCAGTCTCTTGTCATGCGACTTGTCTAAGATTATTGTACCTGAGGATAATATAATTTTGTTGAAACATTCTACATGTATTATAGTTTTCTTCATTATCAGTGTAACCGTATCCAAACTTACATATTTTAAAACTGGGTTATCATATTTAACCAATTTGATGTAAAGTTATCTGTTTGTTGGGTCACATGGATATAGACACTTTTACAGTTAAATACCACTGAATAAGTTAAACCCAATGTGACGAACAAGAATAAAGTGAGTTTCAGTTAATCAGTTTGTTTTTTTGTTTTTTTTTAATTTCACGCAAAGCTTGTTTTGTTTGTTTTTGAATTTCGCACAAAGCTACTCGAGGGCTATCTACGCTAGCCGTCCATAATTTAGCAGTGTAAGACTAGAGGGAAGGCAGCTAGTCATTACCACCCACCGCCAACTCTTGGGCTACTCTTTTACCAACGAATAATCGGATTGACCATAACATTATAACGCCCCCACGGCTGGAAGGACGCAGTGAATCAGAGAAGTCATAGTTAAAGTGATGAAACAAATGTAAAAACGTCAGAACAATGTACAAGAAAATATCTACAATGCAGCTCAAAGTGCGATAAAAATTAGAAACAAAAATAGAATAAACCCAAATTGTCATGAAAGTGCTTATGACATAAATCGTGAGTTTCACATGGACGTTTCATTTTCTTTTATAACTCGGGTTCACCATCCCTCTAGGACTCTCTCAAGATGTGATGGATGATGTATATATTATTTATTTTAATACACAGGAATCAGTTTCCCTTGGAGTAATGGATCGTGTACCTGTATTCTCTCTATTACTGAGCACATTATAACGCCGCCAGAAAATCTTTGGTGGTGACGAGTAACCAAAGTGTAACAAGGCGTAAGGTTATGTATATTACTCTTGTATAGAATATATAAATAATGGATTCATGAGAATGATAAATCTAATTACCTGAAGTATGTTATTTTAGTTCTTAAAATAAAATAATATTATACACACTGTACGCTTAGCACTTAAGCTATAACGTTGTGGTCAAGTTTTATTGGATTCCCGATTCTTTATTGAAGATATCTGTGACTTGCTGGCGATAAATGTCATTGGTAAACAAGTCATAAATACATACTCTAAAGAATTGCGGACTTATAAAACTTGAGAGTGGCGTGCCATCCAGAATCACACAGTTGAAAATGTCCATTAAAGAAAACGCGAACGACAGTGGAAGTAGGTTTAAATACACACGTCTAATATTGTTAACAAAACTACTCTTAGATTACAATCACGTTATATTATCATATCGACTGGCTTTCATAAGAGAGGTGAACGACTTGAGATTCAGTGTAGAGATTTTTGTTTGTTTTGAATTTTCGCACAAAGCTACTCAAGGGCTATCTGCGCTAGCCGTCCCTAATTTAGCAGAGTAAGACTAGAGGGAAGGCAGCTAGTCATCATCACCCACCGCTAACTCTTGGGCTACTCTTTTGCCAACGAATAGTGAGACTGACCATCACATTATAACGCCCCCAGCAGTATAGAGATATACGAAAGTTTGTTAAACAATGAAAATAACTAGAGATAATACAAATATAAAAAAATAAAACGAGACTAAACGAAAGAAAATAATTAATTAAAATAACAACACAAACTTGACTCAAGAAAGTCATGAATAACAATGGAGTCAGGGTCAATCCACTCAAACTGTCCAAATTTGATAAACATAAATACGACATTGATGCTTCGGTAGAGAGATGTGAAAGATTTGTCCAAACTCAGAAGTTGAAACATTGCCGAATGTGTAGACAGAGAGTAGCAGATGTCTTCGTGTGTGCGTTCTGCAGAAAGGACTTTCCACTGAAGTCTTCAGTGACAGATGAAACACAGTTTACTTCAGAACTGATGCAAAAAGTATGCATCCTAGTCCTAGTCAGGTCTTTACCACTCCATTCAACCCCAGATGTGACAGAATTTGTGAGGGTGTCAAGGAAGTCTTAAAAAGGCCCCACGCTACCAGAAGTGAAGGTTGTATTACTTGCTTTTCAAGTAGTCCTAGAAATAAGTACATGATTTTCACCCTTTGAGTTACCTTATGGAAAAAGAGTTTGATGGTAAACCTTCTCTTTATTTATTATGTATAGAAAGATATTACATGTAGAAATAACCTGATTATTAAATGTAAAATAACCTGGACATTATATTATGATAATCTGGACATTACATGTAGAAACAGCCTGGACTTTACGTTATTAAAGGTATAATAATCTGGACATCATATAAATGATAACCTGGTTATTAAAGGTACAATAATCTAGACATTATATGTGTGATAATCTGGTTACTAAGTGTATAATAATTTGGACATTTCATGTATGATAATCTGGTTATTAATTTATAATAATCTGGTAAGATATTAAGTGTATGGTAATCTGGTTACTGAATATATAACATTTGATTATTAAATGTATAATAATTTGATTATTAAGTGCACGATAATCTGAATATTTCATGTATGATAAGCTGGCTATTACATATAGAGACAGCCTAAATATTACATATCTGATAATCTTGTCATGAAATATATAATATTCTGGACATTACATATATGATAATCTGGTTACTAAATATACAATAATTTGGGTATCACATGTGGATATAACTTGGATATTACACTTGTGATATTATGTTTATTAAGTGTGTAATATTCTGGTCATAATATCATGTGTGTGATTCCAAATTTATCTCCAAGCATAATATTCTGGTCATTACATGTGGAGAGAAACTAGACATTCAAATAGAAATATCCTGGACATTACATGTAGATGATGTCCTCAGTTATTTAAGAGTGTAAAACGATGTGGATTTAGTTAAATGATTTAAAACTCTCGGATAACGCTACGGTCCGACAGCTTACACTGTGTTATCTTCTACTTTGTGTTCAACTGATACACAATAAAACTCCCTGATAACGCTACGGTCCGACAGCTTACACAGTGTTATCTTCTACTTTGTGTTCAACTGATACACAATAAAACTCCCTGATAACGCTACGGTCCGACAGCTTACACAGTGTTATCTTCTACTTTGTGTTCAACTGATACACAATATTCAAGAGCAACAGAGCTAATACAGTACGACGTTTGTTGATGCCAACCGTACCTAACATAAATCTTGTCAGCTGATGACTTTGATGGTTTGCAGAGAAGTCCAGAGATAATGATTATTAATTTATGGGGTGCATTTTCCATGAATCTTAAGTTAGAGGACAACAACCCAGCCAGGTCATGCACTAAATAAATCAACTAACAAACATAAAGTAGTTAGAGGTATTCAAAAAATGTGTCCATTATTGTAGGTTTAACAGTGATGACACATTTAAGACACACGACGACAAACATTGACAAAGTGTATAACAATTATGATATCCTGTAAAACACAATTACACACTACAAAACAATGATTGTATATTGTTTGTTTGTATTTGAAGTTTGCTCCAAGCTACTCGGTAATTATCTGCGCTAGCCATTTCTGATATGGACTAGAGGGAAGGAACATAGTCAACGTAGCTCTCCGCCAACTCTTGGGTTGCAATTTTGCGAACAAATAATGAGACTGAATGTTGCATCAGAAAAGAAATTTCCCACTGTTAAAAGGTAGAGCTTGTTGTATGACGGAAGTGATTGGAACCCACCACAGCATACTGAGAGTCGAGCAATCTAACCAACAGAATATGCCAGGCCGTCTTATTTGACGAACACGACAAGAAGTATTCCATAAACCGTATAATACTTATAATATTACAATAGATTTTAGGAAGAAGGAAGAATTTTACTGTTGTAGTTTGCATAGAAAATATTTCCGTTTTTTACGTGGAGTGTGATTTAACATAACGTGATGGGCGTGACCTTAATTTCAGGAAGTATATCCACTTCCGTTCATGAGCAAAAGGCGAGTTAGGCTACACGACAAGATACTGAGTAAATTTGTTTAAAAATGTCTAGTGAGTGAATAATTTTTGTTTGCTTGTCTGTTTCATTTAAAAATAACTAATAAGTGAATGATGTAGTTTGTTTGTCTGTTTCAGTTTGTTTCATTGTAAAATTCCTAGTGGGTGAATGATGTATACTTATATAATGTATTTTGATGAAAATATTAAGAAAAAAAGGTGAAATTTCTTCTTAGGCCTAATATTTTTGATAAGTTAGGCCTATCACTGTGTCTTGATTACGCTAATTATAAATTATGATGCAGAAATAAAATATTTTTGTTAATGTTAAGTGAACTTGACTTCGAATTATTCTTTCTTTTATCAAGTTATGATTTGTTCCGGCCATGATTTTCTCTTAGCATTTTGTTTTAAGAAAATATATTACTGCTCCTTCAGGGGAATGTGATACTTTTTAAAATAACCCAATACACAAGGAAATTCATTGTAGGATCGTCTTAAAGTTTTATGATTAAAAGTAAAGTGACAAATAAAAAAATCAATATACATAAATATTTAACATTATCATCAATATTCAGTTATGTAAAACTCCTTAACAGTGTTGTGTGACTAGTTTAATCTCCGATCCTCTAACAGAGGCAGCGAATGTTGTGTGGTTGGTTTGGTCCTTTAATAGGATCGACAAGTTTTGTGTGGTTGGTTTGATCCTTTTACAGTGCCATGATGTTTTAAATCTTGCTAGCAGCACGTGTCATAATTTGAAAATTAAATATATTTTTTCACCAAATAATCACTTTCTGACATCAGTGATGTAACTAACCTTTTGTATATAGCTCATTTTATTTATTAAACTTTGGAGAACGTTCTAGTCATTCGGGCCACCTACCATCACGTTACATTTCCTATCTGCTAAGCACCAAAACATTTTCTCGAAATATCTAAAATACAAAATACACAATAACAATAGATTAGAAACTTAACGAAGGTCGACATGGTATTTGAAATTATATTTTGCGTGGAAACATACGCAAAAAAAACCACTTTACAAAAGCGTGAATATATATATGTATATTGATATATTTAGAAATTATATATATAACAAGTAATTTGCTTCTGAGATTTAATTTCCTTAGGTTTACCAAAAGAAACAGAAACCCTGAGATACATACATGACGTCAAAAATAAAGAAATCATTTCTCGAGACTCTAGTGCCTGAAATAGAAATCAACTTAGGTCGCCGTAGAAACGGTGACGTCATTTTGCTAACGTGTGCAATGTTTCAACCGACTGTTTTTTCTCCCTTGACGACTTAAAAGGATATAGGTGGACTGTTCTGACAGGTGGAAGATTTAAATATAATTAATATTTGGTTTGGGATTGAACTATTTGTAGGCACAGAAGCAAGTAGACAGAGAAAGTTGGAAGTTTTCAGAATTGTTGTATTTTCTAAGTTCAGAAAAATAACCTTTGCGTCTTTTTCAAAAGGTTCATGTGTATATTGACTTCTGTCTGACGATTTCCAACTTGCAGACAAACTTATTTATATTTTTAGATGAATTTTTTCCAGAACCTCATGAATTTGTTTTGTTTCTTCGTTTTTGAAAATTATATTTTTAACTGTGATGTAGAATCGTGCAACTTATGTAGTGTAATAACAATTACTTATTTTAAATGATATAGTAGTTGCAGATGTTTGTGGATAGAGGCCGCCATAATAACATTCAACAATAACGTACATACTGTATTTCTTTATCGCACACTTAAAACTCACGTAATTGGTCAAATCTGAATTTGGTGCTCGGCACATTTCATTTTGTTGACATGGTTTCCTTGTACTAATGATCCATAAAAAAAAAAAAAAGTCTAGTGGTTAGGGCACCCGAGTCACATATCTGTTGGTCGCAGGATTGAATCCCGTCACTGAATATACTCGTCCTCTCAGCGACGTGGGCGCTATAATATGATGGTCAGTTCCACTATTTGTTGGTAAAAGAGTAGTCCAAAAGTCGACGGTGGATGGTGCTAAGTAACTGCTTTCCTTCTGGTATGTTCCCTTAAAATTAGGTACAGCTATCACAGGTAACCCTCGAGTAGCTCTGAGTGAAATTCAATAAAAACGAAAAATAAGTTCGTGAGTTTCGTTCATGTTGTCGAAGATAGCAGGAAAAAACTTCTTATTTTTGTGAAAAGCACCGACTCCAGACATATCTCTTGAAAGCCACATATGTATTTCTTTCATGAAAAAAACTTCCTAAAGATCTGTATGCCAAACCTAATTTTGAACAGATAAACTTGTGAGAAGGAAAATATTCAACATTGATCGCCGCTAACTCTTGTATGACAGAATAGTATGATTGGACTGTTACCCTTATATTACCTACACGCCTTCAAAGTGCAGAGCAAACCTCGAATTCTAGAATTTACAGTCCTCATACGCCAACTACTAAACTATGTTTGGCAAAAACATTAACACAAATAAGCCAACTGAACTAGAACATACACTGTAGTTAGTGGTTAGAAAGTCCAAGGTCAAAGTCTCTTGATATCGTTTAATACGTAGATAAAAACGTTAACGGGTTGTTATTTCAGTTGTTTAATCTTACCTGAACGTTTACGTTATAATCCTTTATTAATTTAAAATATGTGTTTTATATTCTCCTAATCCACAAAGTGCATTAAGTCTGTTTAGTAGGTCCTAGTTAAGTAATCCCAAACAAAAGTAGTAACGAGTTATACAACTCGGACAAGAGATTTTAGTAAATTTTGTGTGTGAGTGTGTGTGCGAATTTCTCAAAAGTATATGACTCTGAGATTACAAGTCGAACGCCCTAACCACTTGTCCATGTCAATTGATAACTATGTCACATCATAGCGTCCTATTAGTGATGAATGTACAAATATGATGTTAGTAACACGCGTACCACAATGATCACTAAATGACCTAACATCTTTTTATTTGTTCATATGTACATAAAAAAAAAACCTTGTCACACCACATGCTTAAGTTTCTTTCCTGATTGATTTAACGTATTCATTCTTCCACTTTAAGTAAAGTAGTCACCACTAGATGGCGAAATATTATCAATATGCTTGGAACTTGTGACGGATTCAACATATCTCTTTGTATCTGGTATGGGTATTAACACTTTTATTGATGAGAAGGAAACAACGTTTCGACCTTCCTAGATCATCTTCAGGTTAAGAAAGATAAAGATTGCACGTGACTGTTGCTGGGCATGTGTCTCATCGACGTCTTTTTCTCTTAGCAAGTACACAAGTAAAACCGGCTAATCACAGGTCGGGTTCACAGCTTCAGCGTAAAGGGTTAACAGTAGAATCGGGTTAAATCTATAACTACATCAATCGTAAAGGTTAATGGAAATTTTGTTTTTAGTTTATTGGTGAGGAGCAGCTTGTGCTTAGCTGTAACCCTCTGTGTCAAAGTTTACCACTGAATCTTATGTGTCATCTAGATATATGGGAAAAATCAAACCTTTTAGCATGTTTTATTAGAGGTCCAACAAAGTTATAACCAAGTTGAGGCTTAGAAAATTAGGAATTTTATTAAACACCAGATGACGTTCGAACCTTCTCTATAATTCTTGTATCAAAAAAGAAAGAGTACAAATTTCTACTTAATGAAGTGATATCGTGTTTAATGTTCTAAAAGCTCATATCAACGTGTCCTGGAAACAATAGGAAAGAATAACTTTGTTAGTGCTTGTTTATATTATAATTTACAGTTTCTACAGTAAGATTGTTTCAGAACAGGTACAATCTATCGGTCACTGGTAGAAATGTTTTAGTATATTTTTACTGTGAAAACTTGTTTACTTGGTAATGATACAGATAACAATATGGCGACTATTCTTAACTGATGTGATACTGATACAAACATACATTCTTCTGCAACCGTTTACTGCGATATGACTTGATGGTCAGTTGATTCACAATCTGCAGGTTGGAGTTCGGAGTCCATCACTGAACATGGGTACACTTAAAGTTTGTGTATGTATGTTTGCGCCAGTAAAGAAATATTTGTTTGTTAGCCTTTGTTGTTCTTTTGCTGTTAGTACAAAGCTGCACAATGGGGTACCTGTGTTTAACTTCAACTTACCGCTGAGTTACTGAATGAGCAAACTAAGTAAGTGGATTACATTCCACGATATTTCGTTCTTTGTATACTCTTCAAAAAAACAAACGCAAAAGGCAAATTTTGAGACAAATTGTTAAAAAGTTTATTCCGGGTAGTTCTGTATGACATGTGTGAACCTTTGCACGTTCATTACTGAACATCCATAGTCTGCAAAGGTGAAGTCTACGCTCAATAGTTGAAGATTAACGTCACTCAACGTCAATGACAAGTATGCCCCCCGTGAGCATCAATAACTGCTTGGCATCTCCTGCCCATGAAAGCGATGAGATGACGAATCACATCCTGTGGAATGGTTGTCCACTTAGCCTGCACAGCTGCTGCAAGCTGAGGTAGAGTCTGCGGTTGAGGTCGTCGCCGTCGCAGACTTCGATCCAACTCGTTCCAAAGATGTTTGGTGGGATTTAAATCTGGTGTTCTGGAGGGCCAGGGAAGAACGTTGATGTTGTGGTGTCTCAAGAAGACAGTGGTGAGTCGGGCTGTGTGAGGACAGGCGTTGTCATGTTGAAAAACGTCGTTGACGTTCACCATGATGGGTTGCACATGGGGCCTGAGAATCTCGTCGACGAATCGTTGAGCCGTAAGATTCCCTCAGAATGTGCAAAAGGTTTGTTTTGGTAATGTAGGCGATGGCAGCCCACATCATGACGCTGTCACCAAGAAATCTGTCAACTTCCTGCACACAATTTGCTGCAAAACGTTCACCTCGGCGACGGTAAACACGGGTCCTTCCACCCTGCCTACGAAACATAAAACGTAATTCATTGCTGAACCAAACATGCCTCCATCGTCGATGAGGCCATACCCGATGTGCCCGAGTCCACTGCAGCCGTGCTTGACGATGTTGCTGGGTGAGGATGACGCCTCTGACTGGGTGTCGAGGTCAGATTCCTGCATCTCGTAGACGGTTGCGTACGGTCTGATCGGAAATCCTACGCAGCCCTGGTGTGGTTGAGGCAGTAAACGTCGCAGTGGTGGTCCTATCCCGAAGGTGACGTAACCGGATGTAGCGATCTTGTGCGGGCGTGGTCACACGAGGTCTGCCAGATCGTGGACGGTCACGAGTTGATCCATGTTGTTGGTGACGATTCCATAGCCTTGTGATGGTGCTTGGGTGGACATTCACAGCTCTGGCAACATCTCATTGAGATTCGCCTACTTCGAAGCGACCAATGGCTTTGTTGCTTTGTGCTTCAATCAGTCTTGGCGTAACTGTATTGCGTGTCGGTGGCTTAACATTGAGCTATGGAAACCGAGAACCCGTCACTTTTATAGGGATTCTGCACATGTTGCACTTGCAGAACATGCAGATCTCTCAAATAAATTTATTGAACACCAATGCGTTTTAGCGAAAAATCCGATGCTTTCCTCCGTTTTCAAAGTGCACAACTTTTATTGTCATTTTGGTCTGACAACCAGTGCCTTAACACGTGTAACATCACATACTCTGAGCTTGTAACGTTATTACATATATTTCACCTTAAAATAACAAAAATATCCCTTTTGCGTTTCTTTTTTTGAAGAGTGTATTTTAAAAACGGCTGGTAGAGGTATTAAAACTATAATTAAATTTATTTAAAGTTTCAATACACATACCAGCCGTATGTAAAATACATTTTTACTGCAAGCCTTTCTCGTCATCATGAATTTCGTTCTTTGTTTTTAATTATTGTTTTAACACGGAGGAAGAAGTCATGTCCTTTCTATTCATTTATTATGATTTACTCTAAACTGTTTTCTCTTTTAAAATCTCAACATTTTACGACACAACAACAGCTGACTAAGATAATACTTTTGGCTACGTGACACCACGTGTCGTAAATAACTAAATAACGAAGACTGGTTGAGTTTATATCTGTGCAAGAATGGCTTGTTTGGGTTGAGAAAATATTTTACGTCGAAGAGCGAACGACGTTTCGGCCTTCTTCGGTCATGTCAGGTTTACAAAGAAAGGAAAAGGTAACTGTTTGGTATGTCTTAATTTGTTAATCACCCAAGTGGAGAACACGTCGTGGAAGTTCTGAGAATTTCTGTTTTATCTTTGAGTGAAACTATTACGATCAAGAAATCTGGCAGCGAAACGTTGATGTAAGCACCGAATCTTCTCATTTATTAAAAAGTCAGAGATCAGATTCTAAACCTGTTTAGAAAGAACACTTTGGCCCGGCATGGCCAGGGGGTTATGGCGCTCGATTCGTAACCTGCGGGTCGCGGGTTCGAATCCGTTTCACATCAAACATGATCGCCCCTTGAACCGTGGGGACGTTATTTGTTACGGTCAATCCCACTATTCTTTAGTAAAAGATTAGCCCAAGAGTTGGCGGTGGGTGGTGATGACTAGCTGCCTTCCCTCTAGTCTTACACTGCTAAATTATGGACGGCTAGCGCAGATAGCCCTCGAGTAGCTTTGTGCGAAATTCAAAAAACAAACAAACCAAACATACTTGCCCTTTCAGCCGTGGGAGCGTTATAATTTGACGGTCAATCCCACTATTCGTTTGTAAAAGAGTAGCCCAAGAGTTAACGGTGGTGGTGACGACTAGCTGCCTTCCCTTTAGCCTTACACTAATAAATTAGGGGCAGCTAGCGCAGATAGCTCTTGTGTAGGTTTGTGCAAAATTAAAAAAAGACAAACATAAAGGATACGAATTCTTTGCGCATAAAACACACGAATGATTCAGTTTCAGTTAAAGAAAGTTTTATTTACTCTGCTAAATAATTTATGTGAATTGTTCTTGTAAATCGCTGGAAACAAGGTCTAACTCTGTATCATGACCCCAGTGAACCAAAACCGGTTAATACGTTTCTTTTCGGTCCTTCAATTAGTGATGCCGCCGAGGTGGAGACCGAAAATCATCCGTTGATTAGATCCTACAGCGAAGACGCCACCTATAAAAGACAAGACAAGTAATTTATGTCGGTCATCAGACTCGCGCAACTTGTTTGCAACTGTCTAGGCTAATACATCCTCGACCACTACATGTACGACATGCATGTTCGAAGAAGAAAGAACGATTCCTTTATCTTGTAAAACTATTTCTGAGATTTAACACCGTACTTCTAGATTAGACTTAATTCTCATGTTTTGTCAGTATTTATTTCCACTATCATTATTGTGGATTACCGTACATCTATATTAGGCTTAATTTTCACGTTTGTCAGTATTTATTTCCACTATCACAGTTGTGGATTATCGTACTTCTATATTAGGTTTAATTCTCATGTTTTGTCAGTATTTTATTCCACTATCACAGTGGTAGATTACCGTACGTCTAGATTAGGCTTAATTCTCATGTTTTGTCAGTATTTATTTCCACTATCACAGTCGTGGATTACCGTACTTCTAGATTAGGCTTAATTCTCATGTTTGTCAGTGTTTATTTCCACTATCACAGTTGTTGATTATCGTACTTCTATATTAGGTTTAATTCTCATGTTTTGTCAGTATTTTATTCCACTATCACAGTCGTGGATTAGTTCAAAGATATGTCTATCCACCTATTCAGTCATTCATCCATCCATTACTCTCTCCATATATTTAAATATTATTGTGGAAACGTAGTTTTTAATGAGCTAAAGTCGCCCAATAGAAAACTGGTAAGTTTTCAGTCACAAGACACTCTACTATGAAGCTCACACTGGCAGATAACAAAACGTCACTTTGCTTTAGAACAAAAAAAAAAATTATGTTCAAATTTGCCTTAAAATTTGAGAACCTAAATGCACAGTTCCATTATTTGTAAAGCTGTTTATTTATTACATAAAATTTTATCTGTGGATTCACACTTTGAAACAAACACATCGTAAATTTGTACATTAAGTACAAAAGGATAGTGGTAACAATAGGTTAAGATAAACAAAGGAATATCTGGCAGGATAAGATAATAAAATGTTTGACAGGTTATAATAGTGTATATTTAACAGTTCATAGTATTATGTACTTGTTATATTATGGTAAATTGTATTTAACGGGTAACAGTAACATGTACTTGTTAAACTATTGAAATGTGTATATGACAGGTTACAGTAATATGTGCTTGTTACACTGTTACAATGTGTATTTAACCGGTTACAGTATTAAGTACTTGTTAGAATAGTGTAATGTGTATTTAACCGGTTATAGTAATATGTACTTGTTACACTATTACAATGTGTATTTAAACGGTTATAGTATTAAGTACTTGTTAAACTATTTTAACATGCATTTAACAAATTATAGTAATACACTGCTGGCCAAAATCTCAAGGCCAATGTACATAAAGAAAAAATATGCATTTTGTGTTGTTAGACTAAACCACTAATTTAAGTAGAGCTTCGAAAGATGAAAATAAGAAAAGGGAAAAATACAAATAAAAAAACATTTTTTAGTATTTAATAGGTTAAAGTATTAAGTACCTGTTAAAGTAGTGTAATGTGTATTTAATAAGTTATAGTATTATGTACTTGTTAAAGTAGTGTAATGTGTGTTTAATAAGTTATAGTATTAAGTACCTGTTACAGCAGTGTAATGTGTGTTTAATAAGTTATAGTATTAAGTACTTGTTAAAGTAGTATAATGTGTGTTTAATAAGTTATAGTATTATGTACTTGTTAAAGTAGTGTAATGTGTCTTTAATAAGTTATAGTGTTACGTGCTTGTTAAAGTAGTGTAATGTGTCTTTAATAAGTTACAGTATTACGTACTTGTTAAAGCAGTGTAATGTGTGTTTAATAAGTTATAGTATTAAGTACTTGTTAAAGTAGTGTAATGTGTGTTTAATAAGTTATAGTATTACGTACTTGTCAAAGTAGTGTAATATGTGTTTAATAAGTTATAGTATTATGTACTTGTTAAAGTAGTGCAATGTGTTTTAACGGGTTACAGTATTATGTATTTGACAGATTGTAGTAAGTTTGCACTCTGATTAGAAATGAACTTATTTGGCAGTTATGATAAGTGTATGCGATGGGTTAGAGTAAAGTGTGTTTAGCAGGTTTTACATATTAAGATGTATTTGGTTAGAGTAAGTTAGGTTTATTTCAAAGGTTAAATCATAAAAACTTTATAAGTGTTGTACTTGGAGTCGATAAGACACTGGAGAAAGATAAAGTTAATAACTTAGTTTTTGTATGAAATATATTTTTCCTGAGTTTGTATTTACTAAACAGACAGTGAAGCTTTAAGCCTAAAGAGCATGAAGGAGAACACATATTAATACAATTAAATAATGTATTTTGTAATAACATTGAAAATGATCAGTTAAAAATGTAGACATCGAAATGTCGTAACCACTGGATTCAGGGAATGTTCGTTCTTTATAAGTTACAGTAAACACCGACAAAGAACGTCATCACAGACAAAATAAATCGTTCAAAATTATAGTAAAAAATCAACAAAGTAAACTAGACAGATCACAAAATGGAAAAACCTTTTAATTTAATGTCTATAAAATATAGAATACAGAACATGGAATATGTAATATAAAACATAGAATATATAATATAATATATAAATCTGACAGTCTACTACAGAACATTTCTGAACTACTTACAGCTGTATGTCTGCGGTCTTACAAGGCTAGACACTGGCTTTCAACACCCCTTGTAGGTGAAGCATCGATATTCCCCTGTTTAACTTTGTAATAAACAAACATTTGTTTAATTTTTTCCAGTTTTTCTTTATTTGTTTTTTCAATGATTTATTTCGTTTATGTAATCAGTGATTTCAGATTGATAAATTAATAGATTTGATTTAGTGCCAATTTTATATATCTTTGGTTTTCTAATTATTGACAAGAACATCTGATAAAAACACAACTTTATATGAGCTCATTTGAATACATTAATCGGGAGTGGCCGAGTTACTAACCTGTTTAAACCTTAGAACTTTTTGCTCTGCTTTGGAACTGAAACTGTGCTCTAAGATCTATGGTCAAATCCGTCTATTCGATCAGAGGAAAGTAACCCAACAGCTAGTGACGGATACTGTTTGACAAGGTGATTTTTGTACAATCAAATCAGTATTAGCATCGGTTGTGCCGCAAATAACTCATGTGCTCGCACAACTTACAACATACAAACGAAACAATACTTTAAATTAGGCTTAAACTGAGTATACCTGAACTGTGATAGACAGTTGCGATGTTGGTACAGTCACGTTTCTTGATAACGTGTTTGAAAACTGTCGTTTTCTGGTTTTGTTTTTTAAGCATTACAAAACTATTTAAAAATTACTGTTTATCTGATCATTAGAAGAATAATTCTGTATAGCTGTTAAAGAATTGTGAACACATATAATCTGAACTAACTTGCGAAATAGAATATGCATTATTTATTACGAAAAGAGCTGACGAGGGTTAATAGAGAACATTCTGCGTTTGATCAGACAGTCAGATATGGGAATTTAATAATTCGTATGATAAACTAACAATGCAAAGCAACTCACATGTATATATGTAAAAAATAAGACATAATAATGTAAACTGTTTAACCAGTAATGTACTAAAAACAACACCAAAGAAATAATGGAATATTGCTGTGCTAATTGCTATATATGGCCCGGCATGGCTAGGTGGTTAGGGCACCCGACTCGTAATCTGAACGTCTCTGGTTCGAATCTCCATCACACCAAACATGTTTGCCCTTTCAGCCGTGGGGGTGTTATAATGTTACGTTCAATCTCACTATTCGTTGGCAAAATAGTAGCCCAAGAGTTGTCGGTGGGTGGTGATGACTAGCTGCCTTCCCTCTAGTCTTACACTGCTCTGTTTTAAGGAAGGCTAACGGAGATAGCTCTCGTGTAGCTTTGCGTGATATTCAAAAACAAACAAACTGTTGTTATGTCAATAGCTAAGACTAACTATTGAACAATTGTTGTCTCTAGACTTTCTTCTATAAACGTTTCATCTGTTGCTAAGCAGCACTGGTTTTGAAGTAAAGATTCTTTGTTGTTAGGCCTACAAATGTCAGTTGAAAACAGTCAAATGTATTGATTTTGTAATCGATCAACATTCTTCTGTCATCGATCAATGACTGAGTTGTGATCTTATCTTGTGGACTGATTAACCACTTTAACAAAATGTTGACAACGAAAGACGTTTCTAAAACATCAAGTACAGATTAGCTTCTGAATTCTAGAAAAAGAGTACCAACTAACACCTGTTAAGTTGTTGTTTTTACCATTTAATTGTACATTCAATGTTTCTCTTTCCAGTGCCTTTAGGAACAAAAAAAAACTATACCATAAACAGTAACTGACCATACAGTCAAGTAGCAAATTCTAATCGAATATACACAGTAAAATTTAGCGTCGAAAATGCAATTTCCAATATAAAATAACAACCGGAAAAGCAAAAGTTCAGATAAAAAAAGATTATAAGTGTCAACCTGTGTCCCTGTTTGTCCCTGTTTATCTATCATAGTTCTTATATAAGAAAAGCTTATTAATTTCCTTTCATTATATTTGTTAAGGAGAATCGTGGACCAGAAGTTATCAGAAAATTATATAGGATGTATGATAATTAACAGAAAATAACACAGGTTGGGTTATAATCAACAGAGAATGATACAGTTTGTCTAACTATCAACAGAGAATGACACAGCATGTCTAACAATCAACAGAATATGATATAGGATGTATAGCAATTAGCAGAAAATTATATAGGATCTCTGATAATTAACAGAAAATAACACAGGTTGGATTACAATCACCAGAGAATGATACAGTTCGTCTAACAATCAACAGAATGTGACAAAGCGTGTCTAACAATCAATAGAAAATGATATAGGATGTATAACAATTATGTGTGTTTTCGTGTGTTGTCATATAGCAAAGCCACACCGGGCTATCTGGTGAGCCCACCGAGGGGAACAGAACCTCTGATTTTAGCGTTGTAAATCCGAAGACATATACCGCTATACTAGCGGGCGGCATATAACAATTAACAAAAAATTATATAGGATGTCTCATAATTAACAGAAAATAACAGGTCAGATTACAATCAACAGAGAATGATACAGTTTGTCTAACAATCAACAAGGAATGACACAGCATGTCTAACAATAACGGAAAATGATACAATTTTTTTAACAATCAACAGAAAAATGATACAGTGTGTCTAAACTTTAACAGAAAATTAAATGGAATGTCTAACAATTAACATAAAATTGCACAAAATGTCTAACAATTGACAAAAATGATACAGGTTTGGTTACAGTTAACATAAAATTATGCACGTTTCTCGTAAGTGATAAAACAGAGTAGTCATAACAAAACTGTTGTTGTTGTTGTTGTTTTGAATTAAGCACAAAGCTACACAATGGGCTATCTGTGCTCTGCCCACCACGGGTATCGAAACCCGGATTTTAGCGTATAAGTCCGCAGACATACCGCTGAGCCACTGGGGGGCTAACAAAACTGAACGCACGGTATTATAGGTCTTTGAAATTATCAACATCACTCCAGGAAACAAGTCTTCGAATTTAACACTACGTGCGTTATTCTATGTTAGAACAAGGATGTTTTTAGTGTATGTAAAGCAAATTCAGTAAAATATTTATATATTTTGTATAATTCTCTTTGATAATGACTATATCAAGTGGATGTTATCACCGTTGTGTTGAAAGATGTATTCGGGTGACATTAACAGATGTAATATGAATACGACTAATCTTTGTTTCTGACCCTGAGTGAAAGAGTTAGAGATGTATTCAGGTGACAGAGGCACCTTACAACAGAAGTAACATGAATATCACTGACCTCTGTTCTTACGAAACGATAATATGTAAGCTTATGTATATTCTATGTTAAATTTAGCGCTCGAATAAAAACGTTTAATGTTTGTTCTTGACCAACGTAAAAATTAATTTATTTCTGAAAGAAAAACGTAGTAATGTAAACCCGAAAGGAACGACAGGTGTATAGAAAGAAAAAGTAATTCATCATTGAAATCTCGGTTTCTTAAGACTTTCAGTTCAAACAAGAGGGTCATCAGAGAATCAGGCCTAGAACTCCCTAAGGTTGATGTTAAAACCTGTTACAAGTTTAAGATCGAGTTTTTAGTTTAATAATTACAGTGTACGTGTCTAAGAATTCAAACAGAAATATGTAAAAACTAAACTATAAGCTACTAGATGGCAGCACAGTCACTAGAATATATATTTTTTTTATTATTTCTGTGTTTTGGAAATCATCAATAACGATCAATACCCATGAGAGACTGGTCTGAAAAACATTATACCACAGATAACACAACCTCTGACATTTTCACACAACAACTGAAATATCCAGTGTTGTTCTCACAGAATATCATCTCTAATAGTGTTCCCTCGCACAAATGTTGTAATAATTACACACGTGACGGCGGACACACAAAATCATGTTAGTGATTAAAATGTTCTAGCCTATCCAGTGTATTTCACACAAATACTTTGGACACACGAAACTAACCGTTATGTAATTTCACCAATTACTGTGTTTTTTTTCTAGCAGCAAAGCCACATGAGTCTATTTGCTGAACCCACTGAGGGGAATCGAACCCCTGATTTTAGGAGTGAAAATCCGCAGACATACCGCTGTACTAGCGGAGGGCTTCACCCATTACCTTCTTCCTTTCGATACCCAAACTGCACACGTAAATCAAAACTTTCTCAAAATGACACATTGATTTGATGATGTTTGACTTCAACATGTCCATCACGAATATTAAAGTGTTAAGAACTATTCGGAAAAAGCTGTCACCAAGGTATGATTTTACAACACATAATGTGTTCCCTATAAGTAGTCGTTGTTTTTCCTCTATAACGTAATTTTATTCAGGGATGAGAGCTGCTTCTTCAGGAAGAAACTGAGTGAGACATGTACTACTGCTGATGTAAGGACCAATTGCATCAGTGGTAGAAGATATGGGATTAATAATATCATTCAGGCTGTACCGTTTTCACCACTGCCACGTGCTTCTTACATCTGCATGGAAATAGTATTATGCTTCGTTCCATATTCCCTCGAAATAAGTATATATATATATGTTATCGGCATACGCGGTTAAAAGTTGTTAATCTGGATTTAATGTTCCATAAATCATTCGTTGTGTAGCTAGTATACGGATTTGCCTCACAAGGTCAGCTAAGAAAAATGTATTTACAAATGTAACGTTGAGGCTGCGAATATTTGGTTCAGTCTCGGAGAAGGTATCCTTTGATTGCTGCGAATCAGAAATTACAGATATCAAATTGAGTTGTAAAAATAATCTACTTTGTACAACTGTTTGGGTAAATGTTCTAATTGTTTGGATATATAATAGTTTGTTTGTTTTTTTTTGGTGGGGGGATTCGCGCAACGGTACACCAGGGTTATCTGCGCTAGCCGTCCATAATTTAGTAGTGTAAAATTAGAGTGAAGGCAGCTAATCATCACCACCCACCGTAAACCCTTGGGCCACTCTTTTATCAACAAATAGTGGAATTTATCGTAACATTATAACGTTCCCACGGCTAAAAAGGCAAGCATGTTTAATGTTACGGGGATTCGAATCCGTGACCGTCAAATTACGAGTTGCGCGCCGTAACCACCTGGCCGTGCCAAGCGTTTGGAAACAATTACCTTTTCTGTGATGTCGAGAAACCCACTTGTTGAGAATTTTACATGCAAAAACGGCTCGTTTGGGTTCAGAAAATATTTTAAATAGAAGGTCGAAACGTTGTTCGCTCTTCTATTTAAAATATTTTCTGAACCCAAACGAGCCGTTTTTGCGTATAAAATTACACTTTCTAATAATGTACTCCCTCATACAGCAATAAGTCTTCGGATTTAAAACGCTACTATAATCAGGAGTTTGATTCCCTTCGGTGGACGCAGCAGATAGCCCAATTTTGCTATATAAAAAAACACACACACAATTTCCGATAAGAAACTGCTGAATGATAGGCTGACACCCATTTGTCCGATATATATTCACAGAAATTCGGTTTTTCTTTGGAATCTCCTGATATTCCTGAAACAATGAAGAATAGTTTTAAACTCTGGTGTTCAGTTGAAATTAAAACGTTAAGAGTACTTCATGAAAGAGTCGTATTTGATGCTCCATGAATGGCCGATTGATATGAAATAGTATTACATTACTGATTCATTCTCAGAGGTGTATTACGTACAAACACTAGTAACGCATTTAGGTAGGGGACTCAGTCTCAGGGCCAATAGTCTTAATGAGGACCCGTTGATAATTTTATTCTATGTAAAATTACATGGCACATAGGGCCCACAAAAATTATTAGTACCTGGACCCAAACAACATAAAATTCGCTCGTGACAAGCACCAACTATCTTTTACTGATTTGCACTGTGGCGAACAACAGTTGATCAAGCTAGCTAGAAATCCTTTCCATGAAAATGATCGTTTGTTTGTTTTAAGACAATTTGTTTGAAATTTCGCACAAAGCTACTCGAGGGCTATCTGTGCTAGCCGTCCTTAATTTAGCAGTGTAAGACTAGAGGGAAGGCAGCTAGTCATCACCACCCACCGCCACCTCTTGGGCTACTCTTTTACCAACGAATAGTGGGATTGACCGTCACATTATTTCGCCCCCACGGCTGAAAGGGCGAGCATGTTTGGCGCGATGGGGATGTGAACCTGCGACCCTCAGATTACGAAGCGCACGCGTTAATGAGCTAGGCCATGCCAGGCGTTGTTTTAAGGCAAAACCACCTTGGACTGTGCGGAAAATCGAGCCCCAGATTTTGTCGTTGTTTATCCGTAAACAAAGTGCTGTCTTACTGGTGGGACCCAGCACGGTCAGGTAGTTAAGGCACTCGACTCGTAATCCGAGGGTCGCGGGTTCGAATCCCTGTCACATCAAACATGCTTGCCCTTTCAGCCGTGGGGGCGTTATAATGTGATGATCGATCCCATTATTCTTTGTTTAAAGAGTACCCAAGAGGTGGCAGTGGGTGATGATGATTAGCTGCCTTCTCACTAGTCTTACACTGATAAATTAGGAACGGTTAGAGCAGATAGCTCTCTTATAGCTTTGCGCGAAATTCAGTTATCTTATGTATGATCTGTATGTTACAACAATTTATTGTTTTATATACTTATGTATGAGCTGTACACTATAACAGTTTGTGGTGTTATTAACTTGTGTATGAGCCGTATACTATAACAGTTTATGGTGTTATTAACTTATGTATGAGCTGTATATTATAACAGTTTGCGGTATTATTAACTTATGAATGATCTTTATATTATAACAGTTTGTAGTGTTATTAACTTACGAATGATCTTTATATTATAACAGTTTATGGTGTTATTAACTTATGTATGAGCTGTATATTATAACAGTTTGTTGTTTTATTAACTTATGTATGAGCTGTATATTATAACAGTTTATGGTGTTATTAACTTATGTATGAGCTGTATATTATAACAGTTTGCGGTATTATTAACTTATGAATGATCTTTTATTTATAACAGTTGGTAGTGTTATTAACTTACGAATGATCTTTATATATAACAGTTTATGGTGTTATTAACTTATGTATGAGCTGTATATTATAACAGTTTGTTGTTTTATTAACTTATGTATGAGCTGTATATTATAACAGTTTATGGTGTTATTAACTTATGTATGAGCTGTATATTATAACAGTTTGTGGTATTATTAACTTATGAATGATCTTTATATTATAACAGTTTGTGGTATTATTAACTTATGAATGATCTTTATATTATAACAGTTTGGTGGCTTATTTAACTTATGAATGATCTTTATATTAATCAGTTTGTGGTTATTATACTTATGAATGATCTTTATATTATAACAGTTTGTGGCATAATTAACTTATGAATGATCTTTATATTATAACAGTTTGTGGTATTATTAACTTATGAATAATCTTTATATTATAACAGTTTGTAGTGTTATTAACTTATGAATGATCTTTATATTATAACAGTTTGTGGTATTATTAACTTATGAATGATCTTTATATTATAACAGTTTGTGGTATTATTAACTTATGAATGATCTTTATATTATAACAGTTTGTGGTATTATTAACTTATGAATGATCTTTATATTATAACAGTTTGTTGTTTTATTTTTTTTGTCTCCGAGCGGAACAGCGCCACGTCTGCGAACTTACACTGTTAGAAACACGGTTTCGACAGACGTGATGGTCAGTGCACAGAGAGCCTTCTGTGTGGCTTTGTACCAAGAAAACACTGACGTCCAAACTGTCTTTGTTAACCCTGACGATAGCATAGAATAGTCAAGACGTTGTTTTGCACTTTATTTAGAATTCTTCCTTAGTTGTCAAAGTTAAAAAAATATATATATTTTATAAAAATAAAAAAACTCAAACCAGGTTTTATTTTTTGTTTGTAAATAACCACATCGTGTTGCTTGTACAGATATCCCATAATTCCGTTTGTTACATACGGAACATTCTTGTTTTTCTAGCTACACATGAAGAATGCAAGTAACGGGTCGCCCAGAGCAGGACATACAAGTTTGAAAAATGTTACTGGATATTCAAACCAATGATAAGCTTTGACACTTCACTCACAGCTTCGCGCCTGTTGATTGTACAAGTCACACTGGTTTTGTTTTCTTTTTTATAATAACGAAGGCCATGTCAACGACCGGGGGGGAATAGAGGGGGCTCGATGATGTCCCATGTGTTAGTGTCATTTTTCTCAGTTCGCATGCCGCACACTTCTGCCTCCCCACATACTTCGCACTGTTTCCTTAACAACTCCTGTGTGTGTGTGTGGAACATTCCTGTTTTACACAAATAAACAAACTCGAAGGCGGTTTTAAAGCTACATTTGATATAGTAAGTAGTCGAAAATACTGACTTTTTAGAATAAATAAATTCACAAGTTTAATTTGATCCTTTAACGTTCTGTCATTTCAGTCGTACATAAAATCAGTAAAAGCTAAATACAGATATACTGCTTTACTTACCTTTTTTTACATACGATTTTAAAAATAACTCATAAATTCCTTTCTTTCATAAAATATTTATTGAGCTTGTATGAGTTTTAGGCCATAAAATTCCAAGTGTAAATAAGTTTCTGACGTTATTAAAGAAGTGTATTACACGATTTGAGGCTTGTTGTTGTTGTTGGTTTGAGTTAAGCACAAAGTTACACAAATGGGCTATCTGTGCTCAGCCTACTACGGGTATCGAAACACGCATTTTAGCGTTGTAAGTCCGCAGACATACCGATGAGCTACTGGGGGTCATTTGAGGCTTAACTTTAGGCCTTAAATATTTCGTTTTTGACGTTACCATACAGGTCTGTTACACAATGTGAGGCTTGGCTTCAAGGCGTAATTGTTAGGTTTTTGACGTGTCATAAAGGTGTACACAAAATTAGGCTTGACTTCAAGATCTATAATGTCTTTCTTATACATTATTATACAAGTGTACACAATTCTAGGCTTAACTTCAGGACTTATAATATGCTGTCATATAGACGCACACAATATAAGGCTTAATTTCAGAACTTATAATTTTCATATGAAAAAGTCTATAAATGCAAATATACCAAAGCTGTTGGTGTAAATATTTAGAGCTAAATCTAAGATAATATTGACTCGCAGAGCACCTGAAAAGCAAGTGGATAGTGTGTCCTAACTGGTAGTTTGAGAACCAAGGTAGGAAATCTGTCTTTGTCTTTTTTTTCTGGGCTCTCTTCTCTTCAACTTATTAATACAGTTTTCAAAAGGCGTTCGAAATGTAGGCACACAAATGAACCTCTTTATTTAATTCAATTTTTCACACGTTGAATGTCAGAACAAACTAATTGTCCCTGAGTTAGCAGCTAGTCTCAGGCTGCTCACTCCCATGGAAAACATGGGGTCGATTATCAGTGTGTGATTCTAAAGGTTTAAATAACAACTACAACATGATGTCTTGTCTGTGATTACAGTTACGATTTAAGGAAAAAACAGAAAATCAAATATTAAAAACAAACTTTTTAAATTTTTAATTAAACTTTACAAAAGATCAACAAGGAAATTATACATCACTCAATTAGCCAAAAAACAAACTTTTAATATGAAATGTTATTACCAAATTGCTTAAATTGAACTTATACACCAAATAAATATCAGTTTTTCAAATCAATGGTTTCTTGAGTTGCATCTTTCTGGCTTGAAGATTTTGGATCGATGGAAGGTGTTCAACAGGCGTTGAGACCCAGAGGCTGAACCGGGAAGATCTCCTTGTTCTTCTCTGGCAAACACGAGTCTCTGAAATATTTTGAAATTTTGGTTTCAATCTCTGGCCTTGTTGTTGGTCCAGCGTATTTTAGCTGTTCTGGTGCATCCTTCATCAGCTGGAGGAACGTTTACAGGATGGTGGTGTCACTATCAGAGTTGGAGATTGTAAAAGTGTCATTGTTTAGAGCGAAAACATTAGTTAATACAGATGTTCTCAGTTCTTGTGTCTCTTCAGGGGTGCACCAGGTCTTCTTCCATCTCGGACATAAAGCGACAGCAACTCTGAGCATTAATTTATCAAATTTAGACATTCACCAATAATAGTTTGTCAAATTTAGACATTCACCAATAATAGTTTGTTAAATTTAGACATTCGCCAATAATAGTTTGTCAAATTTAGACATTCACCAATAATAGTTTGTTAAATTTAGACATTCGCCAATAATAGTTTGTCAAATTTAGACATTCACCAATAATAGTTTGTTAAATTTAGACATTCACCAATAATAGTTTGTTAAATTTAGACATTCACCAATAATAGTTGTCTTGATAATATACACTATGCTAATGTTGTACCTTAAGAACAACTTGAGATCTGAGGTTGAAACCCACTGAGAACAGGGACAACAATTGTCTTAACCATGTTGGTTTCATATATGTTGAAGTAAAGTTTAACATGGTAGACTGAGATACTTTGAGAAGATATCCAAGTTTCATTTGGTTGTATTGGACGATTGAATACTTTTGATTGCATGAGTGGAGTGGGGAATGTGGAACACCAACAGGGATATTAACACAACCTTAACAACGTAGATTGGTTGTATGAGTCAAGCGACTAACACGGGACACCAACAGGAATATTAACACAACCTTAACAACGTAGATTGGTTGCATGAGTCAAGCGACTAACACGGGACACCAACAGGAATATTAACACAACCTTAACAACGTAGATTGGTTGCATGAGTCAAGCGACTAACACGGAACACCAACAGGGATATTAACACAACCTTAACAACATAGATTGGTTGTATGAGTCAAGCGACTAACACGGGACACCAACAGGAATATTTACAAAACCAGACTGCTTTGACCATCCTCGACAACAATGAATGGACAAAGAAAGCGAAATTATTTGATTTGAAATAATATTTGTTTCGAGGCTGACTGATGTTGGGTGCAGTTTTATATTTCCGTAATCACCTTCTTCTTTGGTGAGTGACATCTCAAGCAAGCGGAAGGTCTCCATCATAGACATGAGGCCTCACTTCGAATGGCACGTGATGTGTCAATATGTCCAAATTTTTAAAGAATATTTTCAGCAGTAAGTGATCCGCAAAACTCCGACAAGCCAACAGCACTTCGCACACTGGGGACAATAATAAAGTACGCTGTCGTTTCAAGCAAGGATCTCATTTATTGATTGGTCCAGACGTCCAAGGTGAGACAAATCTCAGATGCTTTGGAAAAGTAGAGTTAAGATTTCAGCATGCATGTGGGAATGACGTTGATGAATAAATGTTGTCCTAAGATGCGCCCGGAGCTCGACAACGATAAGTTACAAAATACATCACTGTCAAGAATTCAGAAGGATATTAAATTCTTGACAATGAATGTGACAATGGCTGTGTTGCTTGCTGTTGAGATGGATCTGCAGATTGTAATTTCTTATCAGGATATTTTTGCTTCGATATAAATGAAAGTTATCCAGGTTGGTCAACTTGCTCTAATTGGTCTGTTTGTTTGTCTTGCTGTTTTTAATTTCGCGCAAAGCTACTCGAGGGTAATCTGCGCCAGCCCTCTCTAATTTAGCAGTATAAGACTAGAGGGAAAGCAACTGGTCATCACCACCCACCGCCAACTCTTGGGCAACTCTTTTGCCAACGAATAGTAGGATTGACCGTCATACTATAACGCCCTCACGGTTGAAAGAGCGAGCATGTTCGATGCAACGGGGATTCGAGCCCGTGACCCTCGGATTACGAGTCGAGTGCCTTGATCACCTGGCCATGCCGGGCCGACTGGTTTATTTTATTGAAGCTTTCATAGATATCGGTACGTTTCTTGTTAAAAAAAAATATATATTTCATATGTGGTTTTCAAAATATTACAACAAGTCTTATAATCTTCCTTACAGTGAAGTCTGAAATAAATATACGAACTAATCTGATGTATTGATGGTAAATTATACTTGATTTGATCATAACCTTCATAAACAATAATAGCTAGTAGTATCATTACCCGCGGATATTCAAAGAAGTTTGATATAACCATTCCTGTAACGGAAAATAATTTTCAACAGTGTAAATGTTTTGTAACTTCAGTACTTCTGTCCGTTGGACCAAACTGTCGAAGAACTGGTTTCTTGATGGATGCCATCTGTAAATAAATTACTTAATGCAATATTAACTTTAGATTACCACTTAACCTTTGACTTAGAGCACACTAGAATGAAACTATAAACTAGCCTTCCATCTTCGTGATGAAGAGCTGCTTAAGGGGTAATCAGTCTGAACGGTCTGAAGGGTAACGGGTCTGAAGTATTGTTGCTTGTGTGCGAGTAATTGGGAAGCTGTGAAAACCAGATCTACAATGTTGACCCCAGAATCGCATTTCTCTGAAACAGAAAGACATCAGAACTTTTAAACGTAATCATATTGTAACCATGGATTTCGATTACTGTTTATATCGATTGCTAGACCTCACGTATTACGATTACAATTACTTTCAGAATGTAATCGATTAAAATTACATCATGTCTGCCAACTAAAAAGGGAATTGGCTGTTGCTTCATAACGCCTTCACAGCTGAAAGGACGAATATTTTTCTTAATAAATAGTTTTATATATATTTGTTTGTTTTTAAGGGCAAAGTTACATATTGAGCTATATATGCTCTGCCCACCGCGGGTTTCGGAACCAGATTTTTAGCATTATAACCATTCAGAACTGCAGATGAACCACCCAGAAGGAGGAGGACAAATAATGGGAACCAGTAACTTCTGTTAGAATCACAATGTGAAAATATTTCACTGAATCCATTGATGTTTGTTTGGTCTATGTATATACTTAACTCTTCCCCCAGTCCTCAGGCTGGCTAACGAGAAGTTTATGGGCATATAACTTTGAAATCCTGTGTTCGATTCTCGGTGGTGGACTGAGAGCATATAGTTTACTGTGCAGATTTAGGCTGGAACAACAGCTACGGTTACATTACAACTGAAAGCTTGATATTTCCAAAACGTAATTATTACAAACTAAAAAATCTGAATATAGTGTTGATTAATATAGGAAGGCCTTCGAGCTATGTATGAAGCTATGAGAGGCCTGATGGACTAGTTTTGCGAAATTTGACTTAAATGTTTTTATAACATTTTAGACTAATTATAATTCTTGCTATCGTTGATTTTGTCGTGTTTTATTCTAAGATTTATTCTGTTGTCTTAGCCGTAAGCTATGAGACTTATAACACTAAAATTCAAGGCTTGATCCCCGTACCATTTTCAGCCAGCCGGCATCCTCTTGTGATAATAAAGAAGAACATGAAAATCGATAAGCTCGTGAGTTTAGACAAACAAAGAGCTTCACTCAATAGTACGACCTATCTACTGACGTTCTGATATCCTCACCGAGAGTCTGTCAGAGTAGAACATCTCTATAATTCCCGGAAAGAGCTATATAAAGAGAGACTAATATGCAACTAGAAAATGTTTTACTTCTCCTACGTAGCTTAACTCTGTTCTAGAAGCTATTCATTTAAATGTTTCCTCGTGCACGTCCACGAACAGAAATCTTAATACAAACGAGGTTAGATTTCTTATTGTTACATCACAGAAAGACTGGACATCACAAGACAAGAAAACAACTTAGGAATAAGATTATAAGTGGCTGTACTGTTACACATAACCAGAGCGACGTACATACTTAGAGTGAAACTAAGAATCAAATTGGCCATCAGTATAATTAATTTAATTAATTATTCAGACTGTATTGTTATTGATTATATTTTCAGACGTCATGATGGACCAGAGAAGATGGGTAAAACAAAACAGTGGTTGATATTCTGTACAAAACTGATCTCGTAAACTTTATTTTTGTTTAACACTAAACTCGAAATCGATTGCACAGAAATTAGTGACCACTATGGTCATCACGATGTCCAGCAAGTGACCACTGTGGTCATCACAATGTCCAGCAAGTGATCAAAAGTATTACGTTACCTTTCCAAAGATAATATGTTATCAAGTTGTGTGTTCATCGATTCACTTCTTGCACAGAAACCGTATGAAAACTTTATTAAAAATTCACTGTGAAATCAGTTGAATATATTTTCAATGACAAAGTAGTCAATATTTTCTGAAGAAATGTGTAAAGTCACGTTTACTGTGACCTCAGGTGCACTTGTCAGAATTAAAGAGGTAAACGTCATGTATTCAATCACAAAGATATTCTTGTTTGTGTAAAATAGATCAGAAAGACTGATCGTTCTAGAATATTAGAATTCAATTAAAATAGGACAAAGTGTGAAAGATTGTTCTTCTTATTGAAATTACTTTCATTCATCACTCAGCACGTTATTTACAAACTCAGATTTAACTGGTTAGACATCAACAAATGAAACATATATGGAATAGTTTTACAAAACTATTGTTGTTTCTACTACTGTAGGTTTGTAGAGTGTCCTAGATGACATCAGAGTGTTTAAAACTACACTCACAAGGACATTCAAAAGTCAAAATGGAATGCTTAAAACCATTCTCATAAGAACATTCAAAGGTCAAAATAGAATGTTTAAAACCATTCTCATAGAACACATATAAGTCAAAATATGCTGAGCAAATGGAGCTCCTGATTGAGAAGATATTTCATTGACATAAATTAACAGTTGGGGAGTTGCGTTGTGGTTCTTAAAGAAGAAGATAGATTTCTAACCCTACGAAAGATTTTTTTCTTCAACGTCGCCACCAAAACATGGGCATTCTTAAGTTACACTTAAATTTAGGTTTAACTTCACCACCAACTATGTTACAACAATATTTACATGAAAGTCATAGCTAATTACCCTCCCCTCTCTCACTGGCACAGTGGTGTTTACCTGTACTTACGCGTGAGTGGTGTTTACCTGTACTTACGCGTGAGTGGTGTTTACCTGTACTTACACATGGGAAACTAACATCCATGATATGTCAATAACTGCTAGAAATACCAAGGTACATTGACATCCATGAAGTACTAATAACTTCTTGTAGCACAAAGGTACATGAAGTACTAATAACTTCTTGTAGCACAAAGGTACATGAAGTACTAATAACTTCTTGTAGTACCAAGGTACATGAATATGCATAAAGTACTAACAACTTCTTGTAGTACTAAGGTACACTGATATCCATGAAGTACCAACAACTTCTTGTAGTACTAAGGTACACTGATATCCATGAAGTACTAACAGCTTCTTGTAGTACTAAGGTACACTGATATCCATGAAGTACTAACAACTTCTTGTAGTACTAAGGTACACTGATATCCATGAAGTACTAACAACTTCTTGTAGTACTAAGGTACACTGATATCCATGAAGTACTAACAACTTTTTGTAGTACAAAGGTACACAGATACCCATTATGTAGTAATAACTTCTTGTAGTACTAAGGTACACTGATATCCATGAAGTACTAACAACTTCTTGTAGTGCTAAGGTACACTGAAATCCATAAAGTATTAATAACTTCTTGTAGTGCTAAGGTACACTGATATCCATGAAGTACTAATAACTTCTAATATTGCTTATAAGGTGGCTGAACCAAGGATGAACGGTAATTCTAAAATTATTTGAAAGTTGGCTTAACCAAGAGTAGACAGTAATCCTAATAATGCTTTAAAATTGGCTAAACCAAGAGTAGACAGTAATCATAATAAGATTTAAGATGTCTAAATAAAGAGAACCTTATAGAACTGAAAATAAAAGTTATCTAGCCAATAATAGGAGGAAAAAATGATACAAGTGTATATAAAAATAATCTAGACATTAGTTGTAAAGAACAAGTGATACGTGTCTATAAAAATGATCTAAACATCAGATTCAAAAAACAAATAGCCAAGTGTATATAAAATTAATTTAGACCTTAGTAGTAAGGAGAAAATGACATAAATCTATGTAACAATAATCTAGATATTAGTTGTAATGAACAAATCATAGAAGGGTATATGAAAATAAACTGGACATTAGTTGTAGACATTTGTTGTAATGAACAAACTATACAAGTGTTTATAATAATAATCCACACATTAGTTGTAAAAAACAAGTGTATATGATAATAGTCTGCACATTAGTTGTAAAGAACAAGTGTATATAATAATAATCTACACATTAGTTGTAAAGAACAAGTGTATATAATAATAATCTACACGTTAGTTGTAAAGAACAAGTGTATATAATAATAGTCTACACATTAGTTGTAAAAAACAAGTGTATATGATAATAATCTATGCATTAGTTGTAAAGAACAAGTGTATATAATAATAATCTACACGTTAGTTGTAAAGAACAAGTGTATATAATAATAATCTACGCGTTAGTTGTAAAAAACAAGTGTATATGATAATAATCTACACATTAGTTGTAAAGAACAAGTGTATATAATAATAATCTACACATTAGTTGTAAAGAACAAGTGTATATAATAATAATCTACACGTTAGTTGTAAAGAACAAGTGTATATAATAATAATCTACACATTAGTTGTAAAAACAAGTGTATATGATAATAATCTACACATTAGTTGTAAAGAACAAGTGTATATCATAATCTACACATTAGTTGTAAAGAACAAGTGTATATCATAATCTACACATTAGTTGTAAAGAACAAGTGTATATAATAATAATCTACACATTAGTTGTAAAGAACAAGTGTATATCATAATCTACACATTAGTTGTAAAGAACAAGTGTATATAATAATAATCTACACATTAGTTGTAAAGAACAAGTGTATATAATAATAGTTTACACATTAGTTGTAAAAAACAAGTGTATATCATAATCTACACATTAGTTGTGAAGAATAAGTGTATATCATAATCTACACATTAGTTGTGAAGAACAAGTGTATATAATAATAATCTACACATTAGTTGTAAAGAACAAGTGTATATCATAATCTACACATTAGTTGTAAAGAACAAGTGTATATAATAATAATCTACACATTAGTTGTGAAGAACAAGTGTATATGATAATAATCTACACATTAGTTGTAAAGAACAAGTGTATATCATAATCTACACATTAGTTGTAAAGAACAAGTGTATATAATAATAATCTACACATTAGTTGTAAAGAACAAGTGTATATAATAATAGTTTACACATTAGTTGTAAAAAACAAGTGTATATCATAATCTACACATTAGTTGTGAAGAATAAGTGTATATCATAATCTACATATTAGTTGTGAAGAACAAGTGTATATAATAATAATCTACACATTAGTTGTAAAGAACAAGTGTATATCATAATCTACACATTAGTTGTAAAGAACAAGTGTATATAATAATAATCTACACATTAGTTGTGAAGAATAAGTGTATATCATAATCTACATATTAGTTGTGAAGAACAAGTGTATATAATAATAATCTACACATTAGTTGTAAAGAACAAGTGTATATCATAATCTACACATTAGTTGTAAAGAACAAGTGTATATAATAATAATCTACACATTAGTTGTGAAGAACAAGTGTATATGATAATAATCTACACATTAGTTGTAAAGAACAAGTGTATATCATAATCTACACATTAGTTGTGAAGAATAAGTGTATATCATAATCTACACATTAGTTGTGAAGAACAAGTGTATATAATAATAGTTTACACATTAGTTGTAAAAAACAAGTGTATATCATAATCTACACATTAGTTGTGAAGAATAAGTGTATATCATAATCTACATATTAGTTGTGAAGAACAAGTGTATATAATAATAATCTACACATTAGTTGTAAAGAACAAGTGTATATCATAATCTACACATTAGTTGTAAAGAACAAGTGTATATAATAATAATCTACACATTAGTTGTAAAGAACAAGTGTATATCATAATCTACACATTAGTTGTAAAGAATAAGTGTATATAATAATAATCTACACATTAGTTGTAAAGAACAAGTGTATATAATAATAGTCTACACATTAGTTGTAAAAAAACAAGTGTATATGATAATAATCTATGCATTAGTTGTAAAGAACAAGTGTATATAATAATAATCTACACGTTAGTTGTAAAGAACAAGTGTATATAATAATAATCTACGCGTTAGTTGTAAAAAACAAGTGTATATGATAATAATCTACACATTAGTTGTAAAGAACAAGTGTATATAATAATAATCCACACATTAGTTGTAAAGAACAAGTGTATATAATAATACTCTACACGTTAGTTGTAAAGAACAAGTGTATATAATAATAATCTACACATTAGTTGTAAAAAACAAGTGTATATGATAATAATCTACACATTAGTTGTAAAGAACAAGTGTATATCATAATATACACATTAGTTGTAAAGAACAAGTGTATATCATAATCTACACATTAGTTGTAAAGAACAAGTGTATATAATAATAATCTACACATTAGTTGTAAAGAACAAGTGTATATCATAATCTACACATTAGTTGTAAAGAACAAGTGTATATAATAATAATCTACACATTAGTTGTAAAGAACAAGTGTATATAATAATAGTTTACACATTAGTATGTAAAAAAACAAGTGTATATCATACTCTACACATTAGTTGTGAAGAATAAGTGTATATCATAATCTACACATTAGTTTGTGAAGAACAAGTGTATTAATAATAATCTACCATTAGTTGTAAAGAACAAGTGTATATCATAATCTACACATTAGTTGTAAAGAACAAGTGTATATAATAATAATCTACACATTAGTTGTGAAGACAAGTGTAATATGATAATAATCTACACATAGTTGTAAGAACAAGTGTATATCATAATCTACACATTAGTTGTAAAGAACAAGGTATATAATAATAATCTACACATTAGTTGTAAAGAACAAGTGTATATAATAATAGTTTACACATTAGTTGTAAAAAACAAGTGTATATCTAATCTACACATTAGTTTGTGAAGAATAAGTGTATATCATAATCTACACATTAGTTTGTGAAGAACAAGTGTATATAATAATAGTTTACACATTAGTTGTAAAAAACAAGTGTATATCATAATCTACACATTAGTTGTGAAGAATAAGTGTATATCATAATTTACACATCAGTTGTGAAGAACAAGTGTATATAATAATAATCTACACATTAGTTGTAAAGAACAAGTGTATATCATAATCTACACATTAGTTGTAAAGAACAAGTGTATATAATAATAATCTACACATTAGTTGTAAAGAACAAGTGTATATCATAATCTACACATTAGTTGTAAAGAATAAGTGTATATAATAATAATCTACACATTAGTTGTAAAGAACAAGTGTATATCATAATCTACACATTAGTTGTAAAGAATAAGTGTATATAATAATAATCTACACATTAGTTGTAAAGAACAAGTGTATATAATAATAGTTTACACATTAGTTGTAAAAAACAAGTGTATATCATAATCTACACATTAGTTGTGAAGAATAAGTGTATATCATAATCTACACATTAGTTGTAAAGAACAAGTGTATATAATAATAATCTACACATTAGTTGTAAAGAACAAGTGTATATCATAATCTACACATTAGTTGTAAAGAACAAGTGTATATAATAATAATCTACACATTAGTTGTAAAGAACAAGTGTATATCATAATCTACACATTAGTTGTAAAGAATAAGTGTATATAATAATAATCTACACATTAGTTGTAAAGAACAAGTGTATATCATAATCTACACATTAGTTGTAAAGAACAAGTGTATATGATAATAATCTACACATTAGTTGTAAAGAACAAGTGTATATCATAATCTACACATTAGTTGTAAAGAATAAGTGTATATAATAATAATCTACACATTAGTTGTAAAGAACAAGTGTATATCATAATCTACACATTAGTTGTAAAGAACAAGTGTATATAATAATAATCTACACATTAGTTGTAAAGAACAAGTGTATATAATAATAGTTTACACATTAGTTGTAAAAAACAAGTGTATATGATAATAATCTACACATTAGTTGTGAAGAACAAGTGTATATAATAATAATCTACACATTAGTTGTGAAGAACAAGTGTATTTAAAAATAATCTAGATTTTAGCTTCAAACAACAAATGATACAATTTACACAAAAATAACCAAGACAACGGTTGTCAAGGGCAAATGGCACAAATATATGATAAAAATTAATCTTGACATTAGTTGTAATGAACCAATCATAAAAGGGTATATGAAAATAATCTGGACATTAGTTGTGAGGAAAAATAATATAAGTGTGTATAAAAATAATGTAGACATTACTTAGAAAAACAAATACAAGTGTATTTGAAAATAATCTATACATAAGTTTATTCAACTAATCATACAAGAGTGCATCAAATAATTTTGACTATAGTTGTGAAGAATAAATATTAGAACTGTATATGAAAAAATGAAGACAGTTGTAAATAACAAATGATACAAGTGTGTATAGCAATAATCTAGACATTAATGGTAAAGAAATAAATGACACAAGTCTATATAAAAATAATCGTGACATTAATTCTGAAAAACAAATGATGCAAGGGTATATATAAGTAGCATGTTCACTGTTGTAAAGAACAAATGATACAAGTGCACCTAAAAATATTGTAAACAAATGTTGTATTGAGAAAATCGTACAAATTTAGTTGAAAATAATCGAGATATTAGTTGTAAAAACAAATAATAGAAGTGAATATTAGAATGATGTGGACATTGTTTTTTAAAGAACAAATGACACAAGCATATATAAAATTAATTTGGAAAATAATTCTATACAAATATCTTAGAAGTTTATATCACAAAAATCAAGACATTAGTTGTTTAGAACAAACGATAAAAGTGTACATAAAATTAATCTAGACATTAATAGTAAAGAAAAAAATATAGAAATCTAGATAAAAATAATCTAAACATTAATAGCAATGAAAAAATTATAGAAATCTAGGTAAAATAACCTAAACATTAATAGCAATGAAAAAATTATAGAAATCTAGGTAAAATAATCTAGACATTAATAGTAAGGAAAAAAATATGGAAATCTAGGTAAAAATAATCTGGACATTAATAGTAAAGAAAAAATTATAGAAATCTGGATAAAAATAATCTAGACATTAATAGTAAAGAACCAATCATACAAATGTATATAAAAATAATCTGGCTATTAGATTTAAAGAACAAAGGACACAAGTATATACAAAAATAATCTAAACATTAGCTGTAAAGAAAATATTACACAAGTGTACTTAAAAAATAAGCCTGACATTAGTTGTAAAAAACAACTGATACAAGGGTATATCACAATAATCTAGATATTTGTGTTTTACAACAAAGACTAAAAATGTATCAAAAATAATTAAAGATATCAGTTGTAAGAAACAAGTGATAAAAGTGGATATAAAAATAATGTAGACAATAGCTGTAAAGAACAAACGATAAAAGTGAATACAAATATAACCTAAACATTAATTATAAAGAACCAATCATTCAAGTGTATCCAAACATAGACGTTAGTAGTAAAGAGAAAATGCTACAAATCTATGTAAAAATAATCCAGACATTAGTTGTAATGAACCAATCATACAAGGGTATATAAAAACAACTTGTTGTAAAGAACAAACGATACAAGTATATAAAAAATAATCTAGACATTAGTTGTAAAGAATAAGTGACAAAAGTATACATGAAAATAATGTAGACATTATATGTGAAGAACAAACTATACACTTGTACACAAGAATAATCTTGACGTTTGTTGTAAACTAAAAAGCTGACTTGATGATGTTAGAAACCGAATTTATTACGTTTCTGAAACTTCTTTTGTAATAAATGTTTGTTTTTTGTTTGAATTTCTCACAAAGTTCCACGAGGGCTATCTGTGCTAGACGTCCCTAATTTAGCAGTGTAAGACTAGAGGGAAGATAGTTAGTCATCACTACCCACCGCCAACTCTTGGGCTACTCTTTTACCAAAGAATAGTGGTATTGACCGTTACATTATAATGCCCCTACAGCTGAAAGGGCGAGTATGTTTGGTGCGACCGGGATTCAAACCCGCGACCTTTAGATTATGGTTCGAATGCTTTAACACACTTGGCCATGCCGGGCAGAGTGAGAAATGAAACATATGTTAATAAACAGAACTGGTTGCTGTTATTTACGCTCGTTGTTTTTGGCGTCTGTGTGAATGTGATGTTTTTGTATCAATAACTTGGTAAATATTGTTCTTTACAACTGAAATATCAACGGATGTTGAGTGTGTAATTAGTTCTTATATCCAAGTGTGTTTACATATATCTCGCCCTCTTTTTATACACGTGGGTTGGAAGCGTTGTGGATGAAAGTTTTACAACACATTACCATGATCCTTCTGTCCCTTGGGTTTCATGGAACCACCTGCTCGTGATAAACCTAACATAAATAGCCCATCAAAACTGACGGCCTCCCGGCTAATACAGCGTTAAGTCTACATATTTGCAATGCTAAAATCAGAGGTTCGATTCTCCTCGGTGAACCCAGCAGGTAGCCTCATGTGGCTTTGTTATAAGAATACGCAAACACACACACACATAAAACTGACGGTCGAGTATTTATTCACAAACTCTGTGCTGGAAAGTAGCTACGTCCATGTAAAAGGCGGGAAAATATTAGACTACAATAGAAACCACAACGTATTGTGATAGTAGAGTTCTGAACCATTGCTTGTTTCCTTCAGACCTATTCAACAACACTTTACTGACCACACCCACGATTTCAGCAACCTCATTTACCCACAAAGAAAAACCATCACAGCCAGAGAGAGAAAAAAAAAGTATTGACTCGTGTGTTGTTGCAGACATCCCTAATTTGGTGAGGAAAAAGAGACGCAGGGGCACGAGGTAACCATCAGATAAGAAGGAATGTGCCCCTGATTTATTGGCTCACTGTTCGTCTGTCTGTCGAGAGAGCAAGCGCGGGAGGATGTTTCCGCCACCGCTCGTGCTTGTCAAGGTTATTCAACAGCTCGCGTGGATTTTACTGTGTTGCTCCTCGAATCGACTCAGCCTTGGCCCTTTTCAATAGCTTCTCGTTTTCTCGATAAGCTGGCAAACAACGGTTAAAACTAAACTTGCTTTATTTGGTTAAACTGAGCACGAAAAATTACGACATTTGTCTTGGAACAAAGAATAACTGTTTACACGATTTTAAATCCGGTGTTCTGTTAACAATATCAACATTTTTTTTTGTACGACTTTCGTCAGGTTAATATAATTTATTTGTTAGCTATAAATGAAAAGACACAACTAACCAGTTTGTTCGTCGTGACTGTCAAGGTAACGTGACACGTAAGGCGACACTGATAACTGTCTCATCCAGATGTATCGACGAAATGTTATGCGATTTTCAAGGTCTTTCGAATTGTTCAATCACCAGGTGCACTGTGACCTTCAACATGGTTATCAATGTGAAGCAACCGCAAACTTTTAGCAACAACGCACACAGGAAGTGAGAGACAGACAGACTTCCGCTCCAAGATGAGAACTAAATATTATCCCAGTTACTAAAATAATAGCCCTGGTCAACTAGAAGCAAGCAGTGACACGACACGAACTTAGAAAGCATTAGTTGTTTCTGTGTTGTTTTTAATTTCTCGCAAAACTACACGAGGGCTATCTGCGCTAGCCGTCCCTATTTTAGCAGTGTAAGACTAGAGAGAAGGCAGCTCGTCATCACCACCCGCCGCCAACTTTTAGGCTACTCGTTTACCAACCAATAGTGGGATTCACCGTCACATTATAACGCCTTACGGGTGAAAGGGCGAGCATATTTAGTATGATGGGGATTAAAACCCACGACCCTTGGATTACGAGTCGAGTGCCTTAACCACCTGGCCATGCTGGGTCTAGCATTAGCAGATCCGTTACTATTATCAGAATGTTTAACCGACTTTCCCACAGCACTTAAGCAACTGTAGGTTATTCATGGTTCATTCTTCTAAAATAACCCTCGTATTAAAAACGTATAGGAACTCTATGAATTAAACACCTGAACAAGCGGTGTTAAGAAACGTAACACTGAGGGGGTATCATTCTACAACACGAGTATACAGATAAATAAAGAGTGGTACACTACTGTAGCTTTCGTAAACAAAAAGAACTGGTATTTTACGAAAGACCTCTTCGACACCAAGCATGCTTGAAGCAGTATAGTTTACACATTGCAGCTTTACTCCTCTATTTTGACTCACGGTTGTTTAATAATACGTCAGTTGTTCTGCCTGACTGGGATTCTTTAATAACCCGGATGCTGGACAAAAAACATTGTAACTGTATACCATGTTATTACATGTATTTGATGACCATTAAACCCTTACGTTCACATTACATGGACGGTGATTACCACAGTTTTCTTTGTTTCTCTAATATAATTGTATTCAGATGGGGTAGTCCGGAAATAGTGTATTACATTTGAGGCTGTTTTACATTTATCGTATGGTCAGTAGAGCAATTGTCTTACAGGATTTAATGATCTGTCAAAGACTTGGCGTGTTCCATTTTCAGTCTATATGATTGTATTTTAGTTAGGGTGAAGATATTCTTAATATTTCATACGCTCATTAAATCTGGATATTTTCGTCTCTCTTTGATTCTTTGTTTCTTTTTTTAATTTCGCGCAAAACTACACGAGGGCTATCTGCGCTAGCCGTCCCTAATTTAGCAGGGTAAGACCAGAGGGAAGGCAGCTAGTCATCACCACCCACCGCTAACTCTTGGGCTACTCTTCTTCCAACGAAAATTGGGATTGACAGTTACATTATAACACCCCCACGGCTGAAAGAGTGAGCATGTTTAATGTGACGGGGATTCGAACCCGCGACCCTCAGATTACCCACCTGGCCATGCCGGGCCTCTGTCTCTGAAGTTAACCACAAAGACACATCATAAGCGTCAGTACTGTGATATTACAGGTATCAAAACCTGGTTTGGGGGTAATAAGCCTCCAGACTTTCGGGTGAGAAACTGGGAGAGAGCATTTCATGTTTGATTGTTTCAAACATTCATTCAAAGTTAGGGAAAGTAACTGATAAACAAACTCCCTCTACGCCAACCTCTCTGTGGGAGTTGTAGGATTACAGTAGGAGTCTTTTTTTTTTTTGATGCAGCTAATGCCTTAAATAACAGTAGCTGGACACGATAGTGAACCCTCTGACTCACAGAGTATAATATGATAACATACTATAGTATATTAACTCTAATGCTTATTACACTTTATAAAACTATTTATCTAATAAAATAAAATGAAATAAACTCCGTCCAAACTTAGTATTAATCGGTTTCGTTTATACGAAGTATGAACTAACACTAACAAAATGCATAAGTCACATGTTTGCCACTAGATGCCGCTATCAATTTATTTCAATTTTACGCTTGTCACTATATGATACATATTTCCACTTATAGAAATTATAGGATAGATTAATTTAGTACATTATTTTTACACTACTTATTGAGTATCCCAGATACATATCTAAGGTCAAAGGTTAGCCACTGATTTCAACAAATTCCTCCCTAATTTTTCAATTTAAGTGACTATTAATTCACTTCTAATTTTGATTTTCTTTCTTCATAGTGTAAAAATATACAACAAAGTATTTAGGTTTTCAAAACATCCATTCTGACAGTTATGATTATAAAACATAAGGCATCTTTCTGTAGCTTCTAGCACAGATAGCCCTCGAGTAGCTTTGTGCGAAATTCCAAAAAAAAACAAAAAAACTGTAGCTTCTATTAGTAATCTGCGTGACCAATCACCAACTCTTTGTTGGATGTCGTGACTGAACTTATTACTAACAACATTGTTTATCTGGCACAATGTCGTACCTGAAGTTAGTTTTTGGTAAATACAAAGTTATAATGTGTTTATTAACTTGATATTATTAAATTATATACTGCTTTACAGCTGCTAAAATCGACGAACAGCATGTACAATGATACCAGAATATAGCTACGTAAAGTAGCTTTTCTACAGTTATAGAGAAGGAAAAGAGTGAAGACTTAATATTTGCTCTGTATTCTCAAGATGGCTGGGTGTGGGTATTACAACTTTAATTATTATTAAGTACACAACAATTATGTATATGTATAAGATGTGTATAATTATGTATATTATATATATATAATTGTAAGATGTGAATAATTATGTAATGTGGAATTATAAGATGCATATAATTATATCTATGCATAATTATAAGATGTGTATAATTATGTATATACGTGATTATAAGATGCATATAATTAATTATAAAATGCCAGATTACAGTTTTCCTAAGCCTAATAATGCATGCCTGTCAGCGTTTTACCGTTGAGAAAACTTTAGAGTTTCTTAACATAAACACTTTCAACTAATGTAGAACAACGACAACCAAAGTGTGTGCCTGCCTCTCCAGGAAGTCATAAATGATTTCTTTAGGGGTTGGGGTTGGGGGGTAATTAGGAAAGTCAACAGAACAATAACATAAAATTAACTGTTTTAATTTTTTATTGCTGAAAATAATAAGTAATTTCTATAATACACGCATCACACTGACCTGTGCTACATTTCGTCACTTAACACATTCTGCCCACAATGCTAATGAGGACTTATAATGCTTGAAACAGACCTTCGTTCCCCGTAGTTTGCATAGCTCAGACAGCCCCTATGTACAGCTTTGTGTTTAACTACAAATAACTCATTCTTTCTATCATTTAAAAAAAAAAACAGAGAAGGCAGCGCAAAGGAAAGCATATTTTTAACTTTCGAATCAAGGTCACGCGCTTCCAATCTGTTCTTCCGCTCTGACGTTAGTTTCATAAATTTGGGTCGCGGTATAAAGGAGAGGTGTGGATGACAAAATTTTGAGAAACATTAATTTAGAATGTACTTCTCGTTGAATTATCTTAACTTTTGTCAAATTTATTTTGACGAGCATATTGCAATTTAAATGTTTATTATTTCAATTTGTCATGGCTCGGTGATCAAAGCACTCCTCTTGTTACGAAATGAAAATTAATATGAATCACACACTCCTGGTTATTTATATGTGAGTAAAACCAAGCACTACCCACCAGGTAAAGTGTGTAAAAATTCATGTTCTAACCACAATTTAAAGTGTGTAAAATCAGACACTGCTTAATAGTTTAAGTGTCTAAAAGCCAGTCACTGTCCACCACCTTGAAATGTCAGACACTTAAGTGATGAATACTACAACAAGATTTGAACACAATTGATTGGGTTCACCGTAACGACACTACAAGGTAACAGTTGAATCGGTTCAACACTACAAAGACACTACAAAGTAATATTCATGTCGCCTGTCTTTTTGTTTGTTTAAATCTAAGTTCAAAGCTACAAAATGAACAATCTGTGCTATGCTCACCATAGGTATCGAAACCTGATTTGCACTGCTGTGCCCCGGGAGGAGGGAGAGGCTAAGTCGTCATTGAAACAACTGTTACCGCTCCCCATATAATTTCTAATGTGAGACATGTGACTTATTTGGTTATTCATCTTAATACATTGTTAAACGACATGCATGACTAAGTCAAGTTAGGTATAATCGTCTTAGTGAATAAACCATAAATACCTTTTCGTTTTTCATCTTGATATGTCACTAACACACAAATTCTGCGCTATTCGTCCCTAATTTAGCAGTGTAATACTAGAGGAAAGGCAGCTAGTCATCACCACCCACCGCCGTCTCTTGCGCTACTCTTTTACTAACGAATAGTGGGATTGACCGTGACTTTATAACGCCTCCACGACTGAAATGGCAAGCATAATATATATTTGCATATATATTAATCCTCTTACCTAATCTGAATCACACCCTAACAACTGTGTTAATTACAATTATTTATTCTTTAAGTAACGCCTAGACTAGCACCTTGTGTGTCGCATTTCAGCCCATGTGGTGAGTTCTGATATAAACCTCGTAGTCACTTGAACTAGAAGACATGGTGTAGTTAACATTGTAATTTTTTTCTACTTTGTTTTCACTTATTGTCATTTAGTATTAAAAACACAATGCAACAAGATTTGTACTTTTTCTGAGCAGAAAATGTTATTTCCCAATTCTTATGCCTAAAGTAAATGAAAAAAGACCTATTTTTCTCTCCAAACTTTGTTTTTGTGACCAGGGTGATGAAATTTTCAAATTTACCCATTTTCCAGAACATTCCAGGTGGATTCAATACTGATTTGCTGACAGAGAATTTTCTCGAACTTACAAAAATTTTCAAGAACTTTCTACACTGTTGTGGACCTTTCCATAGTAATATACATACAGGGCCTCACCACTTCAGTTTAGCTCTAACTGTCTAAGTGAACACAGACCTATCTGATTTTATCAGAGATGGCACCAAGAAGCTGCAAACATTCTTCTGACGCATTCTGTTACGAATGTGGCCAATTTATCAAGACAAGAGCGAAAAAGTACCCTGGGACAGCATCTGCTAAAATGTGACAAGCCCACAAGGCATATTTCGGCATGCCTGTCGGAGATCGAGACAAACCCTGGGCACCTCATTTTACCTGTGAGCACTGCAAAAAATCTCTAGAATGTAAGACGGACAATTTTTGTTTACTTGAATAGTAAGATTTTATATTATACAAATTTTAGACCTTTTACAAATTAAATATCTTTTTTAATCTCCAATGGCATAGAAAAAATATTACATATAAAACATTTTGCATGAACCTCGTCCTTAATTGTGGATGAAGTAAATTTATTCTTCATAATAACAATTTTATTTTGATCTTTTGCAGGATGGTACAGAGGGGAAAGAGAGCCATGAAGATCGCTATTCCAAGACCTTGCTAGAATCCTTGGAGTATGCTGGGTATGGCTGGGAGGTTATCGGATAACTCAAAAAGGTGACATTCCTGATGGGTCTCCAAGAACGATTTACCAAGTTTCTCTGTTATCTTTGTCTTTGGAACAGCAGAGACACTGCATCACACTACAACAGGAAGCACTGGCCACAATGAACAAAGTTCTTTGTGGGGAAGAACAATGTCAAGTGTGATCCACTAGTGGCCCTTCAGAAGGTGTTGTTCCCATTATTACACATAAAATTGGGTCTTATGAAACAATTTGTCACAGCTCTTGATTAGGAGTCTGCAGTCTTTATGTACATTCAAGACTTCTTATCTAAGCTGTCTGAGCCAAAGGTCAAAGTTGGTGTCTTCGTTGGAACACAAATAAAGAAGATGCTGGAGTGCACAGAATTCCCCAAGAAGCTCAGTAGGAAGGAAAAAAAAAGCTTGGGGCAGCTTTGTTGCAGTGGTTTGGGGCTTCTTGGGGAATCACAAAGCCAAAAATGTAACTGGTTGAGGCTCTGGTGAAGAACTACAGCAAAATGGGCTGCTGGCTATCCCTGAAAGTACATATCTTTGACGCTAATTTTGATAAATTCAAGGAGAAGATGGGAGCATACTCAGAAGAGCAAGGCGAGCGTTTCCACCAAGATATACTGGACTTTGAACGCCACTACCAAGAAGGATATAACGAAAGCATGCTGAGAGACAATATTTGGGTGAAGGTGATTTACATTAAAGTCGCAAATCTCAAAAAAATTACTCATTTCTAAACATTTTTGTTCATTTTTCTATAACTTAGTTTTGATCCTGATTCATATGTTGTTTTATTCAGACCTTACGTAAATGAAAATGTGCACATTTGCCTGTTTTTAAACAGAAAATAGGTTAATTTCTAAATTTCGTTATCCAGGTCACAAAAGCAAAGTTTGAAGGAAATACTGGTCATTTTCTGTACTTTTATTACACAAGCAACTAAGAAATAACACATACTATCCAGGAACAAAATATGTGTTGCATAGTGTAATCAGGATTTGTATATTTTCAACATCAGTTAGCTTATAAAGCGATAATTATTTTAAACTTCTTGCTTAAAAACAAAGAAAGATAATATAATACCGGATATCTTTGAAAGTTGTGTTAGTGCCATCTAGTGGTATTATTATCAACTGCCGAATTATGTTACGTGCACTTTAAACAAAACAAACTCTGCCCATTTTGTATTTTAACTCATTATTAACAAATAAAAAAAACTTCTGTAAAACCTCTTTGTGGCTTTGATTTTTTTTTGTTATTAAAGGTGACTCAGGCTCTAGTATTCTGATACACTGTTGTAATGTTTTCTACAATAATAACTACCATACCAAGTCTAGATTACATAACTGGGATATATATTTCAATTATTCACGTGCAATACGAGGTTTACGTCTTACTTCAGCAAGAACGTACGCTTGTCAACACAGTGATATATATATATATATATATATATGGATTTGACTTTTTTTTCCGTTCTTCCTTCCACAGCTGTTGCTATGGTAACGGAACTGCGGGGAAAGCGAAAAATCAATGTAAAGGTTGATAGGTCTGTTGACCGGGCAAACAGGGAAGAAATAAAACATTGAAAAAAGAAAAAAAATTCTGAATTCCGTTTCTTACCGCATTACTCTTATTCATTACATGGTTTGTTGGACTGAGTTGATTGATGGTTTGTTTGTTTGAATTTCGCACAAAGCTACTCGAGGGCTATCTGTGCAAGCCGTCCCTAATTTAGTAGTGTAAGACAAGAGAGAAGGCAGCTAGTCATCACCACCCACCGCCTATTCTTGAGCTACTCTTTTACCAACGAATAGTGGGATTGGCCGTCACATTATAAGGCCCACACGCCTGAAAAGGCGAGCATGTTTGGCGCGACGGGGATACGAAACCGTGACCCTCAGATTACGAGTCGCACGCCTTAACGCGCTTGGCCATTCCGGGCCTGGACTGAGTTGAATATTGTAAACAGACAGTAAATCTGATTCAAGATTACATTTTTTTTTAAAATGTCTGCCACTTATACCTTCCTTCTTTTTATTTTTCAAACTTTGTAGAAACTTCTAATTGGTCTGATACTGGTCATCTATCTCAGTAAATTCCGTTCAATAAATGAATTTAAAAATAGGAGTAACATCTTCATCTATTTGCTGTTTAAACAAACAGATAATCAGTGAAACATTAAATTACTTCAGAACTTGTAATGGCCGAGTTGAAACCTTGTGAATAATTTAAATTAAACAAAACAGGTAGCCATAAAGTTTTAATTTTTTTTCAAATATGTAATTCACAAGGCTTACAGATAAGTGTAGAAACGTTACACTAAGACTTACAGAAACTTGTAGAAACGTTACAGTAAGACTTACAACTACTTGTAGAAACGTGACATTAAGGCTCACAGACACGTGTAGAAACGTTACAGTAAGACTTACATATACTTGTAGAAACGTTACATTAAGACTAACAGAAACTTGTAGAAACGTTACACTAAGACTTACAGAAACGTGTAGAAACGTGACATTAAGGCTTACAGACACGTGTAGAAACGTTACAGTAAGACTTACATATACTTGTATAGACGTTACAGTAAGTTGTTCTTGTTGTTGTTTTAAAATTAAGCACAAAGCTAAACAATAAGCTATCTGTGCTCTGCACACCACGGGTATCGAAATCCGAATTTTAGAGTGCAAGTCCGCAGACATACACTGGGGGGGCTTACAGACACTTGTAGAAATGTTACAGTAAGACTTACAGATACTTGTAGAAACGTTACACTAAGGCTTACATATACTTGTAGAAAAGTTACAGTTAGACTTACTGATACATGTAGAAACGTTACACAAAGGCTTACAGACAGGTGTAGAAACGTTAGAGTGAGGCTTACAGACACGTGTACAAACGTTACAATAAGACTTAAAGATACTTGTAGAAACGTTACAATAAGACCAACAGATACGTGTAGAAACGTTACAGTATAATTCACAAATACTTGTAGAAACGTTACATTGTAGATTCCAGATACATGTAGAAACGTTACACTAAGGCTTACAGATACGTATAAAAACGTTGCCCAAAGGCTTACAGACACGTGTAGAAACATTACAGCAAGACTTACAGATACCTTAGAAACGTTACAATAAGACTTACATATACTTGTAGAAACGTTACAGTAAAACTTACAGACACGTATAGAAATGATAGAGTGGCACTTACAAATACTTGTAGAAACGTCACAGTAAGACATACAGACACGTGTAGAAATGTTACAGTAAGACTTACAGACACGTGTAGAAATGTTACGGTAAGACTTACATATACTTGTAGAAACGTTAGAGTAACACTTACAGATATTTGCAGAAACGTTATAATAAGACTTACAGATACTTGTAAAAACGTGACACTGAGGCTTACGGACACTTGTAGAAACGTTACACTAAGACATAGAGACACGTGTAGAAATGTTACGGTAAGACTTACATATACTTGTAGAAACGTTAAAGTAACACTTACAGATACTTGTAGAAACGTTACAATAAGACTTATACATACGTGTAGAAACGTTGCATTAAGGATTACAGACACGTGTAGAAGCGTTACAATAAGACTGACAGATCTTTGCAGAAACGTTACAGCAAGACTTACAGATACTTGTAAAAACGTAACAGTAAGACTTACAGATACGTGTAGAAACGTTACACAAAGGCTTACAGACACGTGTAGAAACGTTATAGTAAGACTTAAAGATACGCGTAGAAACGTTACACAAAGGCTTACAGACACGCGTAGAAATGTCACATTAAGACTTACAGATACGTGTAGAAACGTTACAGCAAGACTCACAGATACTTGTAGAAACGTTAAAGTAAGACTTACAGATACTTGTAAAAACGTTACAGTAAGACACAAACACTTGTAGAAACGTTACACAAAGGCTTACAGAGACGTGTAGAAACGTTACAGTAAGACTTACAGATACTTGTAGAAACGTTAAACTAAGGCTTACAGATAGTTATAGAAGCGTTACAATAAGACCAACAGATACGTGAAGAAACGTTACAGTAAGATTTAAAGATACTTGTAGAAACGTAACAATAAGACTTACAGATACTTGTAGAAACGTTACATTATTGATTACAGATACGTGTAGACAGATTACACTGAGGTTTACAGACACGTGTAGAAACCTTACAATAAGACTTAAATATACTTGTAGAAACGTTACATTATGGATTACAGATACGTGAAGAAACGTTACACTAAGGCTTACAGGTACTTGCGAAAACGTTACAATAAGACTTTCAGATACTTGTAAAAACGTTGCACTGAGGCTTACAAACACGTTTAGTAACGTTACACTGAGGCTTGCAGATACTTGTAGAAACGTTACAGTAAGACTTGCAGCTACTTGCAGAAACGTTACAATAAGACTTATAGACACGTGTAGAAGCGTTACACTAAGACTTACAGAAACTTGTAAAAATGTTACAGTAAGACTTACAAATACTTAAAGAAACGTTGCACAAAAGCTAACAGACACGTGTAGAAACGTTACAGAAGGACTTACAAATACTTGTAGAAACGTTACACTAAGACTTACAGATACTTGTAGAAACGTGACAATAAGACCTTCAGATACGTGTAGAAATGTGACAATAAGACTTACAAATACTTGTAGAAACGTTACATTATGGATTACAGATACGTGTAGAAACGTTACACTGAGGCTTAAAGATACTTGTAGAAACGTTACACTGAGGCTTACAGATATTTGTAGAAACGTTACAATAAGATATACAGATACTTGTAGAAATGTTACATTAAGGCTTACCGATACTTAGAAAAACGTTACACTAAGGCTTACAGACAGAGGTAAAAACGTTACAATTAGACTGACAGATACTTGTAGAAACGTAACACTGAGGCGTTACATTATGGATTACAGATACGTGTAGGAACGTTACACAAAGGCTTACAGACACGTGTAAAAACATTACAATAAGACTTACAGACACTTGTAGAAACGTTGCAGAAAGATTTTCAGATACGTTTAGAAAAGTTAAACTGAGACTCACACATACTTGTAGAAACGTTACACTAAGACTTACAGATACGTATAGAAACGTTTCACAAAGGCTTACAAGACACGTGTAGAAACGTTACTGTAAGACTTACAGACACATTTAGAAACGTTACATTAAGACCTACAGATACTTGTAGAAACGTTACAGTAAGACTTACAGTCACATTTAGAAACGTTACAGTAAGACTTGATATTCCTTGTAGAGAATACTATTTACGTTATATTCAGATCCACTGATGTCTTACACATAAGTTACTGGAAAGAGAAATACGTAGAGCATTGTTCTATGTGTAACCATGGATAGCATATACAAGTTCCTTATGCTATTTATGGTTGTTTGCAGAAGGAAAAGCGGTGTGCAAGAGAATTAGTCTAAACACGAATAAAGGTACATCACGCTGACAAGTCAAAGCGAAAGTTCGTGGGTATCTCATAATCCTAAGTTACATACTTGAACGATCATGTTTATGTGATCATAGAATATGAAGCTCTAACTCATACTAATTTGTATAAATATCTGTACCACCCCTTTACTTTAATACAACACAGTCTCAAGGATATCGATGATACCAAAGTACAGAGACTTCAAGTAAGAAAATAACTGATCTGGTTCATTTTGGAACTGTTCACAACACTGGTATGGTATGAGTTTTTCGTAAATAATTAATTTGGTTTATTCTGGAACCATACACAACACTGGATAATTAAGTTTTTAGTAAATAATTAATTTTGTTCATTCTGGAACCATACACAACACTGGTATATGAGTTTTTAGTAAATAATTAATGTAGTTTATTCTGGAACCATACACAACACTAGTATAATGCGAGTTTTTAGAAAATAATTTATTTTGATCATTCTGGAACCATGCACAACACTGGTACATGAGTTTTTTAGTAAATAATTAATGTAGTTTATTCTGGAATCATACACAACACTGGTATAATGTAAGCTTATTCTGGAACCATACACAACACTGGTATATGAGTTTTTAGTAAATAATTAATGTAGTTTATTCTGGAACCATACACAACACTAGTATAATGTGAGTTTTTAGAAAATAATTTATTTTGTTCATTTTGGAACCATGCATAACACTGGTACATGATTTTTTAGTAAATAATTAATGTAGGTTATTCTGGAATCATACACAACACTGGTATAATATGAGTTTTTTTAGTAAATAATTGATCTGGTTCATTTTGGAACTGTTCACAACACTGGTATGGTGTGAGTGTTTCGTAAATAATTAATTTGGTTTATTCTGGAACCACACACAACACTGGATAATTGAGTTTTTCGAAAATAATTAATTTGGTTCATTCTGGAACCATGCACAACACTGGTATAATGTGAGTTTTCAGAAAATAATTAATTTGGTTAATTCTGGAACCATACCCAACACTGTTATAATGTGAGTTTTCAGAAAATAATTAATTTGGTTAATTCTGGAACCATACCCAACACTGTTATAATAAGAGTTTTAGTAAATAGTTAACCTAATTCATTCTGGCAGAACAAGTTTAATATAGTTATGAACTGGACGTTTGGATTGCTCTTAGTGCCCCTCTAGAAATATTCATGTTCGGTGTTCTGACGTATTAAAAAAGTGAAGAAACATAAAGAACGGCCTACTAACGAATACGTTGAGAACCAGATCATAAAAGTGATTGATTATACACGATAAAATTCAATTAAAATTTCGCATACCTTGTACTTCAGTCACGTGATACACATTTAAAAAGTTAAGTGTAAGACGTGTAAATGAATTAACGACTTCTGGAGAAATCTCATAATCAACGTCTAAGTGGGGGAAGACAGTATTTTAAGGAGAAGGGGTAAAGGATATTAAATAAAGTCTTATTTTAAATCTATTCTCAGGCGAACTACACTAGAGTAACATTGGATATTCATATCTTTCATTCTTTAGTGTCTTTTGTCATCAGAAAAAATAAACTACTAGTCTATCTGTCATTAACGGCTTTACCTCTATATCTTTTCCACCATAAACTTCAACACGTTTACTCCTCTGTTTCCGTACAAACTGTCTTGCTTCAATAAAAAAACTAACGTTATATTCAAATCGTTTTATTGCTGTAAATAACTTCCTGGCTTCGTGAGTTGTTGGTTTGTTTTGTTCTGTTTTTGTTCCGTAATGAGCCGAGAGAAACTTCGCATGAAAAACAGAAGATTACATACAAAAAGCTGTTTCGAGAAAACATGTTTCTTGAGATCAGAATAAATCTTTCATGTGTTACTTCTGTTACGTTTTTTTTTATGTTTTATGTTTTTCGTAGACTAAACGCAACAGAAAGACACAGATAACAACTTGTATAATTTATTACACTAAACTATTATATGTATGTAACAGATATAACATAAATTATATAATAACAACGACAGATATTAAGTTTAAACCTTCAAAATTAATTACAAAACAAAATGGTACTAGTTTCAACCTTCAAAATTAATCACAATACAAAATGGTACTGGCCTGTATCTAATATAATGATCTAAAATGAAAGTCTCAAATTCCAGTCTAGGGTGTGAATTTGGTCCCACGAAGAAATTCCGAAGTTTGAATGGAGAGGTCCAGAAACAATTCACAGTTCAATAAATTCGACGAAGTTCTTTTCACGATGCCTCCGATGAACGTCACAAACTTGTCGCCTTCAATTTTTCCGATCTCCCCTGGCTAGTCCCGTACGTGTCGACTCTCAGCATGACCAGTAATTCGAATGAATCGTAGAGATTAACGAAATAAAATCACAGCTTCTGTAGATCTAACTTCAGTCACAAATCACAGCAAACACTTAAACTTTCTCAAATGAATGACTGACTCTCTTCTTTTGAATAAAACTAATGTCTGACTCCTTTTCTCTTTCTCGCATCTTCGTCTGTTTATATATTTCTAAGCCTCTTTTTTCGAATCATCGCGTAACTTCCCAACATTCCAGAGAAATCCGCGCATGTCCGCTCTTGCACGAGACTTCTCGTCCAGACACTAGGCCGCCAGCATTTCATTTAGATACATATGATTGGTCTACCTAATTCTAGAAGATTCTAAATGTTATTTTAAATGAATAACAACATATTTTATTAGTTTAAACCTTGAAACAATAATATAAATATGGAAATATAAATAATAGAAATGAAAATTTAAACACAACACGAGATGTTGTCGCTTACAAAACATTTACACGACATTTACATAACAACTTTGCAGTAGAACAGACACTTGAAAACAAACGGGGAGAAAAGGCAGCATGATGAAAGGCTTATTATAAATATCGGTAAGAACAGTGGCCACACCCGAGGTGAATATCAGATCTTCAGATGGCTAGCTGGAGGTGACAAGAACAGTGGCGTCATACGATGTTATTGATACTATATCATCCTATCTACAGATGACAATACAGTGGCCACACACAATATAAATATTATGTTTTCAAATGGCTATCTTCAGATGACAAGAACAGTGGTCATTAACAATGTAAATACCACATTTTCAGATGGCTACCTACAGATGACAAGAACAGTGGCCACATATGACGTAAAAACCACACCTCCTTCTAAATGTTTGTTTGTATAAGAAGGAAGGTTACATGTGCTTCTTTTTTTTTCTAATTATTAGAAAGAACTTTGTTAATAACTATGAATTTTTCATTTATTTACATTTAAGTGCAACGCCACATAAAGAGTTATCTGTGTTCCGTCCACCAGAGGTATCGAAACTCAATTTCTAGGTATAATTCCCCAGTCATACCGCTGTGCGTCACTTAAAGGGGACCATTAATAATTATGTATCTTTTTACAATTTTTAGATTATGTTTTTTAAAGAATATGAAATATTTTAGATAGTGGTGTGAGTTCTTCAAAAAATCAAGAATATTAACACTTTTTATGTATTTAAAACCGGCCGGTATGCATTGAGAAAACTCTATATAGAGGAGCAAACAACGTATTTATGTATATATTTAACACTTTTTATGTATTTAAAACCGGCCGGTATGCATTGAGAACACTCTATATAGAGGAGCGAACAACGTATTTATGTATATATTTTTCTCTACATGTGGGTTTCTTGCCATCACGGATTCACGTTTTGATTTTACATTCTTATACTAAATCATATTCTATAAGACCAGGAAAACAAAAATATTAGCCCTAGGAAACAGCTATTTCAGCTGTGGCTTCTAGCCAGACAGCATCTGACTATAAAAACCAGCTAAAGTGAGAGCTGTTTTGAAAAAAAAATCAAAATACAATTAGTGTGTTTTCTGATTGCAAGGCCACATCGGGCTATCTGCTGAGCCCACCAAGGAGAATCGAACCACTAATTTTAGCGTTGTAAATCCGAAGACATACTGCTGTACTAGCAGGGGGCAAAATACAATTAGAAAGGTTACACTGTTTGAACTTGTTGTTTACTTGTTTTACTGTGTTTTCTTTAACCACCATTTATTCCCTGTAAGTATCAACATTCTATAAGTTATTTTGATCTCTATAGTATAAATAAAACACACTCTATTGTTCAATTTCAAAAGAAGATCTAAGAATGTTTATTCTGAGTCCTCACAGAAACATAACAGAGAATATGCTTTGGTGCATACTATTGACCAATTATCTGAAAGATGTCAGTCCAGTAAAAGTAGGAGTTATAAAAGTGACCAAATAGTCAACAAACCAAGACTGACTGAACAATGAGTGTCACACTTCTGTATAGAGAAACACCTTATGAAAAGTAATCGACACACTTCTTACAAGCTATAAAATATGAGGTATGAAGTTGGAGAACCACCGAGAACAGTAGAAATAATTGCTATACGATGCTTGAGTACCACTGAGAACAGAACAAACTGGTTTTATATAATGCTAGAGAACCACTGAGAACAGTAAAAATTGTTATATTATGATGCTGGAGGACCACAGAGAACTGTAAAAATTGTTGTTATATTATGATGCTGGAGTATCACAGAGAATTGTAAAAATTGTTGTTATATGATGCTGGAAGACCACAGAGAACTGTAAAAATTGTTGTTATATTATGATGCTGAAGGACCACAGAGAACTGTAACAGCTGTTGCTAAAGGATGTTCAAAAACCACTGAAAACAGCAGAAACTGTTTTTATGTAATGTTGGAGAACCGCTGAAAACAGGACAAACTGTTGTCATGTCATATGGAGCACCAATGTGAAAGGTACACGTTAAATCTAGTAATAGTAAAAAAACTTTAGAATTTCCATATTAATATAATTCTAGTGCATCAGAAGTCAGGTTGAAGATTTAACACAAAAAATCGTGTTTTACAACACATCGTTGGCAGAGCACTGGTGGTGAACTTTCTATATTGATGTGTTTTCTTTCACTCACCTTTTATATATAACACATTTATAGACTACGTTTATGTGTGCGTTAATGAAATATATAATTTTTTTTTAATCAGTGATGTCGAGGAAACCCACTTGTAGAGAAATGCATATGTAAAAACGGTTCGTTTGAGTTGAGAAAACACCACACCAAGATTATTTATAAAATACAATGTGATAATTGCCACGACTTCTATACAAGTAGAAAAATGGAAACCAGATTCAAAGAACATAAAAAGTCACCTACATACGTTTTCGAACACTGCAAATCAAATAAACACAGCATAACCATAGAAAACACTCAAATACTAAATAAAGAAACAAACATAAACAAACGCAAAATTAAAGAAGCCTTACTTATACAACAACTGAAGCCCAAAATAAACCAATACAAAGGAACATTTATACCTATATTAATAAATATATCCAACATCTGAGCACGCCCTCTACATTTCTACACTCAATTACACAACCGTCTTCAAACATGTGGTCAGCCATGTCGGTCAGTTACCTTTCTTTCTTTGCTAACCTGACGATGACCGAAGAAGGTCGAAACGTTGTTCGCTCCTCTATTAGTGCCTTCTCTATCCATTCCATCGTTTTGTTTAATACATATGTATAAAGCACTATTTACTTTCACTGTCTGCCCCCAACTTGTTTAGTGCTACTTACTTAAGTGTTTGTTATGTTATGTGTTTAATACCATTTACTTTTAGTGTTTGTTTCCTTATGTTTTTGGTACTATTTCCTTTCAATGTTGTTACTGAATTTATTAGCACTATTTACTTTTTGTGTTTGTCACCCAATGGATTTAGAACTCTTTATTTTCGGTGTATGTTATTCAATTTTCATATTTTGGTCTTAAAGCCAGCAAATTATCAAGTCTACTCTATTACTAATGCTTACCGTCCCCACTCTACTATATTACTGATATCCCCAGTACACAGTCTACTACATTATCAATATCTACAGTCCCGGGTCTACTATATTACTAATATCCACAGTCCCCAGTCTACTATATTACTGATATCCACAGTCCCCACTCTACTATATTACTGATATCCCAGTACACAGTCTACTACATTACTAATATCTACAGTCCTGAGTCTACTATATTACTAATATCTACTGTCCCCAGTCTACTATATTACTCATATGTACAGTCCCCAGTCTACTGTATTACTAATATATACAGTCCCCAGTCTACTACATTACTAATATCTCCAGTCTCCAGTCTACTATATTACTAATATCAACAGTCCCAATTCTACTATATTACTCATATGTACAGTCCTCAGTCTACTATATTACTAATATCTAAGTCCCCAGTCTACTACTTTACTAATATCTACTGTCTCCGGTCTACTACATTACTAATATCTCCAGTCTCCAGTCTACTACATTACTAATATCAACAGTCCCGAGTCTACTACATTACTAATATCTACTGTCCCCAGTCTACTATATTACTCATATGTACAGTCCTCAGTCTACTATATTACTCATATGTACAGTCCTCAGTCTACTATAATACTAATATCTAAGTCCCCACTCTACTACTTTACTAATATCTACTGTCCCCAGTCTATTATATTACTCATATGTACAGTCCTCAGTCTACTATATTACTAATATCTACTGTTCCCGGTCTACTATATTACTAATATCTGCTGTTCCCAGTCTACTATATTACTAATATCTGCTATCCCCAGTCTACTATATTACTAATATATACTGTCGCCACATACCTCACGTGTGATATTTCGAAGCGTAAATGTTACTTGTGTTTTCATACCAGTATGAAGTTTTTACTTAAGTATCAAACATTAACGACTTTGAACCAGGATAACTCACTGGAAAATATTTTTGCAAGTAATTTTGTTCATGGAATATAAAATCTGTTTTCACTTGAAGGCCTAATTAAGTTCTTGTTTGTTTGTTTGTTTTCAGCAACATTAGACTTGATTTGCTGAAAATGTGAGTTTTCTTGTATCCAGTTGGTTAGGTCGTGTAACGTGTAAACTAGTAATACCTTATATTAACTAACATTGTCTGGAAAACAATTCCTTCTACAAACTCACGCTTCTGTTAATTGTAAGTGTCCTGATAGATACCACGGCTAGGTGGTTAGGGCGCTCGACTAGAAAACTAAGGGTCACCTGTTCGAATTCCCTTTACACCAAACACGCTCACCCTTTCGTCCGTGGGAGCATTATAACGTTTCGATCATTCCCACTATTCGTTGGTGAAAGAATAGCCCTAGAGTTGGCGGTGAGTTGTGATGACTAGTTGTCTTCTCTCTAGCCTTACACAACTAAATTAAAGCCGACTAAGGTAGATATCCCCGGTGTAGATTTGCCCAAAATTCAAAACAAAGAAAGACAGACACATTGAACCTTAAGTCTATTCGGTCTTAGATCTATTGAAGCTTGTGTTAAAAAAAAAATATAACAATTATAAATATGACTTGAATATGTAGTTTTGGCGAAAAATACGAACGACTGTTTCGTACTTAATTTACTGTTGCAAAGTTTAGGCTTAATCTCTCCTAATGTAATACTCCACTTCCGGAGAAAACAACGGTAGGTTTATGATGCTAAAAAACGAAGTTCGATTTCCCACGATGAATACAGAAGGTTGTGGCTTGTTCTAAAACAAAGTGTTCAAACGTATAGTAAATCGTGCTGACTGTAATAGTCTTGAATTTGATTAAGATTAGCTCACCAGATATATTTATAACCTTGTTAACGTATTTCATACAGCAAACTACATGTCTTTTATTAGCGCCATCTGGACAAAAGCCTCTCATAATGTATTCCGGTTTTGTCCTGTCCTCGGAATATAGTAAAACGCTTGTAACAATCACTAAGTAACTGTTAATGACTATGGATTTGAAACATTTGAATGAAACGTACAAAACGAATTATTTTTTTTAATATAATTTCTTTTCTGAGATGTTACAACTGGTTTCGTTCAAGACAATGTAAAGTGTTTATCGACTTGAAATCTATTACTTCGTGACAACAAGACTGCGGTGTATAACATCTGCCGAATTAACAAACATCGTGACCAGAAAAGATGGACACCTGTTAAGACGACGTCATAACTTCTTGTGCTCGCACACAGTCCCAAGACAATGACATCAAAATCTCCCACTGTGTCCAGATGGCGTTAGCTATACACCGCCACTTAAGCCTTACCTCATGCTCAAGACATCTTCTCGATTAGAAAATTAGTGAAAATCACACCCTAAATACTGAAAATTTATTTGTGTCGTGACCATTAACGTCTAACCCCTGTTTTCAATTAACGAACAAGGATGGGCCAAGGCTAAGACAGCTACAATTGTATAGCAGATGGACTGAGTAATTACGTTCTTGTCGTTTGACGAGAAAAGCTCGTGGAAGGAAAAGTAAACAAAAAATTTATTTGGAGTCATTTCTGAAAGTGTAAATTGAAATTTTTGATATTTTGCCTCTAATATGAAGATTTCTTTTATATTAAGGTCAAAGCTACACCATGACCAGTCTGTGCTCTGAGAGCCAATGGTATCGATACCTGACCTTTATCGTTGTAAAACAATCTACATTCATCTATCTAACTATGTGTAGCTAAAACCTGTTTAACATTAGATCATGTTTAAACCTAAGTAGCCAGAACTCTCTGTCTTATTTAAATTAGATACTATTAAAACCTGTATAACCAGAACACTCTGTCTCTTTAACACTATATACTGTTTAAACCTGAGAAGCCAGAACTCCATATCTGTTTAACATTAGATAGCGTTAAGCCTATGTAGACATAACTTTGTCTACATAGTAGAGGATCTTGCATGCCCTGTTTGTGTCTGTATAACATAATTTTTGTTACGGTATCACTAATAACTGTTTTATTTCCTTTCCAGAAAAACAAATGTAAGTTAACTCTATATTTTAGCATAACTGAAAATGATCAAATCAGATCTATAGCTTTAAAGTCCACAGGTGTATGTATATCGATTCACTATCATGATTACAATATCACACATATTATTAATGTAATGAAGAACATTTATATATAACTATTAATGCAATGAAGAACATTTATATGTAACTATTAATGTAATGAAAAACATATATAACTATTAATGTAATGAAGAACATTTATATATAACTATTAATGTAATGAAGAACATTTATATATAACTTAATGTAATGAAGAACATTTATATATAACTATTAATGTGATGAAGAACATTTATATATAACTATTAATGTGATGAAGAACATTTATATATAACTATTAATGTAATGAACAACATTTGTATATAAATATTAATGTAATGAACAACATTTATATATAACTATTAATGTAATGAACAACATTTATATATAACTATTAATGTAATGAAAAACATATAAAACTATTAATGTAATGAAGAACATTTATATACAACTGTTAATGTAATGAAGAATATTTATATACAACTCTTAATGTGATGAAGAACATTTATGTATAACTATTAATGTAATGAAGAACATTTATATATAACTATTACTGTAATGAAGAACATTTATATTTAACTGTTAATGTAATGAAGAACATTTATGTATCACTATTAATGTAATGAAGAACATTTATATACAACTGTTAATGTAATGAACAATATTTGTATATAAATATTAATGTAATGAAGAACATTTGTATATAAATATTAATGTAATGAAGAACATTTATATATAACTATTACTGTAATGAAGAACATTTACATATAACTATTAATCTAATGAAGAACATTTATATATCACTATTAATGTAATGAAGAACATTTATATATAACTATTAATGTAATGAAGAACATTTATATATAACTATTACTGTAATGAAGAACATTTACATATAACTATTAATCTAATGAAGAATATTTATATATCACTATTAATGTAATGAAGAACATTTATATATAACTATTAATGTAATGAAGAACATTTATATATAACTTTTAATGTAATGAAAAACATATACAACTGTTAATGTAATGAACAACATTTATATATAACTATTAATGTAATGAAGAACATTTATATATAACTATTAATGTAGTGAAGAACATTCATATACAACTGTTAATATAATAAAGAACATTTATATATCACTATTAATGTAATGAAGAACATTTATATACAACTATTAATGTAATGAAGAACATTTATATATAACTGTTAATGTAATGAAAAACATTTATATATAACTATTAATTTAATGAAGAACATTTATATATAACTGTTAATGTAATGAAAAACATCTATGTATGACTATTAATGTAATGAAGAACATTTATATATAACTATTACTGTAATGAAGAACTTTTATATGTAACTATTAATGTAATGAAGAACATTTATATATAACTGTTAATGTGATGAAGAACATTTATATATAACTATTAATGTAATGAAGAACATTTATATATAACTTTTAATGTAATGAAAAACATATACAACTGTTAATGTAATGAACAACATTTATATATAACTATTAATGTAATGAAGAATATTTATATACAACTCTTAATGTGATGAAGAACATTTATGTATAACTATTAATGTAATGAAGAACATTTATATATAACTATTACTGTAATGAAGAACATTTATAATTAACTGTTAATGTAATGAAGAACATTTATGTATCACTATTAATGTAATGAAGAACATTTATATACAACTGTTAATGTAATGAAGAACATTTATATATAACTATTAATGTAATGAACAATATTTGTATATAAATATTAATGTAATGAACAACATTTATATATAACTATTAATGTAATGAAAAAATATAAAACTGTTAATGTAATGAAGAACATTTATATACAACTCTTAATGTGATGAAGAACATTTACATATAACTATTAATGTAATGAAGAACATTTATATATAACTATTAATGTAATGAAGAACATTTATATATAACTATTACTGTAATGAAGAACATTTACATATAACTATTAATCTAATGAAGAACATTTATATATCACTATTAATGTAATGAAGAACATTTATATATAACTATTAATGTGATGAAGAACATTTATATATAAATATTCCTGTTGTTCACCTCTATCATTATATTAACTACATGTTGTACATTAACATTACTGTTAAGTGGTGCGCTTAACGTAATTGTGTGATAATAACACCAGTCTGAAGTAACATATACATGATATAATTGTTTGATAACAATACCAATGTGTTATGTAGTGTATGTAATGTAATTGTGGGATAACAATACCAGTGTTAGATAGTATATGTAATATAACTGTATGATAACAATAACAATATTAAGTAGCATATAAGTAATGAAATTGTTAGATAGCAATACCAGTGTTACGTAGTATAGATAACATAAGTGTTTGATAACACTACCAGTGTTAAGTACTGTTATAATGTAATTGTTTCATAATAATACCACTGTGAGATACAAAACAATGTTTATACAATTAACCGCAAACACTGTATATTTACCAAACGACATATACCAGTTTAACCACGTCTGTTAATATAACAATAAAAAACAATCCAATCAGCATTTCACTCATTTTCTGATATTTCAGACACATTTTTTGGTTAAGTCATAACTCTTCTTTGGATAACGGAACCTTTACGAACTTGTAGCGCTAAAATCTGGGATTCGATTCCCCTCAGGATTTAAAGCAACCAATCAGTCTTTCAGCTTCGCTATCTCGTGGCTAAGTGTAAGTTTCGTTGTCTGTTATATGTTACCTTAAATACCATCTGACGTTTCATCTGTTTACTTTGTCTTATCATAAACGCTGAATAATTCATTACCTCAACCAACTAAAGTGGACGGACGAAGTTTCAGTTTTCGCTCCTGTCTATCTACGTGTTTCCCAGCATTAGTTCTTGATAAAAATTGAATATATTCAGACGAAAGTTGGTATACATATGGACTATGACCAAACCTAAAAGTGATTTGGTTTAGTAGAGTGAATCACAGAGGTCACAAAAATCCAAGAAATGCTTATCTGTTAGGACAGAGACCGATTTCTCTCACTGTTTTTTTTTCTCTCTGTAACTCAGTCACAAATGATCGGGTTTGCATGAATAATTTGTAAAATATCGTAGAGTATCATTCCTGGCTGTCCTTCTAAAAATGGTCCAGATCCCTTGGTAAAGACTGACACATTTAATACTTTTTGGGAGTCAAATATGATAAAGGTTGGATAGCTTTCGCTCTACTGAACGCCCCCTAGTGAACATATGTTTCTGTGCTTCCTTTTTTCGCTCCCCAGATAAGAAAACCTTTTCATATCTGAAATACTGAGACTTATTTACATTTTTTAATGGTGTAGCTTCAGTAGTACTAATGTTTAAACTTTGACATCACATCTTTTTCATTCGGTGCAAACCAGAAACAGAAGATTGCAATTAGTATAAAGATAGTTATTACTAAATGACCCTCCCCATTCCTGCCTTCAAATTGTGTTCTGTATTATCAAATGAAAAATTATGTTGGAAAAAATACGAAAGTCTGACCACCGTGACCCGGCATGGCCAGGTGGGTTAAGGCGTTCGACTCGTAATCTGAGGGTCGCGGGTTTGAATCCTCATCGCACAAAACATGTTTGTCCTTTTAACCGTGGAGGCTTTATAATGTGACGGTCAATCCCACTATTCCTTGGTAAAAGAGTAGCCCAAGAGTTGGCGGTGGGTGTTGATGACTAGCTGCCTTCCGTCTAGTCTTACACTGCTAAATTAAGGACGGCTAGCACAGATAGCCCTCGAGTAGCTTTGTGCGAAATTCAAAAACAAGCAAACAAATTCTTATAACGTATCCACCAGTTACCGTTTTAGAACTACAAAACTGGTGTGATCATTGGCATCTTTTCCAAACATCAAACTTCTGTTCTCTCGTCCCTTTATCACTACAGGACAGAGAAATCAGAACACTTTCTAGATTAGGTTGTAAACTTTATCACCTTTTATCGTCTCTTCAGTTTACTGGAATATTTCTTACTGCGGAATAGCTCTACCATTTCTCTTGTTGACACGACATCATAAAGTAACGGAACACTGTACAAAGCTGTTGAAATCTACCCTAGAAAAAATAACCGAACGAAATACCAGTTATATTAAATACTAGAATATGTTTTAATGGAGGAAATCCTCTAATATTTTTTTTACGATAAGCGTTTACGTATTAAAGAATAACTTTATATCACACTCAATTCAGACTTACTAAATGAAAAAAATACCGTGTACGAATAGGAACTCATTTCAACAAAGTTCCTAACCTAAACACAACTAACTTAATCGGTTTATATGTATTTATGGTTAGACATTCTTATGGCTAATTAACCAAGACAGTTTTATTTATCGTTCAAGCAGTAAATTAAACAAGTCTATTGATTAGAAGGGTGGGTTTTTTTTTATCACTTAACCGGCGCGAAAACGACAAAACTCGTGCGTGATTAACGACACTGGCATGTGACAGTGTAACTTCCGATTTGCTTAAACACATAGAGAGTCTTAAAAAATATATACTTTTTCGTTAGAAAATTGAAACTGGTATCAGTTTGCACTTTAGATAACACGAGTGTTTTTTTTAATAATTTAACCTCTTGTACTAATTAACTACATTCGTAAAAATAAACGATTAAAGGAAAAGAGGGCGCTTTAATGATGGTGGACATAAGGTTGGTAGAGCTACTAGATGTAATAAAGTGGAAAAGAAGTTTTAACAGTTTTTACTTTCGTCAGACACGTTTAGTTTCAAGTTTATTACGGTCAATGTCATTTCAAAACGTTCAACCTTTCTGAGATAATGAAATGACAACACACTGATTAGTTAGAGACATTGGACTCCAAAGGTTAAGTCATGTAGATCATGGTTAAATATGGTTCATGTTCTACAAAATTTGTATGATGTGACCTCAGAATCCAAAGGTTAAGTCATGTAAATCATGGTTAAATAGGGTTCATGTTTTACAAAAATTGTATGATGTGACCTAAGACTTCAAAAGTTAAGGCATATAGATCATGATGAAATAGGGTTCATGTTTTGCAAAAATTGTTTGATGTGACCTTAGACTTCAAAGGTTAAGGCATGTAGATCATGGCGTAAATAGAGTTCATGTTCTATAAACCTTGTATGATGTGACCTGAGACTTCAAATGTTAAGGCATGTAGATCATGATGAAATAGGGTTCATGTTTTACAAAAATTGTTTGATGTGACCTTAGACTTCAAAGGTTAAGGCATGTAGATCATGGCGTAAATAGAGTTCATGTTCTATAAACCTTGTATGATGTGACCTGAGACTTCAAATGTTAAGTCGTGTAGATTATCTTTTAAATGCAGCTCATGTTATACAACAAAGTACACCATAACATAGTACTATGTTACACAATATAATACTCAGCCATATCCAACTGATTCTGTGTTCACATTTTGTCTGTGTTGGAAGTTCATAATCTGGCACTAACTCCCAAAAAATCGAGTTCCAAGGTCCACTTTATATATTTTAAAACTGAGTTCAAAATAATCCTCTGTAGGTTAAAGGTCAGAGTGTTATTACATCTGAGCTTATGAGAATTAAAGGGTGTTTGAACGTTATTTTCACTTTGGACAGCTTCTTTACACAATTTTCGCGTTACGAGTTCATAACAGTGAATAGCTTGTTTTTTAAACTGACCAATAAAACAAAAGTAAAGACTGGCTTTCATAGTGTTGTCCACCTGGTGGTATAGCAGTAGGCCTGATGGGTTAAGGATAAAAACATCATATTTCGTTTATCAAAATGGCGACATAGGCTAAAAAGTGTTATAGTTTTGTTTTCTTGTTATTTCTTGCTTCGAAGTGTGTGTTGTGTGTCGATGATTTGGTCTTTGATATTTTCTTTTGCCCATTTCAAAACAACATGAAGTTTAACACCTTCCAGCCTTATTGTAGGCCTAATTCTTCAAGCGTAATTAGGGTGTTTTTCATACTGAAAATCCTTCATGATACACTGAACTAGTCCTAATTCTTCAAGCGTAATTATAGTGTTTTTCCTAATAGAGACACTGGATGCCACACTGAACTAGTTCAAAAGTAGATGATTGGTTTTTGTGGTTAAGGAAACCTGTAATTAAAACTAAAACATTCCAGAGCAAAAGACAACGATTTTCAGTATAGACAACTGCGTAGTATTTTATCAAGTCCTAAGCTCTAATCTTACCTACAGCAAATGTTAAGATTGTAGCTGGTGAATTTTTATTGAACTAAACGTTCAAACAATGGAGCCGAAACATTAGAACTTAAGAAGGAAACCCAACTGTATTATGAACCAAGAATCCTCAACTAACTCGTAACGACCTGGAATTACAGTAATATCTCAAAATATAGACGTTGTCATTATGTGGTAATCTCGAGAACACGATTTCCCTGTACGGTAGTCCATTGTAAAAACACCACGTTACCATACGGTAAACATATAATGTTATTACATGGTAATAACTAAAAAAAAACTGTCGCTATATGGTAGTTTCTAGCGGAATACAAGCTTTTCCACTAGTCTCCAGTGAAACACATGACGTCACTATATGGTAACCTGTAGCGGAACATAAGGGGGTCACTGTATGGTAGTTCGTAGTGGAACACAGGATGTTACTATATGGTGTTCTGTAATGGAACACATGATGTCACTGTATGGTAATCCGTAGTGAAACAGAGGGTGTCACTGTTGGTAGGGTGTAGTGGAACCCAAGATATTACTATATGGTAATCTCTAGTAGGCTGTAATAGATCACCAGATGTCACTACACAAAGTGTCGTTACTTATTGTCTATTATAGAACAGTAGATGGCTTCACTGCTCTCACTTTCCATTTTTCTCATTAACAATGCCAGCGTGTGACGTCATGGTTTCGAAGATAGGATACACCGTCGGTCTATTGTAGAGCCGAACCGGAAATTCGAGCCATAACAAAACGAGGCTACGTGACGCCATCACAATAGTGTAGACTCGCATTGAGTAAGCCTATAGAGTTCGTATATTAAACACATGGGGACCCCAGTTGTACTTCGGTATACTTTAGTCTCGTTAGTAATGCTTACGCTTTGCTACAATATTTTGTTTGTCATACTGTTATACATTACGTGCGTAATACAACCGAAATCGATTCTTACCGTTTTATCTGATTCTTTGTTCAGAGTTTACTAGCAATGATCCAGCTTTATTTAGGTTAGCTTCATTTTGTCTTAAGAGTAAAGACGCTGAACCGCTGGGTTCCTTTATAAAGAGGGCCTGGCATGGCCGAGCGCGTTAAGGCGTGCACTCGTAATCCGAGGGTCGCGGGTTCGCGCCCGCGTCGCGCTAAACATGCCCGCCCTCCCAGCCGTGGGGGTGTATAATGTGACGGTCAATCCCACTATTCGTTTGTAAAAGAGTAGCCCAAGAGTTGGCGGTGGGTGGTGATGACTAGCTGCCTTCCCTCTAGTCTTACACTGCAAAATTAGGGACGGCTAGCACAGATAGCCCTCGAGTAGCTTTGTGCGAAATTTCAAAAACAAACAAACAAACCTTTATAAAGCACATATGATAGTACACCGGGTCACATCAGAAGTTATTAGGGTCGAATTTCGACAAATATACAGGACAGTATAAGCACAATTGCTGTTGCTATTAACACAAATCTCTAGTTTTGAACTTACTGTTTTATAGTTTATTTAATGTTTAATTAATTTTGAGCTAATTAATTCCAACAATATAAGCTTTATCATCCACTGCTAATTGTTAATGTAAGGTTTATCCTACCTGACTTGATTAATGTTTCTTTGGAAATATGAAGTTACTCGAGTGCAATACAAGCTCGCACTTGTCAAGCATGGTCCAACATTTTATTTTGTATAACTTAGAAGATTCGTTTTATTATTTAAACAGTTGACGCTCAAAACAAAATTAACTTAAAAGTCTCGTCCAATGTCACCATAATGTTATGACCTTGATTTGTTCCTCGTGCTGTCATATTGGTACGTGTCAAAACATTTCTGTTGAAGACAAATGATTTTGTGTGTGTCTGCTGGTCGTAAGGTACACGGAAAGTGATTTTTACTTTGTCGTAAATGGAAGTGTGCTATTGATTTTAGGAGAAGAATTTCTATCGAGTTTTCTTCTCCATTTGTCGATATTTAGTTTGTTTACGAACTCAAGCCATAATAATTCCTAATTTGAATAAAACTAAGTTCAACATGACATTGAGACCATAACCATAAGAAACAGTTTCGTCTCTCCCTTCTGTGATCTGAAGAACGACAACCGACAGTAAATCGAATGATTTAGAGAACCATATTGTTGACTACAAGTGTGATTAACCTAAAAACATTGTAGTTTAAAATAACACTAACGAGCCTGAAAACCAACAGTAACGCACGTGAAACTAAAAGATATACAGTTGACTATAAGTCTGACGAACTCAAAAGCTATACAGTTTAAAGTAAGTCTTATGAACCTGCAAGTTTCACAGTTTAAAGTAAGTCTGATGAACCCGAAAGTTATCCAGTTTAAAGTAAGTCTGATGAACCCGAAAGTTATACAGTTTAAAGTAAGTTTGATGAAACCGAAAATTATACAGTTTAAATTAACTCTGATGAACCCGAAAGTTATACAGTTTAAAATAAGTCTGATGAACCCGAAAGTTATACAGTTTAAAGTAAGTCTGATGAACCCGAAAATTATACAGTTTGAAGTAAGTCTGATGAATTTGAAAGTGAAACAAGTGATTGCAAGTTTGATACAGCTTTGTAACTACGTGAGACTGTGATTGGTTTCTCACTTGAAAAACGTGCTTCACTTGGTGTGTCTGTCTGTTTTTTTAATAAAGTACTTGATTTATTACATTACAGGCCAGACAAGTGTTATTACAATGAGGTTAAGACTTCTTGGAATCCAGAAAATTATTATTCTTAAAACGATTAGAGGTTAAACCACATGCATTTGTTTTGTAATTTATTAAACTACAGCTCAGACTATCAGAAATTCATCGTTACGAAACGAATAACTTCACCGTACGGGTTTCATTCATTCCCACTAATGTTGATGCCCCTTCTAGATTAAATAAACCCTAATACATTAAAACCCGAGACAAAAACGACGAATATAGCTTCTCTGCGAAACCCCTCATTTCAAAAATGAAAACAACATAAAAATAGTTTAAGATTTAAAATTTACCAGTTTCAATCACTTTTAGTTTTAAATTTACTCAAAAGATGGCAATATAGTCAATAAGAATTAACTGTTAACTTTCAATATTTGTTTATTTCTTTTTCGCAGTTACTAAATGCACGAGTGACGTGAGGATCAGACGATATGACTATCAGAGCTGTACCAACCACGGGTATCGAAGCCTGTTCTTTTAGCATTATAAGCCACCAAACTTATCGCTAAGCTAGCGGGAAAATAAGCATAGCGTTTATAACGTGTCAATTGTAAGAATTTCTGAGTTACATTTTATAAGTCTATTTAGGATATACAGTTATATTAAGCTAACAGTAAACAAATATTTCTGTAAATATACTAATTTATTGGAGATATGTTTGTTCTAAACTAGAGCAGAAAGGTAAGGAAAATAAATATTAGACGACAGTGATCTTTTACTCATTCAATTATAAACATTGAAGTCAAACTAACAAACAACCAGAACAAATCTTAAAAAATACCAGTCGTGATCACCAGTTACGGAACCAAATATTAACAATATTAGTACCTGTCAGAGAATGTAGAATCAAATATTGGCTTTAACAAAGGGAAACGATACTAGTACTCGTCAAAGGAAGTCTAACCAAATATAGGCCTTAAAAATGGCATCAGTATTAGAACTGGTCAGAAAATGTAAAACCAAATATTGGCCCTAAAAAATGGCAACAATATTAGTATTGGTCAGAGAATGTAGAACCAAATATTGGTCTCAACAAAGGCAACAATATTTGTAGTAATGGGCAGAGAATGTAGAACCAAATATTGCCCTTAACAAATGGCAACAATATTTGTAGTAATGGGCAGAGAATGTAGAACCAAATATTGCCCTTAACAAATGGCAACAATATTATTAATTGTCAGAGGATGTAGAACCAAATATCAGCCGCAGAAATAACAAAAATATTAGTCTATTAGTTACTTTTAAACATATGCTACACGTAACTTTTCACTCGGTAACATGTTTACATCGTAGTTGCTGAATTACAAGTTTGCGTTCCCAATACTGTAAATGTTCTGAGTAACCATGACTACCGACTCATGTGTTGGAATGTTTAAAAGAAAGACAAAAATTTTTGGGTTTCTGTGTCGGCAACACGTTGATGTTAGCCTTCGTTCAAGTTCTTATGTTGGTTTAAAATTAGCTCTCTCTCGTTAGTCTGATGGGGTTTTAACCAAGTTCATTCACACTAAACACACAAACACATAATTTGACATTCTCAGCTGTAAGTAGGACTTCTAGCAACCACACTAAGAACGACTGATCTGTTCTCGAGAAACGGTTGTTATACGTAAAATTTATTTTTTTAATAAAAGAAAACATCGATGCAATCCTTTTATGTTTGTAACCAAATGTAACATGTAACATAGACTCAATGAATTACGAAAATAAATCATTCAAAACAAGTGATGCTACAAGTAAATCGTAGAAAGAAAAATGAACACAACAGAAAACAGTAAAGTATTGTACTCTTAAAGTGTAACCTGAATCACGTCTGTAGCCTAAACTCTAACCTATATCAGGTCTAGTGTAAACTGTAACCTGAATCACGTATCTTGTGTAAACTGTAACCTGTACCACACCTGAATTGTTAACTATAATCTCTGTCACGACTGTAAATTTCAACTCGTATCACTTCTTAAGTTGACAGTGTAATCTGTAACATATATGCAGTGTAAATAACAACCCCCATCATGTATAAACTGTAATATGTGTCACGTGTGTAATGTCAACTGTAACCTATGTCACGTATAAACTGTAACCTTCGTCATGTATAAACTGTAACCTGATTCTCGTCTTTACATTAAACTGTTATTTGAACCATTTCTGCAGTGTAAACTGAAACCTGTATGACGTCTGTAGTGTAAACTGTAACCTGCACCATATATGTAGTCTAAATTGTAAACAGTATCACGTATGTAACGTAAAATACAACATACATCACGTCTTTAATCTAAACTGTAATCTACATATCGTGTGTACTCTAAGCAGTAACCTACATCACGTCTGTAGTCTACAATGTAACCTACATCACGTGAGAAGCCTAAACTCTAACCTACATCACACCAGTAGTCTAATCTGTAACCTACATCACTTCTATAGTATAACTGTAGCCTGTATAATGTCTGTAGTGTAAACTGTAGCCTGTATGACGCCTGTAGTCTGAACTGTAATATAAATTACGTCTGTAGTGTAAATTCCAACCTGAATCACTTCTATGGCGGAACTGTGACCTGCATCACGTCCTCAGTGTAAGCCATAACCTGCCTCACTTCTTCAGTCAAAACTGTGACCTGCATCACATATATCGTCTAAACTGTAATTTATAACACTTCTGTAGTGTAAATTGTAACCCAAATCACTTCTGTGATGTGAGCTGTAAACTGTTTCACATCTGTAGTGTAAAATGTAACCAGAATCACGTCCGTCGTGTAAAATGTTACCTGAATTACGTCTGTAGTCCAAACAGTAAACAAAATCACGTCTCAAACGTCAATTGTAACCTGTACCACGTCTATATTATCAACTGTATCCCACATCATATCTTTAGTCTAAACTTTAAAAATAATTGAATGAGTTTATTTCATAATGAGGAAGTCGAAACAGCTCAAGGAAGGAAATGAAAGAACAAACATTTTACGATAGGAAATTTTCTAAAGAGAAAGAAATATATTAAATTAATATAAGAGAAACTTAAACCTAGAAGTGGTAACAGAAGTTTATTTGTTTGTTTTTGAATTTCGCGCAAAGCTCCTCGAGGACTATCTGCGTTAATTTAGCAGTGTAAGACCAGAGGGAAGGCAGCTAGTCACCACCATCCACCGCCAACTCTTGGGCTACTCTTTTACCAACGAATAGTGGGATTAACCGTCACATTATTACGCTCCCACGGCTGAAAGGGAGAGCATGTTTGGCGCGACGGGGATGCGAGCCCACGAGCATCAAATTACGAGTCGCACGCCTTAACAGTTCCTTCACAAGCTTCAAATGACAAAATGATGTTGCTAAAATAAGAACAAACTAACTTTAGATCTATTTCTGAATAAAAATATTGAGAAAGTAAAATAAAAAAAAAATAATCTTGTTTATTTGGAAAACATTAGAAAATACAACACTCCAAATACCTTTGGAAAGATGTTTGTTGGGCATATTAAACTTAACGTTAACTTATTAAGAAGACATAAATATTTATATACAACAAATATAAATATATATATGCTATATATAATATATTAATATATAATCTCCGTGCATAAAAATAACTCAAATGTTTTAGGGTTAAGTTATTGAGTGTAAACACAGATATAAGTAAATGAGCAATCCTGATATGTAGGATTTGTTTTATAATTAAGGAGAATTTATAAAACCATGTATCGAAAGTCAACTTTTAGAGTTATGAGCCCCATATTTACTGCTAAGCAAATGGAGGAAATATATACTTGTAGTTTCAAGACCTTGTTGGTCAATGGGTTGCTTATAACATAAGAAATAATTTTCCAAACATACTATCAATCAGACTATTCGTTCTTGAAGCCCCCTGTTTATTTTGCATATAGGTATGAACGATTTAACCTGATAGGTTTTGTTCACTCTTTACGCTGATTATTGTTATGTATAAAACATAAAAGATCTAACATGTGGTTACAACCAACAACGAACAAAACTGTTACAGAGAAAAGGGTAACATAACAGTGATATATGGCCTCTACCGGTAATTAACAGAATCAAACATTCAGTGGGTTATCAAAGTAGTTATAAAGACCCTACAGGTAATTAACAGAATTAAGAATCTTATGGGCATATGAAAGTAGTGTGTGGACCCTACCGGTAATTAACAGAATTAAAAATAAGTGGTTAATGTCAGAGTTCAATGCACATACTGTCGTAAAAAAACGTCAAGCAAACACACATTAAAGTGAAATTCTTCCAAGACCTTGAATATTTTCTAGATGGACCTACACCAAGAATATATTTAGAACCTTCATCTCAGATAGCCAAAAGGAGCTGGAGAGTCATCCATAGTACGTGTAGCTTTTGTAGACACATCAAAGTCCTAAAGGCTGACTGAGTTGTCGTGTATCCAAAATAGACTCCAACACCTATCCGATAATTAATATTACTTAGTAAAGAAAGTAGCTGGGCGCTCTCTGGCTGGGGTTTTCATGAACCCACATAAACACCCACACCAAGTAACCTCAGTGTACTAAAAAAACAACCTCTCTTCAAATCTAAACAGGCCTACACATAAAAACTGAATTATTTTTACTTATTTTGGTTGTCAGCGTAATAAAACATTAAGCGACTTACTTCGGTAATTGGCATAGTAAATTTAATAACTCATTTATATCACTAATAATGGTTCTAAAATATAAATTATTCATTTTAAGATATAACCTACAAAACTGAAAAAACTTTTTTTCTTCCACTCGATTTAATAAAACATATAAAGTTATTTCTTTTGTCACTATACTTAATAAAATCAAAACTCATTTTTTCTCCGTGCACCTTACTAGAATATAAATATTTAGTATTTCATTGTTTATGTCAAACTAACAGGTTTATAAAACTACACACCAGAAGATTGTTTAATATTTCTTTGTTTGTGTCAGACTAACAGGTTTATAAAACTACACACCAGAAGATTGTTTAGTATTTCTTTGTTTGTGTCAAACTAACAGGTTTATAAAACTAAACACAAGAAGATTGTTTAGTATTACTTTGTTTGTGTCAGACTAACAGGTTTATAAAACTACACACCAGAAGATTGTTAAGTATTTCTATGTTTGTGTCAGACCAACAGGTTTATAAAACTACAACCAGAAGATTGTTTAGTATTTCTTTGTTTGTGTCAAACTAACAGGTTTATAAAACTAAACACAAGAAGATTGTTTAGTATTTCTTTGTTTGTGTCAGATTAACAGGTTTATAAAACTACAACTAGAAGATTGTTTAATATTTCTTTGTTTGTGTCAAACCAACAGGTTTATAAAACTACACACCAGAAGATTGTTAAGTATTTCTATGTTTGTGTCAGACCAACAGCTTTATAAAACTAAACACAAGAAGATTGTTTAGTATTTCTTTGTTTGTGTCAGATTAACAGGTTTATAAAACTACAACTAGAAGATTGTTTAATATTTCTTTGTTTGTGTCAAACCAACAGGTTTATAAAACTACAACCAGAAGATTGTTTAGTATTTCTTTGTTTGTGTCAGGCCAACAGGTTTATAAAACTACAAACAGAAGATTGTTTAGTATTTCTTTATTTTTATCAGACCAACAGGTTTATAAAACCACAACCAGTAGATTGTTTAGTATTACTTTGTTTGTGTCAGACTAACAGGTTTATAAAACTAAACACAAGAAGATTGTTTAGTATTTCTTTGTTTGTGTCAGACCAACAGGTTTATAAAACTACAAACAGAAGATTGTTTAGTATTTCTTTGTTTGTGTCAAAATAACAGGTTTATAAGACTACACAAAACAAATACATCGTTGCATATGACGCTACTTGGTGTTCGAAAATACACTGTTAGAGAAAAGGTGTGGAAGTTGATAAAACAAAATGGAAATCAAAGACGAACTTTTCTCAAATTGTTTCGTTAACAGATTTTCTTCTGTGAACACAACGTTTGTGTTTTTGCTTTCAAATCGCCGTCCTTTGAAACAAGTTTCGCAGGAGAAACAAGTGAAAATAGAGGCTTGTAAGAGCTATAACAAACTAAGGGTATTAAAAATCAACATTGAAGGTTGGCTGATTGCCACTGGAAAAAATCTTTATGCTCCTGGCAAGAAGTCAGGAAGTTCAGGAATTTAAATAAAAAATAGAACCTCATTTTAATATGGGTAGAAGCACTTGAGACTCTGGATTTAACTGGAGCCAATTAAGGTTTCTCCCACTTAGAAGGTTTTTGAGAACATGCACACCATCTGGTGTCAAAAAACTCTAAACATAAATTTTTAATGAATCTCCACGAGTTACAAGTTGTTACTAGAACACAATGAAAATTTTGGGCTTATGTTCGTGCCAGGTTACAATTTCAGCACAACAAAACGAGGGAGGTGGTAGCAAAGAGAGAGCAGATGGTCTTTTAGTAAGAAGATTAGAAAAACCGAGCATTTTTTACGCTATCTCATTACAAAGATGCACGCACGCACGTGGATAAATAAGTGAAGTAATAATACCCAGGTGCACACTCTTAAGGTCTACTGACTTACCACAGTTACAAAATTTTAGACTTCTGAATTCTTTGCTTTAAGAATTGTAGTAGCCACATTTATTTTCAGTCGGGTTTTCGCTCTCTTACCTCACTAACAGGGCCCGGCATGGCCAAGCGTGTTAAGGTGTTCAACTCGTAATCCAAGGGTTGTGGGTTCGAATCCCAGTCGCTCCAAACATGCTCGTCCTTTCAGCCGTGATGGCGTTAAAATGTGACGGTCAATCCCACTTCTCGTTGGTAAAAGAGCAGCCCAAGAGTTGGCGGTGGGTGGTGATGACCTGTCTAAGATACTTTAAGCATCGAGGTTGGCCTGGTTGTTGTTGTTGTTTTGAATTAAGCACAAAGCTACACAATAGGCTATCTGTGCTCTGCCCACCACGGGTATCGAAACCCGGATTTTAGCGTGTAAGTTCGCAGACATACCGCTGAGCCACTGGGGGGCGGTTGGCCTGGCTAAAACATTTTAAACATCACTGTAGACTTAACTAGAACACTCTAAACATCATTATAGTCCACGACTAGGTTCGAGATTCACAAAGAAATCGTTTATAATTTAATTATGTTTATCCTGTATACTTAACATCACAATTCCCACGATTCATCTAAAGTTTATATGTTAATAATGATGGCTTCACTGAAGTACATTAGAACTATTTCTAGTTTTAAGCTATTACCTATCTAGTGTTAAAATATCACATATATTTGAACCATGGCTTTTCTGAAGTGAAAACTATATCTGTAACCCATACTTTCCTTTCCTGGAAGGAAAGATAAGCCGGTTTTTAATTTTTGCGCACACTAGTCTCAAATCATACAAGCTGGCCTTAAATTGTTGTCCGGTATCAGACGACTGATTTTTATTTTTGTCAGTATTAACCCCAGATCAGGGAAGCTGGGTTTTGTGTTCTGGGTACATTCATCTCATGACTAGATGAAAGGATATTTAACTTCACTTCAAATTAATAGACCACCACATACACCCTTCAAACCACTACAGATACCCCTTCAAACCACTACAGATACACCCTTCAAACCACTACAGATACCTTCAATGGTCATCGCGCGCACTTCACTGACAATTATGCATATATACCTCTAATTGTTACATCTGCTACATGTTGATTACTACAGTAATATTTTTCCAATAACACGAATTCCTTCAAAGCTTTTCTATAAATTCCAGTTTGAAAGAACAAACCAAAGTTTATAACGGAGAAGAAGTAGGTGGGTAGATTTTAATTCTGGAAATGTGTCGTAAACAATACGAAACTGAAGAAATGGTTTGTTTTTTTGAGAATGAAGTTTATCGTTTCAAAACACTCGGTTTATTGTTTCTTATCTTTCTTTCAGTTACGACTTTATATCACAATTGTTTATTTTTTTGGAATTTCGCACAAAGCTACTCGAGGGCTATCTGTGCTAGCCGTCCCTAATTTAGCAGTGTAAGACTAGAGGGAAGGCAGCTAGTCATCACCACCCACCGCCAACTCTTGGGCTACTCTTTTACCAACGAATGGTGGGATTGACCGTCACATTATAACGTCTACACGACTGGGAGGGTGAGCATGCTTGGCACGACTCGGGCGCGAACCCGCGACCCTCAGATTACGAAGCCACGCCTTACGCGCTAGGCCGTGCCGGGCCCACGTGGTAGGTAAATGACCTTTTAGAAATAACTCTTCTAGTAAGAACTGCTGGTCTAATCAAAATGCATTTACATAGCATAAAATCTCGCTCTCGGGAGTGGAATTATGTTAAACGTCTTTATGAAATTATCTAACTACCAGATTTCCGGTTCCCATAATCAAAGGTTTTCCTAATATTAGGGTTTTGAAACGGCCCCACTTTTGACACCAATTTATTTTGTAAAAAATTCATTTCTTGCATATTTTCTAATCAAACAAGCTCACATTCACTCACCAAACAATCGCCCTAACCTCTGAACTCTAGAGTCAATAAATTTCCTGGTATAGAACCTTTATAACCCGAGCGGTTTCCAAAGGAGCACCTTTGTTCTTCAGGGTGAAACTGGGAATTCTTTCGTGGTAAATACAAATTGTATAGTTGGTAAATATATGTCGAATAGATACGAATAATTAATGATTTAGGTAACAGAGACGATCTCGTCTGGGTGATATGTTGAGAAAGAAAACATGATTAACAGGGTGGGACTATGTAGAGATTAACATGATTAATAATGTAGGACTTAGTAGAAATTAACATGATTAACTAGGTGGGACTTAGTATAGATTAACATGATAAACTAGGTAGAATTTATTAAAGATTAACATGATTAACTAGGTTGGTGTTAGTAGAATTCATACCTCGCCACCCAAACTTGATCATACTCACTTCTCAAAAAATACTGAGGTTTGTCTGTATGTCCGTAGTTATCAACAGACACGAGTTAGTTTTGGCAAGACAATTATAAACAATCGCATACATATTTCCACCAAGTTTTATCAAAATTTTATCATTTTCGACTGAATTACAGAGTAAAAATCATTCCCTTGGTTAGCAGGAAGAGACTATCTTGACAAATTTGTGACATTGTCCATCCAAAATTAGTCTCTTCTAAGTTAGGTCATAGTTCAAATCCACTCAACCGTTTTCACAACGGTCAATCCCACTATTCGTTGGTAAAAGAGTTGTCGGTTGGTGGTAATGACTAGCTGCCTTCCCTCTAGTCTTACACTGCTAAATTAGGAACGGCTAGCACAGATAGCCCTCGAGTAGCTTTGTGCGAAATTCCAAAACAAACAAGCAAAAGACTGTGAACCACATTAAATTTCGTTATGGTCTAAGGTAAAAAAATTAAAGAAATTATGATTTGATGTTTTCCGTTTTAGGTTTTACGTTAGATTTAAACTCTGTTATTATACTTGTATTAAAAATGTTGTTAAACAACGTTAACAAATAATAACCTAAACTTTGTTGTTATACTTGCGTCAACAATGTTGTTATACAACGTTGATGAAGGTTAATCTAAACCCTGTTGATGGTGTTAAAATAACACGTAAGTTCAAATAAACCCTCTATCTCTAGGGTTTGTTATCTAAACTCTGTTGTTATGCTTAAAACAAACAATTATTTTATCACGTATGGATCAATACTAACCAGCTTAATAAATGTTTATGTTGTTTTTTTATTTCGCGCAAAGCTACACGAGCTTATGCGTTAGGCGTCCTTAACTTAACAGTGTAAGACTAAAGGAAAGACAGCTGTCACCACTCTTCATCATCTCTGAATACTTTTTTTACTGACGAATAGTGGGATTGACCGAATCATTATTGCGTTCTGAAGGTTGAAAATTCGAGTTTGTTTGATATGCTAGTATTTCGAACTCTCGACACTCAGACTGGTAGTCGAGCATCTTAATATAATGGCCTTATGATATATAAAGTAAAATCGTGACGCAGCTGAGTTTGTTTATATGATAACAATCACTCTGAGGTCTTAAGTAGACAATAAACTATAAGAACTTCAACTGAAATTTCTGATAGACCTAAATAACCTCCACTGACAAACAAACAAACAAATCTTTTTCCGTTATCGAAACGTCACCTCATTCATAAAACCGGCGAGGGTTTTGAGAAACAACTCTCTATCGTGTTCACACTATCCTAAAATACACTTGCTTGCTGAAACACGTGCTATTCTAATAAACAGTGAAAACAACGTTTGGTGGTTCGTGGGTAGAGTTTATTTAGATGATTCTGTGTAAGTTTAGCCTCCACCATCTACTAGGTTTGTTCAATCCGTCCCTCCATGATCACAGTACTGAAGTTCTTGAGAAGTTTCAGTTATGGTGACAGTACGAACACTCACACGGTAATACACGAACCTTTAACTCTACCGTCCTACCACGCTCATTGCTAATGTTGTGAATACATGTTTATGTTCGACATTTGTATATGTTCTACTTTAGACCCCGGATATCCGCCACAGAGATGCAGCTCGTGGTCAACACTGAATGGCTACAAAGACTCGTTTTCTAGGAAGTCCGCTTTGTTTGCTCTTGGTTTCCATGACATATCACAACTACTCTAACGACCAGGTTTAAAACTCTTTAAGATACAAGCCGATAAAAACTTTACGACCGCGCTGGGGAATGAAAGTAGAGATCTGTTTCAATACCGTTTAAACGTGACGAGCAAATAACTGTCCTGTTGTTACCAGCGACAATAATATCACATTTTTATACTTGTGTTTAAAGCAACCAAGCGGTCAAACCAAACCTTTGGTCTATTAACAGCTCGGCGGAGGCAACATTAAAAAATTATATTTTTTATTCTGACTATAACTTCAATAATATTTAATATCTTAGTGTCATTAAGTTTGTCTTCAATAACAAAATAAAAGTGATTTTATTTAAGTAAATTCATCATGAACTAATGTGTAAAACTAATTAATAAGAAGTATTTAGTGTTGTATATGGTGTTATATTATATTATATTATATCTAACTACTCTTATGTATAGTATTATATATGTTGAATCTGGTATTATACCTAACTGTGCGTAGGACCTAGTATTATAGATAACTATGTGTAGAACCCGGTATTATATCTATGTTTAGAACCTAGTATTACAGATAACTATGTGTAGAGCCTGGTCTTCTATCTAACTATACGTAGGACCTAGTAGTATTCTCTAAGTATGTGTTACGTAACGCCTGGTGTTCACGTACAACAGAAAACCATCCAACCTTTATTTATGTCAATTGTAACACACGTTTTTGTTTTGTTTTACTTCAAACTGCATATAAGGCTCTGGTTATGTATACCATCTGATCTTACTCATGACTATTGCATCATCATATTTTACTTAATACTCATGGAGTTACTTAAACAAAATGTAAAAAATAGCTTTACTTAAGCTAAATATAAATTGCAGTTTTACTTGAGCCACGTGTAATAATACACGTGATTCGAACCCCTTATGACATGTCAACAATGTATACAAGATCATACACTAACTTAAATATAACAACTTATATGACATGTCAACAATGTATACAAGATCATACACTAACTTAAATATAACTCTTTATATGACATGCCAACGATGGATACAAGACAGTACACAAAGATAGATATAACTCTCTATTTGACAATACAACGATGGATACAAGACCGTACACTAAGTTAAATATAACTCTTTATATGACATGCCAACAGCAGATACGAGACCGTTCATTAAGTTAAATATAACATTTTATTTTTCACGACAACAAAGGATACAATATCATACACTAACTTAAATATAACTGTTTATTTGGCATGATAACTATGGATACAAGATTGCATACTTAGTTGAATATAACCTTTATATGATATGATAACTTTGCATACAAGATCATACACTAGCTTAAATATAACTACATATATGACAAAAGAACAATGGATACAAGATAGTACACGAAGTTAAATATAACTATTTATTTAACATGACAATAATGGATAGAAGATTGTACACTAAGCTAGATATAACTCTATTTTACAATGCAACAATGAATAGAAGATCTTTGACAAAGTTAAATATAACTGTTTATTTCACATGACAACAATGGATACAAGAAGCTAGATATAAGTATTCATTTCTCATTGCAGTAACAGAAACAAGATCGTACACGAAATTAAATATAACTCTTTATTTGACATGAAAACAATGAATACAAGATATTTGATGAAGGTAAATATAACTCTTACTTTGGGCTGACAACAATGGATACAATATCGTACACGAACTTAAATATTCATCTTTATTTGACCTGACAACAATGGTTATCAACTATTATTTACCTAATATAGTATATCAACTGTTATTTACTTAGTACAGTATATCAACTATTATTTACTTAATACAGTATATTAATTATTATTTAATTAATACAGTATATCACTAACTGTTATTTACTTAATACAGTATATCAACGATTATTTGCTTAATACAGTATATTAATTATTAGTTACTTAATACAGTATATTACTAACTGTTATTTACTTAATACGGTATATCAACTATTATTTGCTTAATACAGTATATTAATTATTATTCCCTTAATACATTATATCACTAACTGTTATTTACTTAATACAATATGTCAGCTATTTTTAGGTAATACAGTATATCAACTATTATTTGCTTAATACAGTATGTCAATTAATTTTTTACTAAAACAATGTATCTTCTATTTTTCTTAAAACATTTTATCACTAATTGTTATTTACTTAATACAGTATATTAAGTATTATTTACTTAATACAACATATCAACTATTGTTTTCATAATACAGCATATTACTAAATATTATTTACTTATTATAATATATCAACTATTATTACTTAATATAGTATATCACTAACTGTTATTTATTATTTACTATTATAAATTCACCATTTTCTTCGGTACACATTTTCCCTTGTGTAATCCATAACTTCAGTCTGTTAATAAAGTCATGTAATAATTTCATTTTACTTATTGTACGATATGGCCTTGTGGTTAAGGTACTCGACTCGTAATCGTAAAGTTGCGAGTTCGAATCCACGTCACACCAAACATGCTCATCCTTTCATCATGGGGCACGTTATAACGTGATGCCAATTCCATTATTCGTTAGTAAGAGAGTAGTGGGTATTCATGACTTGCTGCTTTCCCTCTAGTCTTATGCTGTTGAATTCGGGACGGCTAGCGCGAAATTCAAAAGCAAACATCATTTTACGACACTGAATATTTTCCAACAGAACAGAATCAACCGAAAACAAACAGTTTACCTAAAACAGACGCACCAACAGAACAGAATCAACCGAAAACAAGCAGCTTACCTGAAACAAGCACATCAACAGAACATAATAAAACAACAAAAACCACGTATGCAGAAATGTTAAAAGGAAAAGAACCACATAAACAACAAGTACAGAAGACTAATACACAGAACAAGAACACAGTAACACAAAAACCAAAAGAAAACAACATCACCATACAAGAAACGAATATTAACACAACAGACAAAATAAGCCTGTTTTCAACAGTTTTCAAAAATGTAATAACTGAGTTTATAACAGAATATACTAAACCAGACAACTAACTTTATAGAACTACTGATCACTATTACCATAAAACACATCACACCTCATATACCCTACATTATAACTACACTAATAGGTTACATGCTCACAGCACAATGTTCACAGTAGTGTATATCAACATCCAAGGTGCAATAGCTTCCAAGAAACATGAGATCGAAGATCTAATAGAAGAATTAAACCCCCAGATTATAATAATAAGTGAAACTTTAACATATAATAATAATAGATTTAAAATACCATATTACTCAACAATTAGAAAAGACAGAAAAAATAAAAATGATGAAAACAGAGGCATTATGCTGCTTCATAAAGTAGACTTATCTGTAGAAGAAATCGAATTAAACAGTAGCAATGAACATGTTACTGTAGATATCCTCCAATCAAATAAAACTAAAATAATCGTAGCAGGAATTTACTGCTCACCCAATAAACAATTAGATACAACTTTACTAAATAACATCTTTTCCCACAATCAAAACACCATAGTCATGGGAGATTTAAATAGTAAAAATGTTTCCTTTGGATGCCGAAGTTTTAATTCAAATGGTAGAAAATTAATAAAATTTATTGATGATAACAATATAGCTTTATTGAACGATACTACCCCAACACATACATCCTATTCCACTAACTCTAGTGACATACTAAATCTGTGTATATGTACATATAATTTAAGCCAGAAATTAGTAAAATTTCAAGTGGGAAAAGATGTAGATAGTGATCATCTCCCAATTTTTTGCGTCTTCGATCTCACCCCTATAAAAATATAACATATAGGAAAGAAAAATTTAATTACAGTAAGGCAAATTGGCAATGCTATAAACAAGAATTAGATAATCTATTACCTAATAAAATTATTAAAGAAGTTATAACGCATGTCGAAATGGACAACTATTGTCAAACAATCACGGATTGCCTTCAGAAAGCAGCCAAGTTAACAACACCAAAACAACAACACAAAACAACAATCAACACATGGAAACCCACCACAGAAATAATCAACCTAATAAAAAAGCGCAGACAACTAAGAAGACAGTACATGATAACAAGAAACAGAGAAACTAAAACACAAATAAACAACATTAGAAATCACATCAGAACTCAAATAAAACAACAAAAACAAAATAAATGGGACGATTACTGTAATAAACTAAACGACATAACTGACCCGAAAAAATTCTGGTCACATCTTAAAAGATTCACAAATGAAAACACAAACACAAAGAAATATCCTCCACTTGAACATAATAACACCATTGCACATACAAATAAAGAAATAGCCGAAGCTTTCAAGGATCAACTCCAAAATACATTTAAAACTCACACAGATCCAGATATGAATACAAACTTCTACAATAAAGTCACTAATCACATAGCAAACAATAAACATCAATATGAACCAATATTTCCAGTAAACATAACTGATACAAATACAAGTTCTAACACTGATTATGAAAGTACATTACTAACAAAGGAAATATCCCTACATGAAATACTAGAAGCAATAAAAAACACCAAGAACAAAGCACCAGGAGAAGATGAAATACAAGCTATTCTCCTAAAAAAGGGCACTCCGAAATTGTTTGACCACCTAAATTCACTATTTAACTTATCGCTATCCTCAGGATATATCCCAGTTTCTTGGAAGCTAGCAAATATATTAATGTTCCATAAAGAAGGAAAACCAGCGAATAAACCAAATAGCTACCGACCAATCAGTCTGACCAGCTGTGTTGGCAAAATTCTCGAAAGAATAGTAAGTAATAGACTCTCCACATTCTTGGAGGTAACATCAAAATTACCAGAAGAACAGAATGGATTCAGAAAATTTAGACAAACGACAGACCATTTAATAAGATTAACCGAAACCATAATAGATAGTTTCAACAAAAAAGAATGTACAGTCGCTTGCTTCCTCGATATCGAGAAAGCATTCGACACCGTTTGGCACGACGGTCTAAGGTTCCGAATGAATGAAATGGAACTACCGCGAGGAATTATTCGCTGGTTATCTAACTTTCTGGAAAACAGAAAATGTAGAGTAAACGTAGAAGGAACTTTTTCCGAATACTTTACTCCTCTAGCTGGTGTCCCACAGGGAGGGGTGGTTAGCCCTCTACTCTTCATCATGTATGTTAACAATATGCCATTGAAGGATCCAAATCATGGATTCTCATCACAGTTCGCAGATGATGTGGCAATCTGGAAAAGTGCTGCAACACCCACGATAGCAGCTACAAACATACAACCACAATTAAATAGAATTAGTGAATACTGTGAAAAATATAGAATTAAAATAAACACTGCAAAAACTCAGCTCGTACTCTTTACGAAATCGACTAAACACAGAAAACAACAGCTAGAAATATATATGAATGGCACTCTGCTCTAGATTGCCCAATCAGCAAAATTTTTAGGTCTGACTTATGATTCAAAATTAACTTGGATCAATCATGTCAATGAAATTAAAAATAAAATTTGACGAAGAACAAACTATGTTAGGAGTCTAACTGGTAAACACAGTGGAGCATCTACAGATAACATTTTGAAAATATACAAAACATATATTAGACCAGTAATAGACTATGCAGCTCCAGCATGGGTAACTGTAAGTAATGAAACAATAAAAACCAAACTACAAACAATACAAAACACACTTCTCACAACTGCATACAGAGTCCCGAGATCAATATCATTTAAATTCATTCATAATTACTCGAACATACCAACCATATCAGATAGACTCCTAAATATTACAATTAGATATTTTAACAAAAATTGGATGAAAAATGATTTATTATGCGAACTAGATAGGTACCTCATACATGATGAAGAAAATCCTAAATACCTCTCCCCAATTAACATATATATTAAACATAAAGAAAAATAAATTAAAGTAAAATATGTATGTATATAAACTCTAAATCTTCTATTTATTGTTTACATATTTATGTATTTTTAAAATAATAATGAGATAAAATAAATAAATTGCCACCAGCAAGCTTGACTGCTGTGAATAAGAGACTATAAATGGACATTGCCCTGAAAAGGACCTAACATACAAACAGTTAGGGAAAATACGTTCAGGAAGGAGGAAGAGGTCAAAGTGAACCTGACCCTCCAGGGCAAAATACCCAAATACCATTGACCAAGGAACTGAATATTTTGATTTTCTGTATTTCTTACCAATAACTGTATGTAATAGGCTTTCTTTAAATAATGAAGAAAGTACATATCTGAAGTAATTTGTGATTATTGCAATTCTTGTAAAAACACGTATAATTATTCGATTTTCAGTTATGTGTGTTCACTTTAACCACCGTAAGTAAGGCTTAAGTGTTACATGGAGCATAAGAGTCTTCTGTATATCCGCGTCAAGTTTTTCGGCCCGACCTCTATGTGTCATATTGCAGGGTGAGAGTTATTAAAATACTACTTACTTTTCGTTTTACTGAGTTTCTGTTCAAGGATTTAGTGTCCAGTTTTGCTCTTGGTTGTTTTAAACTAGATGTATTTTCTTGTTCGTCGCATGTTAACTTTTCACTATTGGTTGTTTTAAACTAGATGTATTTTCTTGTTCGTCGCATGTTAACTTTTCACTATTGGTTGTTTTAAACTAGATGTATTTTCTTGTTCGTCGCATGTTAACTTTTCACTATTGGTTGTTTTAAACTAGATGTATTTTCTTGTTCGTCGCATGTTAACTTTTCACTATTGGTTGTTTTAAACTAGATGTATTTTCTTGTTCGTCGCATGTTAACTTTTCACTATTGCTGGTTAATTCTAATGTATTATCAATTTTTTTAAGCTTAAGATCTACTAAACATAAATATCCTTAATGATATAAACTATAATATCTCTAGAGGTATTTACAACTTACAAGTTAAACGTGGAGTTAACTTATTAAACGTTAACTGCTTTCTGTTTTATTTATCCGACGTACACAATTGTGGACGGCGAAAAGTAGTGCTGAGCGTAATACACCCAGGCCTAGCGGGTTTTGATACTGATTACATAAAGCGTTGTTGAACGTAATTCAACCAAATATTTTGTTCACTCGTTTAACACCTAATTTTATGAAACTATCACAATACAGGTTTTTTCCCAGTCTCACAATGTGTGTAACGTACAGTATTATTAGCACGTTAACTAATGTTGTTATCACTAAATGAAGTCCATAAAGTCACTGAAAGCTTCAAACGTTATTCATTTTCAACATTATATAATTGTGGTGGAAAGATTAACCCTACGTGTTTTCAATCTATTTCTCTTGTTACCTACAATGTCTTATAATGTTATCGTGTTATTTATAAGTTACTAAAAATAACGAAATGAATTCCTGTAAGAAATAAGTAATAGTTTAACAAAACAGACTAATTGATAAAGAACAGAACAGGTTTGTGGTTTCCTCTTCATATTAACATTACACCACCTTTATAAAGCAGAGTTGTGAAACATTCCTAGAGGTTCCATACGAACCATTAAAATAACTATATATGAAAATTAAAACTTTTGTATCCCCGATTAAAAATATTGTTCATTGTAATTCTTGTGGGTGAAGTAGATGGTTTATGATACAGGATTCGATCCACTTTACGATACAGGATTCAATACACCTTGTGATACAGGATTCAATCCATCTTACGATACAAGATTCAATCAACCTTCTTCAAAAGGAGAATATAAAATAAAGTATTTCTATTAACCTAGTGAACATTCCTCCAAATAATTTGTATAAAAGCGCTTTGAAAGTCAGTTATATAATTCTCAGGCGGTTCTAATACAAGTTTCTCTCCTGTACAGCGGTAAATCTACAGACTTACCACGCTAAAATCAGAAGTTTAATTTCTCTCGATGGACTTGGCAAACAACCCAATGTGGCTTTGCTTTAAGACACAACAGACACTCCCAATATCCTAAATCATTGTCAAACAATATTACTAATACTTTGAGTTACAATTAATATTTATTTTTATTCAATGATAAAAAACATTGAAAACTCCTCCACACTCTAATAAGTTTCAGCTCATCCGGGTTTCTCTGAATCGTCACCAAAGAATTTCCTAAATGCATACACTCCAAATATCTTTATTTTTTATTCCAATACATATGACCCAATTTGTTTTATGTTCCCAGCACCGGATCACAGACCAAGGCACGTTTTAATCATTAAAGTTGAGGACAGATATGCTTCAGATTATTTTATTGTGTATTGAATAATATCAAATTTTGTTTCGTGTCTAATATCTTGACGATATAAATATTTATAAGATGATAGAACAAGTCTGATGATAACTGAAACGTGATATTGGTCTGAAAAAAAAACATTATATGCATACGCGTAGACAAAAAGTAAAATCAACCAACAAAAGTAAATATATCTCACAAATCAAAAAAATCACGAAACCATATACTGCTGTATACCATATATTCCCGACATTAGCAAAAAAATAACCAAAATTCGGCAAAAATTAGCAACAAAATATGACATTCCAATTAATACTAAATTTATTCAAAAACCAGGCACAAAACTGAGGTTTATACTATGTAGAAACTACACTGACAAACACCACACCAACATTATTTATAAAATACAATGTGGTAACTACCACGACTTTTATATTGGAGAAACAAGTATAAAAATGGAAACCAAATTCAAAGAACACAAAAAGTCACCTTTACACGTTTTCGAACACTACAAATCAAATAAGCATAACATAACCATAGAAATCACTCAAATACTAAATAAAGAAACAAACATAAGCAAACGTAAAATTAAAGAAGCCTTACTTATACAACTCAAGCCCAAAATAAACGAATACAAAGGAATATCTTTATACCTATATTAATGAATACAATTAAACATTTAAGCACGCTCTCTATATTTCTATACTCCGTTATACAGCCCCCTTCAAACATGTGGTCAGCTGTCGGTCAGTTACCTCTTTTTTTTGTTAATCTGACGATGACCGAAGAAGGTCGAAACGTTGTTCACTCCTTTATTTCAAAAACAATTTTTTTCAACTTAAACCAGCCGTTTTTACATACATAATTACAAATATATTTTTAGAGCAACATGGGGTCTTTCACTCTCAATAAATAAAACTATCTACAAGTATATTGTTTACAGTAACATAAAGTCCCTCACTCTCATTGAATGAAACGAACTGTAAATGTTTTGCTTACGGCAACATAAAGTCTTTCACTTTCAATAACGAAAACTTACTAGAAATATATGGTTTACAGCAACGTTAAGGTCCTCACTGAAAATAAATAGATCTAACTAAAATGTATTACTTACAGCAATGTAAATCCTCACTCTCTCAACAATTATGCGTCAAATTATACTATTTACAGCAACATAAAATCCCTCACTATCAAGAAATAAAACTAACTACAAGTATACTGTTTAAAGAAACCCCTCACTCCCAATTAATGAAACACTCTGGAAATGTATTATTTACAGCAACATAAAATTCCTGAGACTCAATAAACAGAACTAACTGGAAATGTATTGTTTACAGAAACATAAAAATCCTCACTCTCAATAACTAAAACTAAATACAAGTATATTGTTTACAGCAACATAAACTCTCTCACTCTCAATGACTAAAACAAACTACAAACACGTGGTTTCCAGCAACTTAAAGTCGCTCGCTCTCAATAAATAAAACTAAATGCAAATGTATTGTTTTCAGCAACCTAAAGTTGCTCACCATCAATAAAAACTAATTAAAATGTATTGTTTACAGCCACATTAATCCCATCACACTCAGTAATTAAATCTATCAGCTAAAATATTGTTTACAGTAACATAAAGTCCCTCGCTCTCAAAAATTAAAATTACATAACAAATATATTGTTTACAGCAATATAAAGTCCCTCACTCTCAATGAATGAAACGAACTGTAAATGTCTTCTTTACAGCAAGTCTTTCACTCTTAATAATAAAAACTTACTACAAATATATGGTTTACAGCAACCTGAAGTCTCTTACTTTATATAAATAAAACCAACTACAAATAAATTGTTTACAACAATATAAAGTACCTCTCTCTCCACAACTAAAACTAACTACAAATGTATTTTTTTCAGCAAGATAAAGACCCTCACCCTCCATAAATTAAACTAAACACAAATATTTTTACAGCAGTATAAAGAGTCTCACTCTCAATAAATAAAACTAACTACAAATATTTTGTTTACAGATACATAAAGTCCCTCATTCTTACTAATTGAAACTATATAACAGGTATGTTGTTTACAGCAACACAAACTCTTTGTTACGTATTTTTTTATGTTTTATGTTTTTCGGAGACTAAACGCAACGGAAAAACACAGCTTGTATAATTTATTACACTAAATTATTAACAGATATAACATAAATTATATAATAACAGTGGCAGATATTAAGTTACAACATTCGAAATTAATTACAAAACAAAATTATACTAGTTTCAACCTTCAAAATTAATCACAATACAAAATGGTACTGGCCTGTATCTAATATAATGATCTAAAATGAAAGTCTCAAATTCCAGTCTAGGGTGTGAATTTGGTCCCACGAAGAAATTCCGAAGCTTAAGTGAAGAAGTTCAGAAACAGTTCACAGTTCAATAAATTCAACGAAGTTCTTTTCACAATGCCTCCGATGAACGTCACAAAATTGTCGCCTTTAAATTTTCCGATCTCCCGTAAATTGTTCCACACGTGTTGACTTTTAGTATAACCACTAATTCGGATGAATCGTAGAGATTGACGAAGTAAAATCACAGCTTCCGTAGATCTAACTTCAGTCACAAATCCAAGTTGAATAATCACAGCAAACACTTAATCTTTCTCAAACGAATGACTCTCTTCTTTTGAAATAAAACTAATGTCTGACTCTCTTTTCTCTCTCGCATCTTCGTGTGTTTATATATTGTAGGCCTAGACTCCTCGAAACACCGCGAAATTTCTACAGATCTCTAGAGCAATCCGCGCATGTCCGTTCTTGCACTAGACTAAACGTCTAGACACGAAGTCGCCAGCATTTCATTTACAAACAAATGATTGGTCTACTTAATTCAAGAAAATTCTAAATGTTACCCTAAATGAATAACAACATATTTTATTAGTTTAAATTTCGAAACAATAATATAAATATGGAAATATGAATAATAGAAATGAAAATTTAAACACAACACGACATGTTGTCGTTTACAAAATATTTACACGACATTTACATAACACTCTCCCCTTAAAAGTAAATAAAAAAGTTTGAACTTGTGAAAACCTTTTTTTTTGTTTATTTGTTCCTTTAAACCAACTTAAAAGGGTTAAATCCAGTGGATTCTTTAAAACCCTCACGAACTGCAAGCAATAACAAGGGAAAACCCTCATCCCAGTTCTTTGAGTGTTCGTGGCAGTAATTTGGTGGGAACGATCAAGAACACCTTGTGACTCAGGATGGCAGGCACAGGATGAAATTTGATGGAGGTTTAGATCATGTATGGCTTGTTGAAATAGCTTGGACATAAAATTTGTGTCTTGATCTGATTGCACAACTTTTGGAATTCCGAACATGGTAAAGAATTTGTCAAGAGCCTTGACAATGTTGGGAGCAGTGATTTTTCTCAAAGGGATAGCCTCAGGGAAACGTGTAGAAGCACACATAATTGTCAAGAGGTATTCATTTCCTGCTTTGCTTTTTGGCATTGGGCCAACACAGTCGATAATGACCCTTGAGAACGGTTCTTCAAAGGCAGGAATAGGCTGAAGTAGTGCTTTTGGAATCCCCTGATTTGGTTTTCCTGTCATTTGGCAAGAAAGGCATGTCTTACAAAAGTCAACAACATCTTGGCGCATCTTTGACCAGTAGAAATGTCGTCGGATACGATCGAGGGTCTTTTTTACACCTAAGTGTCCCGACAATACATGGTCATGAGCAAGACTAAGAATATCATTCCGATAGCATTTTGGAATGACGATTTGGTGAATAACATTCCACCCTTCATCAGCAGCAACGTCAGGAGGTCTGTATTTTCTCATTAGCACACCTGACTTCTGGTAGTAACAAATAGGGACAGTTCCTATTTCATTTTCATTAATTGCCAGTTGTAGAAGAGAACGAGTTTCAGGATCATTGTCCTGTTCCTCAATAAGTTTGTTACGATAAAGAGAGTTTAAAAATGACTTGGAGTCATCAGTAGAACTCGAAGTTGAGTTAGAAATCTTATCGATGCGAGACATGAACGTATCAGATAAAGAGAAATTCTCTTTGGACTCCTGAGAACGAGTAACAGCACAGGCGGGAAAAACATCAGGAAACTCTTCAACGAGTTGCTCTGTACTGAGAGTAACAACAGGTGCTTCAACAACACGAACCTCTGGTACCACCTTACTACCAGCCAAATCATTCCCCAAAAGCATAGACACACCTTCAACAGGCAATGAAGCTTTAATACCCACAGTCACTAGGCCCGAAACTAAGTCCGAATGCAAATTCAATCTATGAAGAGGAATAGAAACGACGCCACCTTCTACACCAGAAATGAGCACATTGGCCCCAACGGATGACTTTTCAGAAAACGGAAGTACACTTTCCAAAATCAAACTCTGAAAAGCTCCAGTATCCCGCAGGATTTTAATTGGTTGTAAACGTGAATCGCCAACAAAAGAAACAACACCTTCAGTGATGAAAGGCTTAAATTTGGCCTCAACAAAATTTTCAGGTACATCAATAATATTGGACTTGAATCCACAGTGAACTGGACAGGGTCAAAATCATTGGGAACCAATGATGTATCCAACGAGGGCGAAATGAAACTATGGGGTGATGGCTTGTTTTTTATCTTATAGCACTCAGAAATCAGATGGCCAGGTTTCTTACAATAAGCACATGTTTTGGATGAGAATGACACGTTTTTGATAGATGATGAGCTTTGAAAATAAGATGAAGTCTTTGTTTGAGAATTAGAAGTTTGCTCTTTTTTGTCTTTGTTGACATTTGCATAATATTTGAATGAGTCATTGGGTTTCTTTGCTGTGTGATTTGTTTTGCTTTTGTACGAGAAATCTTTGTGTGTCAAAGCATACTCGTCTGCCAAGACAGCAGCATCATGAATTTTGGAAGTTTTTTGTTCATCAATATAAGTTTTCAGCTCTACGGGAATACATCTCTTAAACTCTTCAACTAACATGAGTTCTCTGAGTTTTGTATAATCATCTTTGATTTCTTTGGAATCACATCACCTGTCGAACAGAGTTTCTTTTTCACGAGCAAATTCGACATAAGTTTGGCTGTCAAACTTTTTGTAACCACGAAATTTTTATCTGTATTTCTCTGGCACCAATTCATATGCATTCAAAATGCATTTTTTGACGTGTTCGTAATCACAACTTTGCTCGGCTGTGAGTTTGGAAAATACTTTTTGAGCTTTACCCTTGAGAACACTCTGAAATAATACTGTCCAATATTCGGTTGGCCATTTTAGCCTAAGGGCCAATTTTTCAAATTGCTGAAAATATTTATCTACAGCTTTTTCATTGAATGGAGGTACTAAACGAATTTGTTTGGAAGCATCAAAATTATCCAACCGCATTTGGACAACCTTTTCTTCTGTCTGTGCGTTTCTCATACTGATTTCTTTATCAGCTTTAATGCGTTCTATTTGTATTTCGGCATCAAGGCGTTTGTTTTCTTGTTCTGCCTCAATACGTTTTTGTTCTGCCTCAAGTCGTTTGGTTTCTTTTTCTGCCTCAAGACGTTTGCTTTCAATTTCTAAACGAAATTTCATTTCCATTTCCATTTTTATTAATTCGAAATCTGGGTCAAAATGAGCGACAGGCAATTGTTGTGCAACTTTTTGAGGTAAAACTTTTTGGCTGACCAAATGTTCAACAATAATTTGTTTGATATCTGCTTTCTTCATTGCTTGCTTTACTTCCAAATTAAAATGTTTACCAACAGCAAGCAATTCAGATTTTTTTAATTCACTGATCAATTCGAAAGAGGGATTCTGATTAAATTATTTATAAAATCTTCAAGTTCGAATGCCATTTTAAATATACAAGCTGTCTATCTGTATAGAATATAAATCTTATTTTATAATAAAATTAAATTGTTTGTTCGATATCCCGGACGAGCCCCCAATTTTCTGTTACGTATTTTTTAAATGTTTTAAGTTCTTCGTAGACTAAACGCAACAGAAAAACACAGATAACAGCTTGTATAATTTATTACACTAAACTATTAACAGATATAACATAAATTATTTAATAACAGTGACAGATATTAAGTTACAACATTCGAAATTAATTACAAAACAAAATTATACTAGTTTCAACCTTCAAAATTAATCACAATACAAAATGGTACTGGCCTGTATCTAATATAATGATCTAAAATGAAAGTCTCAAATTCCAGTCTAGGGTGTGAATTTGGTCCCACGAAGAAATTCCGAAGCTTAAATGAAGAAGTTCAGAAACAGTTCACAGTTCAATAAATTCAACGAAGTTCTTTTCACAATGCCTCCGATGAACGTCACAAAATTGTCGCCTTTAAATTTTCCGATCTCCCGTAAATTGTTCCACACGTGTTGACTTTTAGTATTACCACTAATTCGGATGAATCGTAGAAACTGACGAAGTAAAATCACAGCTTCCGCAGATCTAACTTCAGTCACAAATCCAAGTTGAATAATCACAGCAAACACTTAATCTTTCTCAAACGAATGACTGACTCTTCTTTTCTAATGACTCTTCTCTTGAATAAACTAATGTCTGACTCTCTTTTTCTTCGAATCTCTTTTCTTCCCCGCATCTTCGTCTGTTTATATATTGTAGGCCTAGACTCCTCGAAACACCGCGAAATTTCTACAGATCTCCAGAGCAATCCGCGCATGTCCGTTCTTGCACTAGACTAAACGTCTAGACACGAAGTCGCCAGCACTTCATTTACAAACATATGATTGGTCTACTTAATTCAAGAAAATTCTAAATGTTACCCTAAATGAATAACAACATATTTTATTAGTTTAAATTTCGAAACAATAATATAAATATGGAAATATGAATAATAGAAATGAAAATTTAAACACAACACGACATGTTGTCGTTTGCAAAATATTTACATAACACTCTTTCACTCTCAATAACTAAAACAAACTGCAAACATATGTTTTCTCGCAATTTTAAGTCGTTCGCTCTCAATAAATAAAACTAACTGCAAATGTATTGTTTACAGCAACACAAAGTCCCTCGCTTTTAATAAATAATACTGACTACAAATATATTGTTTACAGAAACATAAATTTGCTGACTCTAAACAATTAAAACTTCAAATATAAATAAAAGTGAAGTCAAAGCTTTTTTTTCTGGCATAGGATAATAAACTGTTTCATATTTTGTTTAACATAATAAACATTGAAAGCTCGATATATAAACTCGAAGTAACATTAATGAGAAAAATGACTTTTTACGATAACAATTTTTCATTGGTGGTTACGTAGTTCATTCTAATGCTAAGAAATATCCAGCAAAGGTTATTTTGTTTTCGAAATTAGATTTAAAATTCAATAAGGATCTGAGACTCTCACGTCATATTGTATCACTGTGTGAACTTTCGTGTTGATGGTGAATGTACACATGTCACTCATTTGTAAGTTGATATATTATATATATGATAAAATTAAAACTCCTTATATTAAACATACTTGAAGACTGAATTCATAAAGTAATGTACAAGTCATTACGTCAAAGGCACTTCAACATTTTTCATGTAGTAAAAGTGGAAATCATTGTACTATAGATACTTAGAAACTGATTTCATTTGGTTACAGTAGAAATCGATGTAATATTTAAATACTGACTCACAAAAGTTGTTGATCTAAATGTGTAACTTCATACATATTGAAAAAAGTCCTTTTTGTGTACTGATAAGAAATGGAAAATAAAAACACAAGGAAGACTAAAACAGACGAGACCCTTCTCATCCTGGTCCACCTTATTTGCTAAAATCAATTAATATAATGGATCTCAAGAGTGATAATTAAGTGGTTATAAATTACAGCACATCAACTTCTGTAGGTTAGACTTTTAACATATTATAAACTTGTGATGTCATCGTAATCAGAGGATTAGGCTTAGAATAGTGTTAACCTGAGATATCTTTCTGAGGAAGACATATTGTGTGCTACAAATTGTAACCTTAAAATATATATATGTGTGACAGTAACTTTCTGTATAAATGGATTTATTCGCTACGATGGTAAACATTACAGATATATTATGGGACAAATAAAGTCTATTCCTTGGCAAGTATGGACAGCTCCGGTTATTGTGTGAATCAATACAATACTAATAACAAACCTTTGTGAAAAGACGATGTCTAGGTGAAGGTTCAGAGATTACTATTGAAACTTTGTTTCTATTTTAACTCTTGTAAACTCCAAAGAAAGGCACAAACGCCTAAATACGCCAGGGTTGCCATAACGTATCTTTGTGCAAAGTGTCATTCAGGTTGGTACAAATATTGAATAATGGACGGTCAAATACCCTAATACTATAAAATATTTTAATTTTTGACCCCAGTAAAATGATAATATACAAACTAATCTTCAATTAAATTTTGGTAGGGGGGAAGTGATGTTGAACAAAATCTAAACGAACCACAGACCTAACGCCCCAATTTAGTTCTTTATTTAATCCCCAACTTAATAATGTATCACTTTTGACCCCAACAAAAGAGCAAAGATACAAAGATCTTTGGTTTTTTTTGTTTCTTGTATTTTACTCCAAATTTTTATTTGAATTAACAAAATATAAAATATCTATTTTGCAATGTTTGACCTCTAACCCCCTGAAATCTGAAAAGAGGCGTACAATAGTATTGGAACAAACTATATTCTCTCCTTACGTCAAAGCACATCGACCGGGTCAAGATCAGGTGGCTCGGTATGGCCAGATGGGTTAAGGCATGCGACTTGTAATCTGAAGGTCGCGGGTTCGAATCCCCCCTTGCACCAAACATTCTCTCCCCTTCAGCCGTTGGGGCGTTATAATGTAACGGTTAATCCTACTATTAAAGGATGCGCTTTCATTGTATAAGGGGGTTTTTGAGCCCTTTTCAAAATGGTCGCAACCGAAAATCGTAAAATTACACAATATATATGAAATGATCATTTGCATTCACTAAACCTATAGTATTTAAATTGTTGTTATTCACTTATGTATAAAACACAAAATGGAGCAAAATATAGAATTTTGAAATTTTGTGCCATGGCAGAAATCCAAGATGGCGACCAAATTTTGGTGCATTTTCGCAAAATCTCTCATAACTTTTAAACTAGTTAACGTATAAAGTTGATTTTGGTGTCTAACCATATGTTTTGCTACATAAGGAATTCAATAGAACCATAATTAGAATAATTCATCCAACCCTAGCCATATTAGCAGCATATTAACTGTGCACAGTGAGTGCAAAGTGATTCATGCCATTTTCCGAAAAACGTCCTATTATTCCACTCTATACTCAATGCTTCGTACATTTGATTTCCAACATTTTTCTGAACTAAGTACATAACAAATGACCTTACTCAACAATTTTTAGAAATATTTTGTACAAATCTATACTGAATAAACAATTGTTAAAAAATATTTATTTCTGGTCCCATATGGCACACATATATACCACATCAGTAAAGCATATAAAAATAACACAATAATCAAATATAAGTTGCAATATATACATTGAATTTGGACCAAAATCCTCAATTTTTGTCTCGTCTAACAACAAAACCTTTTGTCACATATCTGCAGTATCACTTACATGCTTTGTGAAAAACTCCATACGAGATTTAAGATGGATGATTTTGAGTAATGGTTTCTTTCTTACCATTCATCCAAACAGACCAGCTTTGTATAGTGACCAGGATATTTGTTTATGTATGACCACTGACTCCCATCTCAAATATGGAACATTACAAACTTTTCAAAGACATCTCAGTTTCATGCTTGTCTGGCTGCTTAATTTAAAAGGGTTGCCTGATCTAGGTGGTGAATGGATGGTATAAAACACATTCCACATCTTTATGAAGAACTTCACTGTTCTCAAAGGAACACATCTTCTTGTAACCTTCTGATCATTACTTCTCTACCACTTCACCCCTGACTTCTCTAGATGGTTTCTAGGTCTTCATGGTTGGTTTATCTTATTACTAAGGACTCCCCGCTAGTACAGCTGCGGGTCTACGGATTTACGATGTTAAAATCAGGGATTTGATTCCCCTCGGTGGGCTCAGCAGATAGCCCCATGTGGCTTTGCTATAAGAAATAAACACACTTTTTACTAAACACATCCATTTACTCTGAAATAAAATATAACCACTTTAGTTACATACGTTACACTAATTTCATGACTTTTCAAACTAAACTATTACACCTGAATTGGTTCCGTAGTTACACATTTCACTTCTTGTACAATTACAAATATTCCTTTTTTAAACCTGTCTCACGTACATAATATCAGCGTTTTCTATCTTTCTACGTTTGCAGTAAGTTATGTAGATTCTAAACATATTTGAAACTTTCGTTATTGAAACATCAGATGACAACAAAATGTAGAAACTTTGCAGGTGAAAACAGATGCTGTGGATATGAAATAAAATTCAACAAATAACAGAAGATTTTAATATATTACATAGAATTACAGTTTCATGTACCTTCTAGACTTTGTAAAAACTTAATGAAACACTTTGGTTTTTGGTAAGGGAGCTGAACTTTGTGCTGGTGTTCTAAAATATAAAAACAAATCTCTAAAAACAGAAAGAGCAACATTTTGAATTAAAGGATAATAACAGTACTTCAATTCTTTCATTCTGTCAATACTGCCTGCAACACTGCCTAACTCTAGCTAGTTATACTGTCAATACTGCCTACAACACTGCCTCACTCTAGCTAGTTACACTATCAATACTGCCTGAAACACTGCCTCACTCTAACTAGTTATACTATCAATACTGCCTACAACACTGCCTCACTCTAACTAGTTATACTATCAATACTGCCTACAACACTGCCTCACTCTAGTTATACTATCAATACTGCCTACAACACTGCCTCACTCTAGTTATACTATCAATACTGCCTACAACACTGCCTCACTCTAACTAGTTATACTGTCAATACTGCCTACAACACTGCCTCACTCTAACTAGTTATACTATCAATACTGCCTGAAAAACTGCCTCACTCTAACTAGTTATACTATCAATACTGCCTACAACACTGCCTCACTCTAACTAGTTATACTATCAATACTGCCTACAACACTGCCTCACTCTAACTAGTTATACTATCAATACTGCCTACAACACTGCCTCACTCTAACTAGTTATACTATCAATACTGCCTACAACACTACCTCACTCTAACTAGTTATACAAGAACTGTCTGAAAGCTGTGGTATTCTCCCATTAGTCAGCTATACAAGAATTATCTGAAAGCTACAACACTACCCCGCTAGCCAGCAGCTATACAAGAACTGTCTGAAAGCTACAATATTATCCCACTAGCTGGCTATGAAAGAATTATTTGGAAGCTACGATACTACTCCGTTAGTTGGTTGTATAAGGACTGTTTGAACGTTGAAATATTATCCAACTGGCTGACGAAACAAGAACTGTCTGGAAGCTACTGTACACAACATCAGCAAGGTATGTAACGACCGTCAAACTTTTATTTCCTTTGTACAACTTATTGTGCAAGTTTGTTAAAAGTTTCTATAATGATCTCAATCAGTTCAACTTCACCAAAAGTCACCTGACGCAAACAGAACAATACAAATATCAATCAAACAGAACAATACAAATATCAATCAAAAAGAACAATACAAATATCAATCAAACAGAACAACACAAATATCAATCAAACAAAACAATGCAAATATCAATCAAACAGAACAATACAAATATCAATCAAACAGAACAATACAAATATCAATCAAACAGAACAACACAAATATCAATCAAACAAAACAATGCAAATATCAATCAAACAGAACAATACAAATATCAATCAAACAGAACAATACAAATATCAATCAAACAGAACAATACAAATATCAATCAAACAGAACAATACAAATATCAATCAAACAGAACAATACAAATATCAATCAAACAAAACAATGCAAATATCAATCAAACAGAACAATACAAATATCAATCAAACAGAACAATACAAATATCAATCAAACAGAACAATACAAATATCAATCAAACAGAACAATACAAATATCAATCAAGCAGAACAACACAAATATCAATCAAACAAAACAATGCAAATATCAATCAAACAAAACAATGCAAATATCAATGAAACAGAACAATAAATGTGTCAATCAAACAGAACAATACAAATATCAATCAAACAATTGTAAATAATAAATTTTAGTGAAGCCAAATGAAGTTCTCGTGTAAAACAAGAAACCTACTTTGTCATTTGCAACAAATGTTTGAGAATAACCCAAAGAGGTATTGACCTCATGAAGCCAGAACTAAACTCATTTGGCCAACTGTTGCCAGACGTCATGGTTACCATAATTAAAATTAAATACCATACCGTTAGGTTTTGGAATATTGGAAGATCGTCCTTTAACTACGTCATCTACTGACTATCAATGTACAATTAAACCTATCTTCCTGTAAGTAGAGTTTTGTAGAGAGTGTTATCATAATTATCAGAACTTTAACCATTTGGTCGTACCTTTTACATTGTCGTTCATTCGATATGATGTTTCTCATACTGCGGTGATGAAATACTTCTTTTTATCAACAAATGGTTTATAACGATGTGTTATAATAGATTATATTAGATCATTTGGTAAAGAAACTAATAGGATCTCCAGTACATTTAACGATAACAAAACGGTTTCATTTCTCAACTTAAACTTACACTATTAGTACAATTATCTCTCACAAATAAACTACATCTAACCAGAAAGTTGTGTCTTAATTATTTAATATTTCTTCGTCCTACATAATTCGATATTCATAGCATGGAACTGGTTAACTAAATTAAAAAAAGCTATTGAAGTTTCCGCCCAAGTGAAAACATATTTCAAACACTGAGTTGCTGATCTGACGTTGTGATCTAACTAAATCATTGTTGTTGTGGCCAAACAATACAAAATTGGAGATGTGATCTAACTAAATCATTGTTGTTGTAGCCAAGCAATACAAAGTGGAGATGTGATCTAACTAAATCATTGTTGTTGTGGCCAAACAATACAAATTGGAGATGTGATCTAACTAAATCATTGTTGTTGTGGCCAAACAAAACAAAGTGGAGATGTGATCTAACTAAATCATTGTTGTTGTAGCCAAGCAATACAAAGTGGAGATGTGATCCAACTAAATCATTGTTGTTGTGGCCAAACAATACAAATTGGAGATGTGATCTAACTAAATCATTGTTGTTGTGGCCAAACAAAACAAAGTGGAGATGTGATCCAACTAAATCATTGTTGTTGTGGCCAAGCTATACAAAGTGGAGATGTGATCTAACTAAATCATTGTTGTTGTGGTCAAGCAATACAAAGTGAAGATGTGATTATCTTAGTCGAAGTCTAACAACGCAACATTTTAACAATGTCATTCAGTTGCTGTCTAATGATGAAACTTTTTAACTGATAAATATGACAACTTATCAATGATAATACCTTACAATTTATCAATGATAATACTTTATAACTTATCAATGATAATACTTTATAACTTATCAATGATAATACCTTACAACTTATCAATGATAATACTTTATAACTTATCAATGATAATACCTTACAACTTATCAATGATAACACTTTATAACTTTTCAATGATAATACCTTACAACTTATCAATGATAACACTTTATAACTTTTCAATGATAATATTTTACAACTTATCAATGATAACACTTTATAACTTTTCAATGATAATACCTTACAACTTATCAATGATAACACTTTATAACTTTTCAATGATAATACCTTACAACTTATCAATGATATTTATTTATGTAAATGGCTGAATGTTACACCTAGATAAGTAACTATGTGATTTAAACAACGTGACATAATAATATTGTAATTTAATTCATCAGAATTTTTGTACACTGCTCTCTGTGTGCTGGTGGTAAGGTCTCTGAACTCACAAATTCCTGGTTCAAATTCCGTCAACGAAAATGCTCGTCCTTTTACTATTTAGAACTTTATATTGTAGCAGTCAACGGATCGCCCAAGATGATGTACTTTAGGGACATTTAATGAAGATAATCTTCGAATTGCTTGGCAAGAAATTCAAAAAAACGTTTGGTTTTTATACAATACCATTTATTCTGTTTTCAGTATCACTCGCCAATAGAAGGTGGTCCTTGACCTCAGCGAAAATTAAACTTCTGTAGAAAGAGTTGATAGTATTATCTAGTTATTTATCATTGTAACAATCTCTCTGACAAATTAAGGTGTTTCATTAATACATCACAGTTGGTAATTGTTTTGGTGAAAACTGTATAAGCCCGAGGCCACGTGAAGCTTGCAAAAGCAAATTTTTTTCCACACAAAATAAACTTATAACTTTTCACGACAGGGACACTCGGGAACGAAACGTCTAACATTTCCGTGTTGTCACTAAAACTTTTTACATTTGCTGCTTTGGTTAGAGCCAAGTTTTTATATCTTACTGTTAATCTATTTGTCTTTATAAATACCTCGTTTCCTTACATCTCACAGCCTGGATCTTCCGTCAAATATAGTTGTTGTTGTTTTTTGTTGTTTTTGAATTAAGCACAAAGCTACACAATGGGCTATCTGTGCTCTGCCCACCACGGGTATCGAAACCCGGATTTTATCTTGTAAGTCCGCAGACATACCGCTGAGCCACTGGGGGCCCGTCAAATATAGAAAGCTCGTTAAAGCTAATTGAATTTAAACTATAAGGACTTCACGCATAACTGATTAATGCACCTTATGTTTTATGTCTTTTTTTGTTCACATACATATCTATTTATATAATTTAAGTTTTATATCTTTCTGTCTTCACATACATATCTATCAATACTTATCGACATAATTTATGTTTTATGTCTTTCTCTGTTTGCACACATTTTCCTCAATGTCGCGGGTTCACATCCCTCTCGCGCCAAACATGCTCGCCCTTTCAGCCGTGGGGGCGAAATAATGTGACGGTCAATCCCACTATTCGTTGGTAAGAGAGTAGCCCAACAGTTGGCAGTGGGTTGTGATGACTAGCTGATTTCCCTCTAGTCTTACACTGCTAAATTAGGGACGGCTAGCACAGGTAGTCCTCGAGTAGCTGTGTGCAAAATTCGAAAACAAACAATACTGATCAATATAATATATGTTTTATGTCTTTCAATGTTAACATACATATCTCTTAATATTTAGCTATATAATTTATCTTTATATATCTCTGTGATCACATATTGTGTTTTATATTTTTATGAGTTCACATAAATATCAATCTATATTATTTGACTTTTACGTCTTTGAGCATTCGCAAAGAAATCAATCAATACTTATCAATACAATTCATGCTTTTTATCCTTCTGTGTTCAGATAAGTATCTATCAATAATTATCTGTATGGTTTGTCTTTTACGTTCTTCTGTTTTCACCTACGTATATATATCAATACTTGTCTATATGATTTACGTTTCAGGTCTTTCTGCGTTAACACTAATATTTATCAACACCTAACTGTATAATTATATCTTTTTGTATTTCCGTTTTCACATACATTTTCCTCAATAATTATTTATGTAATTTATGTTTCATATCTTCCTGTGTTCATATTTATAACTATAAATATAATTTGCGTTTCATATCTTTCTGTATTCACGTACATACCAATTAATATTTATCTAAATAATTTATGTTTTATATCTTTCTGTATTCATATACATATCCATCAATACTTATTTATATAATTTACGTTTTACGCCTTTCTCTTTTCGCATACATATCTAACTATATAATCTGTGTTTTAAATCTTTCTGTGCTCTCATATATATCAATCAATACTTATCCTTTTAATTTGTGTTTTGTCTTTTTCTGTTCATATACATATCTGACTATACAATATGTGTTTTATGTCTTTTTGTGTTTACATAAATATCTACAAATATTTATGTGTATAATTTGTGGTTTTTGTCTTTTTGTATTCACACACATATTTATCAATACTTTTCTGTATTATTTGTGTTTTTTATCCTTGTTGGTTCACATACATATCTATCAATACTTATAAATATCATTTATCCTTCACGTTTTTGTGTTCACACACATTTTCCTCGATACCTACTCACATAATTTAGGTTTCATGTCTGTTTGTGTTTACATACATATATATATAGTAGTACTTATCAATACAATTTTTGTTTTATGTTACTCTGTGTTCACATACATATCTATCAATACATATTTAAATAATTTATGTTTTCTGTCTTTCTATATCCTCATATATTTTCCTTAATTCTTTTTATGCAAAAAATGGCTTTCTAAGTTCACGTACATATCTTTCGATACTTATATATACAATTTATATCTTATGTCTTTTGTGTTTACACACATTTTCCTCAAGACCTATCTATACAATTTCCGTTTTACGTCTTTCTCTGTTCACATACATATCTATTAATACTTATCTATGTAATATGTTTCAAATCTTTCTCTGATCACACACACATCTTACAATACTTATCTATATAATTTGTGATTTATGTCTTTCTGTGTTCACATAATATCTATGAATATTTATCCATACAATTTATATTTTGTGTTTTTCTCTGTTTACATAAGTTTTCATCAATACTTATCGACATAATTTACGTTTGATATCTTTCTGTGTTTACTTTCATACATATCAATACTTATCTATATTATTTGTCTTTTATGTTTTTTTTCGTTTCACATACATATTTATCAATATTTCTCTATGTAATTTGTTTTATGTCTTTCTGTACTCACACAAATATATATCAATACTTAATTATATTAATTATGTTTTGTATGTATCTGTGCTGGATTTTTTCTAAATTATTTATATAATTTATGTATCATGTCACTCTGTGTTCACATATATATGTATATATGATTGTGTTTTATGTCTTTCTGTGTTTACATACCATTCAATCAAGACTTATCTACTTAGATTATGCTTTATCTCTTTCTCTGTTTACATAATATCTATCTACATATTTTGTGTTTTATGTCTTTCTCTTTTCACATACTTATCTATCAATACTTATCACTATAATTTATGTTTTATGTCTTTCTATATTAACATACATTTCCTTCAATCCTTATCTATATAATTTATCATTTATGTCTTTCTGTGTTCACATACATATCTATCAACATTTATCTATATAATTTATCTCTTTAGTCTTTCCCTGTTCAAAGAGATATTTACCCATACTTATCTATACAGCTTATGTTTTATGTATTTTTGTTTTCAGAAACATATCTATCAATGCTTATCTATAATAATTCATGTTTTATGTCTTTATGTGTTTACACACACATTTATCAATTATGTCTATCTGTTTTCTTATGCTTATCTGTATAATTTATATTTGATGTCTTTATACGTTTACATACATATCTATTTATATAATATGCGTTTCATATTTTTCTGTCATCACATACATGTCTGTCAGTACTTATCTGTATGATTTATGTTTTATGTCTTTTTGTGTTCACACACATATCTATAAATACTTATTTATGTTATTAGCGTTTCACGTCTTTCTGTGTTCACATTCATATCTATCAAAACTTATATACAGAATTTATGTTTTATATATTTGTGTTTTCACAAACATATCTACCAATACTAACTTTCATAATTTAAGTTTCATGTCTTTCTCTGTTAGCATACATTTTCATCAATACTTATCTATATAATTTATATTTTATTTCTTTCTCTGTTCACATGCATATCTATTAATTTTTATCTATATAGCTTATGTTTTATGTCTTTCTGAGTTCACATATATGTCTATCTATATAATTTCTGTTTTATTTATTTCTGTGTTCACATGACTATCCATCAGTATTTTATGTGTTTAGTTTGTGCTTTTTGTGTTTGTGGGTTCACATGCATATCCATCAATTTTTTTCACGTATTCTTACCAGTTATGTCCCATACGAAGTATGCTTGTTAGTTGAGGTTTGTCTTAAGCTTTAGGTCAGCCAAAGCTTTCCAGTTTGAATTTTATATTCTGTTGTTACCTGTTGAATAATATTATAGAATTTTACATAATATGTATCTGTAGCTCTTCAACTGGTGTTATATGTTTAATCGTATCTGAAACTGTTTATTAAGCGTTACATATTGAGTCATATCTGTAACTTTTCAATTGGTATTGTATATTTAATCGTATCTGAAACTGTTTATCTTGTGTTACATATTGAGCCATATCCTTAACTTTTCAACTGATGTTATATGTTTAATCGTATCTGAAACTGTTTATCTTGTGTTACATATTGACCCATATCCTTAACTTTTCAACTGATGTTATATGTTTAATCGTATCTGAAACTGTTTATCTTGTGTTACATATTGACCCATATCCTTAACTTTTCAACTGATGTTATATGTTTAATCGTATCTGAAACTGTTTATCTTGTGTTACATGTTGACCCATATCCTTAACTTTTCAACTGGTGGTATATATTCAGTTATGTTTATATCACTGACATTTGTGTCAGACATACAGTCATTTTTGTAACTTTTAAACTAATGTTACATATTCAGTAAAATGTGTAACACTTAAACTAGTTTTAGCTATTCAGTTACATCTGTTTGTCTTATGCTAATGTTAGCTATTTAATTTGTAAATATTAAACTAGGTTTAGCTATTAAGTTTCATATTTAACAACTGAAGTACTCAGTTACATTTGAAACTATTAAAATTTTACACATTCGCCAAGAAGCGTAGCAATATTTAATTTTATTTGTAGGTAATAAATATGTATTTATTTATATTTATATAAATTATATATATACTCTTCAAAAAAAAGAAACGCAAAAGGCAAAATTTAAGATAAATTGTTAACAAGTTTATTCCGGGTAGTTCTGTATGACATGTGTGAAACTTTGCACATTCACTGCTAAACATCCAAAGTGTGCAAAGGCAAAGTCCACGCTCAATAGTTGAAGTTAGACGTCACTCAACGTCAATAACGAGTATGCCCCCATGAGCATCAATAAGTGCTTGGCATCTCCTGCCAATGGAAGCGATGAAATGACGAATCACATCCTGTGGAATGGTTGTCCACTCAGCCTGCACAGCTGCTGCAAGCTAAGGTAGAGTCTGCGGTTGAGGTTGTCGCCGTCGCAGACGTCGATCCAACTCGTTCCAAAGATGTTTGGTGAGATTTAAATCTGGTGATCTGGAGGGCCAGAAAAGAATGTTGATGTTGTTGTGTCTCAAGAAGACAGTGGTGAGTTGGGCTGTGTGAGGACGGGCGTTGTCATGTTGAAAAACGTCGTTGACGTTCACCATGATGGGTTGCACATGGGGCCTAAGAATCTCGTCGACGTATCGTTGAGCCGTAAGATTCCCTCGAATGTGCAAAAGGTCTGTTCTGGCAATGTAAGCGATGGCAGCCCACATCATGACGCTTTCACCACCAAATCTGTCAACTTTCTGCACACAATTTGCTGCAAAACGTTCACCTCGGCGACGGTAAACACGGATCCTTCCATCCTGCCTACGAAGCATAAAACGTAATTCATTGCTTAACCAAACATGCCTTCATCGTCGATGAGGCCATACCCGATGTGCCCGAGTCCACTGCAGCCGTGCTTGACGATGTTGCTTGTATTTTCTGATAACACTATGAAATCGAGCTATTTTCTTTGTTCACTGACTGAAAACAAACATTGGATTTTAGTGATGTAAATCCGAAGACTTCAGTTAGTTATTTCCAATTGATTTTCGCTTATTTTCAATAACAAAAGAATAAATTTGCTCTTTGTTTTATTTCTAAATCTTACAAGTTTCTGAAGACAAAATAGAATTAAAGAGAACCTAGTTTATCAATATACATCGGAAAACATATAGTCCAAATAGAGATATCCACGTCGTGGAAGTAGGTGGGCAGGGCTAGTTATTAGAAACGACGGTCTAGTTCCAGTGAAAGTCTCAACATCTTGAGATACCAAAGAATTCTTTATTTATTTTATTAACTATTTCTCGTCTTAATGATTTACAACAATGTTCCAGCCATTTTCGTAAAGCTATCCCTCGTCTCCTAGCAACTTCTTCCATTTGTTTCTGTTTAACTTCGGTCATCGTATTTACTCCTGATGTTATTTTACATTAACTTATTACCTCTTCTTTTTAACGATTATTTCATTATTTCAGAATTTTCTCCATCAAAATGGCATTTTCTCTTAATATATATAGAACCTGATCCTTTCAAGTCAATATTCGTAATAACAACTAAGGAACGACAATCGTTTAAAATTTCCATAAATTTAACTCCTTTAGTAAAAGACCTGTTTCTCAAAATATGTGTAAGGTATTGCTGGACTTCTTTTGTTTTTGACAGGATGTTAATTTTTCACATGATGTATTAGTTACCATTATATCTCATCATATAAGACTTGTAGTATACTATATAAACCATGGTTAGCTTACTGTTTTGTGTATTATGGTTACAGCACTGAACAATGAACTGGTAAAATAACTGGTTTATAATCAAGAACCAAGCACTGAAATGATGAAAGAGAAATACGTGTAGTCACATTTTGGTTCAACTATCAATCGTCGTTAGTGGTGTGAAACATCACAAAATGGCTTTTAATGCGGCGTTCTTTTGCACAGAGGAACAAAACTGGCTTTTGCGAATTGTCCATCACGGAAATTAAACCCTCGATTTTAACCTTTTTTAATCCATGAACTTAACGCTTACGCAACGGGATTCCTATTATAGCGAAATAAGGTAAACATTTCGTATTAAGCGGTGTCTCTTTGAACTGGATCATTGAGGTAGAAACATTAGTCAAAACATGAACTTTTACGTGGTTTGGGTGTGACATATTCCAGTATTTGGATCAAAACACGAATTTTTATGTGGTTTGGGTGTGACATATTCCAGTATTTGGATCAAAACACGAATTTCTACGTGGTTTGGGTGTGACATATTCTCGTATTTGGATGAAAACACGAATTTTTACGTGGTTTGGGTGTGACATATTCCAGTATTTGGATCGGACAAAGTCTAGTGATTATGTCGTCTAGACTATGAAACCACATATTCAAGGTTTTCGGAACGTTGCCACAAACACAATTTAGACTTTTGTCGGACACGATAAGTTGAGAAACTTACAGTGGGAATGCACTGACCGATTGTTTATCCACAAGTCTTTGGACTTGACGTTTGAAGAAAAACAGCCTTCACGCAGCTATTGGTGAAATTTAGAAACAAAATTAGTGTTAAATTATTGACAGGTGTTTTAGTTAACATTATAAAGTATGTAGTTGAGAAAATAATGAAACTACGTGCATTTCGAAATATTCGACGTTTGCTGTCTTTTACTAATTTAAATTCACACTGGCGATGACACACGTCTGTTATATATTCAACAACTTTCTGTTCTCAATCTTTAAAGAGTGTGTGTTTGATTTTCTTATGATAAAAAAAGCCACAAAGGGATATCTCCTTAGTCTACAGAGACAGTCTGTAAAGAAACAAGCAAACAGTTTCTCAAAATAAATTTGTTACAAACTTTTTAAATACCAACATTAAATATGGTTCAGAGTTTACTGTCATCACTGTTCATGGTAAATCAATAATATTCGTGGACTACTTAGTCTGTTTGTTTTCAGTTAACAGTAACAATAAATATAACTTTAAATAACGTGTATTACTAATAAACAATATTCGTGGACTACTTAGTCTGTCTGTTTTCAGTTAACAGTAATAATAAATATAACTTTAAATAACGTGTATTACTAATAAACAATATTCGTGGACTACTTAGTCTGTCTGTTTTCAGTTAACAGTAACAATAAATATAACTTTAAATAACGTGTATTGCTAAACTCAGACCCGAAAACAAACCATATGATTAATTGGATAAATGTCCCTTTGGTTCGTATGTCATTTAATAATTAAAAACGCGATTAAAGACATATTTAGAGTTCAAAAGATTTTAGCCTTAAGAACTTCAAACAAACTGGAAATGATGTAAAGTACGTCAGTGTTTTACATTTCTTCTGGACAGCCAGATACTCCAGAATTGGATTACTACATTTTGTGACGCTCCATCACACGCCACTAAGTGCTAGCTATATTCTCCTGAAGTGACTTACTACATCTTGTGTTCTTTCATCAGACAACATTGAGAAGTTAGATTGTTTTGAAGTGACATACTACATTTGAAAACACTCCATTATACAACACTGAGCAGCTAGATTGTTATGAAGTGACTTACTACATTTGAAAATACTCCATTATACAACACTGAGCAGGGCGATTCTACTGAAGAAATTTACGACATTTTGAAATGTTCAATCATACAAAACTGAACAGCTAGATTCCACTCAACTAACTTACTTCATCTTGTGATGATCCATCCGACACCAATAAACTCCTAGATTATCCTGAAGTGACTTATTACATTACATGTTGTTCCAATAGACACCACTGAACTTCTAGATTCCCCCGAAGTAACTTGCTATATTTTGTAATGTTCGCAGACACCAATAAACTCCTAGATTATCCTGAAGTGACTTATTTCATTTTGTAATTTTCCATCATATACCACTGAACAGCTAGAATCTGCTGAAGTCACTTACTACATTTTATGGTGTTTCATCAGACACTGCCGAACAATTACATTCTAGTGAAGTGACTGACTACATTTCATAATGTTCCATTAGACACCACTAAACAGCTAGATTTTACTGAAATGACTTGGTACGTTTGATAATATTTCATCATACATCCCTAAAGAGCCAGATTCTCCTGAAGTGACTTGCTACATTTTTTAGTATTCCATGATACCCTACTAAACAGCTAGATTCTAAAGAAGTGACTTGCTACATTTTGTAACGTTTCATCAGACCCCTCCGAATGACTAACCTGTCAAATCGAGGAACAAGGAAGATAGTTAATAATGCTCTATCTACCTCATTGTTATCAATCAGTTTGGACAATTAATGTCCTAATTATCATTTTTTGCCTCAACAGAAGTTGTGTTTGGGATTCTGAGTTTTTTTCTTTCTGAATCTTTCTTTAGACCTGGAATGAGTAAAAACCCTTTAATTAAGATGGTCAAGTCATCTATTCTCTTTCAATATTTTCATAGTTTTAAGAGGCGCACATAAAATGCGGAGAGTTCGTAATTCATTCGTGCTCAGCAAGTCTAATGAGATTCCAACGATGCAAAAACATAGATTTGGTTTTAACTTATTATTATTGTAACTGTCATTAACAGTAATAAAAAAATTGGAGATTGTTGGAGTAACACGTTCAATTGGTACTTATTTTCTCGTGCAGAGAAAGGGTGCACGAGACTCGCGAGGTAAGGAATATTGTTCTTGATTTAGTGAATGTTTGATATTGTTTTGGAATTTCGCACAAAGCTACTCGAGGGCTATCTGTGCTAGCCGTCCCTAATTTAGCAGTGTAAGACTAAAGGGAAGGCAGCTAGTCATCACCACCCACCGCCAACTCTTGGGCCACTCTTTTACCAACGAATAGTGAGATTGACCCTCACATTATACACCCCTACGGCTGGGAGGGCGAGCATGTATAGCGCGACGCGGGCGCGAACCCGCGACCCTCGGATTACGAGCGCACGCCTTAACGCGCTCGGCCATGCCAGGCCAAATGTTTGTTAAGCGAGCACAAGTTGTAAAACAACATTCACCATGTTTCATATAACACCTTTAATCACTAAATCAGTGCCTGGATTTTCAGTAATTCGTAACGTGTTCTATTGAGAAATAAACTCTATACGTGTGTATTATGACTAAATATCAGAGGATGGGTGAGAAACTTTAGTTTTATGAGATTGTTAAAAATAAACCTCTTTTCATACTTTAAATGAATTTCTGTTTTCCGTGCACGTGTTAATTTCCAACGCTACGTTTTTGTTGGAATATTTTCTTTCTTTCGCTGTTCTTGTGTCTACGGACCAATATTCCTTCTTTCTAAATGTACAACAAACACAAACAGACAGAAGAACTTGATATGTGATGAAAGAGATTTAATATAATCTGTTCCATTTCTTCTGAGTACACTTGGGAAAAATCAACCGTATATTGTTAATACAACGTTTATCTGTTTCGATACTATTTTATTAAAAACCTTCAATATTTTCCAAACACATGTTGATATTCAGCGAAACTGTGTTGCGAAGAAATAATAAAGTTAGTTTCAACCACATTTCTCTTGATTCTGGTAAATTAATTTAAAAAAAAGCATTTAAAAGTCACCCAATCATACAAAAACACTTTTAAAAGCTACCAATCAGTTATGAGATAATTATGATGTAACCGTAATGTTTTAGTTCAATAAAAGGAAAAACATTTTTTGTATGTAAAAATGTTACAGAGGAATTGTTCCACTGCAGGTTGTATTTATGTGAAAACTCTATCTGAACTCAAACTTCGTAGAGTACACAACCAAGTCTCTTACTTTAGGAGATGGTGGTATATTAGCTGGAGGACCCATGTGATATATATGACTTTGTGGGTTAGAATGTGAAAAATATTTGATCAGAATATAATAAACTCTTTGTACACACCATAACATTATTATCTCTATAATTTCATTAATTTACAAAAAATAGTGAACAGAATGTATGTATTAGAAGAAGAATAGACGTATAGAAGCTATGGGAAAATTACAACATTAATTTAGGGTTAGCTTAAGGTTGGATCTCAGTTAAGGTTATGGCAAGGGTAAGGTCTCTCCTTTTTACATAATTAAGGTGTGATAAAATTACAAGATTTAGTTAGGGTTGCGTTAGGTTAAAGCCAAAGCTGAGTGAAGGTTATGGAAAGGGTTAGGTTCCCTTTTTTACGCAATTGAGCTGTGATGAAAATAGACGATTAAGTTAGAGTTAGCTTAAGGTCAGAGGTCAGTTAAGGTTTTAGCAAGGGTTAAGTTTCTCGTTTTTTAAAGTTAAGCTATGATAAAATAACTAAATTAACTTAGGGTTACGTTAGGTTAAAGTCAGAGCTGAAGTAAGGTTATGGCAACGGATAGGCTTGTTGTTTTTACATATTTAATCAAAAATAAAGTTAATCAACATAATTCTTCTTCTTGTATTTAAACTGTTTTAGTTACACGAAATATGTTTTGTGAAGTCAGTGACGTTTATTTTGTAAGGTAACAGTTATGATAGAAAATTGTAGTCACTCACTTGTAAAGTGACAGTTATGATGGAAAATTGTAGTCACTAACTAGTAAAGTAACAGTTATTATGATAGAAAATTGTAGTCACTTCTAATGTAACAGTTATTATGATGGAAAATTGTAGTCACTAACTGGTAAAGTAACAGTTATTATGATGGAAAATTGAAGTCACTAACTTGTAAAGTAACAGTTATGATGGAAAATTGTAGTCACTCACTTGTAAAGTGACAGTTATGATGGAAAATTGTAGTCACTCACTTGTAAAGTAACAGTTATTATGATAGAAAATTGTAGTCACTAACTAGTAAAGTAACAGTTATTATGATGGAAAATTGTAGTCACTCACTTGTAAAGTGACAGTTATGATGGAAAATTGTAGTCACTCACTTGTAAAGTGACAGTTATGATGGAAAATTGTAGTCACTCACTGGTAAAGTAACAGTTATTATGATAGAAAATTGTAGTCACTTCTAAAGTAACAGTTATTATGATGGAAAATTGTAGTCACTAACTGGTAAAGTAACAGTTATTATGATGGAAAATTGAAGTCACTAACTTGTAAAGTAACAGTTATTATGATAGAAAATTGTAGTCACTAACTGGTAAAGTAACAGTTATTATGATGGAAAATTGAAGTCACTAACTTGTAAAGTAACAGTTATTATGATAGAAAACTGTAGTCCCTAACTTGTAAAGTAACAGTTATTATGATAGAAAATTGTAGTCACTCACTTGTAAAGTGACAGTTATGATGGAAAATTGTAGTCCCTAACTTGTAAAGTAACAGTTATTATGATAGAAAATTGTAGTCACTCACTTGTAAAGTGACAGTTATGATGGAAAATTGTAGTCACTCACTGGTAAAGTAACAGCTACTTTGATAAAAAATTGTAGTTAGTCACTTCTAAAGTAACAGTTATTATGATAGAAAATTGTAGTCACTTCTAAAGTAACAGTTATTATGATGGAAAATTGTAGTCACTAACTAGTAAAGTAACAGTTATTATGATGGAAAATTGTCGTCACTAACTAGTAAAGTAACAGTTATTATGATAGATAATTGTAGTCAGTAACTTGTAAAGTAACAGTTATTATGATAGAAAATTGTAGTCACTCACTTGTAAAGTGACAGTTATGATGGAAAATTGTAGTCCCTAACTTGTAAAGTAACAGTTATTATGATAGAAAATTGTAGTCACTCACTTGTAAAGTGACAGTTATGATGGAAAATTGTAGTCACTCACTGGTAAAGTAACAGCTACTTTGATAAAAAATTGTAGTTAGTCACTTCTAAAGTAACAGTTATTATGATAGAAAATTGTAGTCACTTCTAAAGTAACAGTTATTATGATGGAAAATTGTCGTCACTAACTAGTAAAGTAACAGTTATTATGATAGATAATTGTAGTCAGTAACTTGTAAAGTAACAGTTATTATGATAGAAAATTATTTTCTATATTTCTAGTTAGAATAATTAACTTTTTACATTTAGTCAGAATAAATTAACCATTTATTTGTAATTAGAACAATCAACCTTTCATTTCTCATTACATACTTTTCTGTTTTATAAACAAGTGAAAATCAAAGTTCTCCTATCTATTTATTTGACCATGTTTCACATCTTTTGAGAAATTCATTAATTTGATGGTAACCTTGAGTACGTATTTGTATACAAAATTGTTTGGGTTTGATTGAACTTAACACTAACAACGAATTTACGTGTTAGTAATTGTCATTACGTTTCCATCTGTTATAATAACACATACGTTTACTTGTCAATCGTACTGATCAATACAGGATTAATCGAAACTTTCAATATTATCAATTAAAGTTAATGAGTTCATTGTTACATAAAACGGCTATCACGTGATCTGACGTATGATGTCAACTTCTGTAGTCCATAAATGGTCATTTACTAGAACACGTCTCAGAGGCCAACAAGTTAAGAAAAAAAATTGTTTGTTTCTAAAACTTATAGTAATCCGCACAAAAATGTTTACTGTACATCGGTGTGGTCACGTCATGGTGATCACGTGCTACGTCCCGTAAGACTTTGAACCCTCATCAGGCTTATACGTCAATACCTTCTTCTTTTGGCAAGTTGCTACCTAGATTACAGTAGATTAGGGGAGCTTGTCCATTAGAATACAGTTATGAACACTTGCATCTACTTACAAGAACTGTAGTGATAATAAGACTGTAACACTTATAACACTATGTTCTACCACGCAAGAAACTGTGTGATTCAGACCAGCCTACCTCTCAATGTGCGCTTCTCTCCGTAAAATTCGGTAAAAGTCTGGTAGTCTCTTCCGTTGTCCAAGTGGGCACACCCCTCATGTTTGGCTGTAGAATAAAGCGTGACTTATTTCTAAGAGGGAACATTCCCTTACATGTTGTAAAACTAGACCACGTTCTCTTGACATTGTGGTAAACAATGGGTTAGAGAAACGAACATCGCTGGTCTTCAAACACGACGCTTCCTACTATGAACGTTGAAAAGATTATTACGTCTAAATCTCACTTTTAGTGTTGATTCACTGTCAAGTGTGAGAAGTTGTTTTTTTAAACAGATGGTTTAGCAGGGTTCTCTACAATGGTTTACCTTGTCTATGAAACTATTAATTGTGTAGAAGGGAGTTCATATCACACTAAAAACATCTTTCTGGGACATGTATCCATTCTATAAAGAATTGTGTTTGGCTAGTATTTACGGTTACCCACACTTTCTCAGACTTATAGTCATTCTGTGAGGAATTTTCTTTGACTGACATTTAGTGTTACCTACAATTTGTGAGGCTCGTAGCCATTCTATAATAAATAATGTTTGGCTGGCATTTATGTTAACCACACTTGGTGAGACTCGTAGCCATTCTATAATGAACTGTGTTTGGCTGGCATTTAGTGTTACCCATGCTTTGTGAGACTCATAGCCATTCTATAATAAACTGTGTTTGGCTGGCATTTATGTTAACCGCACTTGGTGAGACTCGTAGCCATTCTATAATGAACTGTGTTTGGCTGGCATTTACTGTCACCCATACTTTGTGTGACTCGTAGTCATTCTATAATGAACTGTGTTTGGCTGGCATTTAGTGTTACCCATGCATTGTGAGACTCGTAGCTATTCTAAAATGAATAATGTTTAGCTGGCATTTAGTGTTACTGTTACGTTTTTTTATGTTTTAAGAACGCAACAGAAAGACACAGATAACAGCTTGTATAATTTATTACACTAAACTAAATATATATATAACAGATATAACGTTAATTATATATTAACAATGACAGACATTCAGTTTTAACATTCAAAATCAATTACAACACAAAATGGTACTAGCCTGTATCTAATATAATGATCTAGAATGAAAGTCCAGAAACAATTTACAGTTCAATAATTTTGATGACGTTCCTTTTACGATGAATGTCCCTTGTTTTCCAATTTGCCTCGGTTTCTCTTAAACAGTCCCGTACGTGTCGACACTCAGCACAACAGTAATTCTGATGAATCGTAGAGACTGACGAAACAAAATCACAGTTCCTGTTGATCTAGCTAGCCCTAGTTAAAAGTTAAGTTGAATAACCACACAGCGAACGTTGGAAACTTCTCGAACAAAGACACTACTTCTTGAATAAACTAATGACTGACTCTTCTTCTTTTGAATAATTCTAATGTCTGACTCCTTTCTAACTTCTTTCTCGCATCTTCGTCTGTTTATATATTTGTAGGCCTCTTTCTAGAACATTCACCGGAACTTCGACAGAGTAATCTGCGCATGTATGTTTTTGCACGAGACTCTACGTCTAGACGCTAGGCCGCCAAACATTTCCATTTATAGTCATATATTTGAGCTACCTAATTCTAGAAAATTCCAAATGTTATTCTAAACGAAGAACAACGTATTTCACCGTCTAAACCTTGAAACAGTAATACAAATATGAAAATATAAATAATAGAAATGAAAATTTAAACACAACACGACATGTTGTCGTTTACAAAATATTTACACGACATTTACATAACAGTTACCCATGCTTTGTGAAACTCGTGGCTATTCTATAATGAATAATGTTTGGCTGGCATTTATGTTAACCACACTTGGTGAGACTCGTAGCCATTCTATAATAAATTGTGTTTGGCTGGCATTTAGTGTTACCCATGCTTTGTGAGACTCGTAACCATTCTATAATAAACTGTGTTTCGCTGGCATTTATGTCAACCACACTTGGTGAGACTCGTAGCCATTCTATAATGAACTGTGTTTGGCTGGCATTTAGTGTTACCCATGCTTTGTGAGACTCGTAGCTATTCTATAATGAATAATGTTTGGCTGGCATTTATGTTAACAACACTTGGTGAGACTCGTAGCCATTCTATAATGAACTGTGTTTGGCTGGCATTTAGTGTTAACCACACTTTGTGAGACTTGTGTTTGGCTGACATTTAGTGTTAACCACACTTTGTGAGACTTGTGGCGACTGTTTAATGACTTGTGTTTAGTATATTTAGCTATTGCACTCCATAACGTGAAAATGTTCATTTATCTTTATTCGTTCAGATTATTCTGTTGTCTAAAACTGTTAAACAAGAAAATTTTCGCCTCTCTTACTTTCAGATGTACCACAACTGATAATATAGGCCAGTACACTATATCAAAATAAAACATTTCAATACCATTTTATAGACCACTATAGTATATCATAATAGAACATTTCGATACTATAATATAAACCAGTAAAGTAAATCACAATAAAACATTTCAATCCAACAATGAAGACTAGTACAGTATTTCATAATAGAACATTTTGATATCATAATAAAAATCAGTGCACTGTACCACAACAGAACATTTCAATGCCATGATATAGACCGGTACAATGTGTCACAACAGAACATTTCAATACTATGGCAAGACCGGTACAGTATGTCACAATAGAACATTTCAATACCATGATATAGACCAGTACAGTATGTCACAATAGAACATTTCAATACCATGATATAGACCGGTACCGTATGTCACAATAAAACATTTCAATACCATGATATAGACCGGTACAGTATGTCACAATAGAACATTTCAATACCATGATATAGACCAGAACAGTTTGTCACAATAGAACATTTCAATACCATGATATAGACTGGTACCGTATGTCACAATAGAACATTTCAATACCATGATATAGACCAGAACAGTATGTCACAATAGAACATTTCAATACCATGATATAGACCGGTACCGTATGTCACAATAGAACATTTCAATACCATGATATAGACCGGTAGAGTATGTCACAATAGAACATTTCAATACCATGATATAGACCAGAACAGTATGTCACAATAGAACATTTCAATACCATGATATAGACCGGTACCGTATGTCACAATAGAACATTTCAATACCATGATATAGACTGGTACCGTATGTCACAATAGAACATTTCAATACCATGATATAGACCAGAACAGTATGTCACAATAGAACATTTCAATACCATGATATAGACCGGTACCGTATGTCACAATAGAACATTTCAATACCATGATATAGACTGGTACCGTATGTCACAATAGAACATTTCAATACCATGATATAGACCAGAACAGTATGTCACAATAGAACATTTCAATACCATGATATAGACCGGTACCGTATGTCACAATAGAACATTTCAATACCATGATATAGACCGGTAGAGTATGTCACAATAGAATATTTTAATACCATTATGAAGGTCAGTACAGTAAAGGCAAACAGAGCATTTCAATATCATATTTAGACCAGTAGAATATACCCTAATAGAACATTTCAATATTATAATAGTGACCACTATAGTATATCCTAATAGAACATTTCAATACTATAATAAGTACCACTACAGAATATCATAACAGAACATTTGAATACTATAATAAAGGCCAGTATAATATATTATTAATTATTTTCATTACCGCAATGAAAGTTAGTCGTTCTAATGAGGCTCAGTGTATCGGACAACCTAATGCCAGTTTGGTTTGTTCTGTTTTGAATTTCTCGCAAAGAAACACGAGAGCTACCTGCGCTAGCCTTACCTAATTTAGCAGTGTAAGACCAGCGGGAAGGCAGCTAGTAAAAACCACCCACCGCCAACTCTTGGGCTACTCTTTTACCAACGAATAGTCTGATTAGCTGTCACTTTATAACCCCCTTTTGGCTGAAAGGCGAACGTGTTTGGTGTGACGGGGATTCGAAGCCACGACCCTCGAATTACGAGTGGAGTGCCTTAACCCCCTGGCCATGCGGGGCTCAGAGTTAATTGTTCTGTTTGTGTGTTTTTCTTATTGCAAAGCCATATCGGGCTGTCTGCTATGTCCACTGTGAACCCCCTGATATCAGTGATATAAATCCGTAGACTTACTGCTTTTCAGCAGGGGACTAAAAAATATTGAGTAACAAATACACCTATGGACATTTAAACTGCTTAGCTGCTAATGATATTGTTTCACACATGAAGATATTATTTCGTTAATAAAAAATACAAGAATTACCCAAGAAAATTGTTTGTTTGTTTGTTTTGGAATTTCGCACAAAGCTACTCGAGGGCTATCTGTGCTAGCCGTCCCTAATTTAGCAGTGTAAGACTAGAGGGAAGGCAGCTAGTCATCACCACCCACCGCCAACTCCTGGGCTACTCTTCTACCAACGAATAGTGGGATTGACTGCAACATTATACACCCTCACGGCTGGGAAAGCGAGCATGTTTAGCGCGACGCGGGCGCAAACCCACGACCCTCGGATTACGAGCGCATCCCTTAACGTGCTCGGCCATGCCAGGCCTACCCAAGAAAAACACGAATATTATCTTGTGAGTTAAAAATTATTCTTTTATATGTAGATTGACATAATCTGAAATTATACTACAAAGTATCGTAGATTGTTAGATACAGATGACTTTTATTTCAAGTATAATGTTTGCATCACGAGATGGATAATTTACATAGCACAAGTTTTAGAATTGAGTAATTTTTAAGAAGTTTAATGTCAAATGTGTTTACGTAACTGCTGAAGAATTATTTGGCCTGGCATGGCCAGGTAGTTAAGACACTCGACTTGTGATTCAAAGGTCGGAGGTTCGAATCCACGTCGCACCAAACATGCTCTTCCTTTCAGCCGTTAGGGCGTTATAATGTGACGGTTAGACCTACTATTCGTTGGTAAAAGAGTAGCTCAAGAGTTGGCGTTCGGTGGTGATGACTAGCTGCTTTCCCTCCAGTCTTACACAACTAGATTAGGAACAGCTAGCGCAGATAGCCCTCGTGTAACTTAGCGCGAAATTCAAAATAATAATAATAATGAATGATTTGTTTCATTTAATTGTTTTAATTAACGTCATTTTATTGGAAACGTATTAATTTTTCTCTTTGCTTTAATAGTATATTCTTATATCATAATATATTGTGTGTAGAAAGTTTTAGGCCTATGACAGGATATAAATACACATATAAAAAGTAATAACATGGTCAGAAAAAGTTAGTTATATGGTATAGATAGCTGTAGAGTTTAGCCATACCGAGTATTTAGTGACGATTATATCACAGTTTGTACTGTTATAACAGAGTAGAGAAGAATTTGTCTTTTCACGTGTGCTCTAAAGTAAAATTATAGTAGAGAAACGAACATTTGTATACACATTTGACGGGATTTAATTTTTATTTTAAAATAATTAGTGTGTGCGTTTCTGTTTATTCAATAAATTTATAACCAGCTGACTACAGATACCAACTGTAAAGGCTTCGTTCCACCCATACATAAAAACCTGATATAGAGCACGCGCTAGGAATTGGAGACCAGTTCATTAATTATTGTCAATCCACCGCTGGAAGATTTTTGTTTGTTTGTTTTAGAATTTCGCACAAAGCTACTCGAGGGCTATCTGCGCTAGCTATTCCTAATCTAGAAGTGTTAGACTGGAGCGAAGGCAGCTAGTCATCACCAACACTGCCAATTGTTATGTAAATGTCGTGTAAATATTTTGTAAGCGACAACATGTCGTGTTGTGTTTGAATTTTCGTTTCTGTTATTCATTTTTCCATATTGATATTATTGTTTCGAAGTTTAAACTAATATTTTGTTATTTATTTAGGGTAACATTTAGAATTTTCTTGAATTAAGTAGACCAATCACATGTTTGTAAATGAGTGCTGGTGACTTCGTGTCTAGACGTGTAGTCTCGTGCAAGAACGGACGCGCGGATTGCTCTGGAGTTGTATGGAAATTGCAAGATTGTTCGAGAAGTAGGCCTACCGGTATAAAAGACGGTGACGCGAGAGAGATTCAGTCATCAGTTTTTATTAAAAAAAAAAGAAGATAGATTCAGTCATTAGTTTTATTCGAAGAAAAGGAGAGAGATTCAGACATCAGTTTTATTTCAAAAGAAGAGAGTTAGTTATTTGAGAAAGATTAAGTGTTTGCTATGAATATTCAACTTGGATTTGTGATTGAAGTTAGATCTACGGAAGCTGTGATTTTATTCCGTCAATCTCTACGATACATCTGCGTTACTGCTTATGCTGAGAGACGGCGAATTTATCGAACTGTGAACTGTTTCAGAATTTCTTCGTGGGACCAAATTCACACCCTAGACTGGAATTTGAGATTTTCATTTTAGATCATTACATTAGATACAGGCCAGTACCGTTTTGTATTGTGATTAATTTTGAAGTTTGAAACTAATATTATTTTGTTTTGTAATTAATTTCGAATGTTGTAACTTAATATCTGTCACTGTTATTATATAATTTATGTTATATCTGTTATATTTGTTAATAGTTTAGTGTAATAAATTATACAAGCTGTTATCTGCGTTTTTCTGTTGCGTTTAGTCTACAAAGAACATAAAACATTAAAAAATACGTAACACAATTCTTGGGCTACTCTTTTACCAACGAATAGTGGGATTATATATGCAAAAACGGCATATATAAGAAGGTCGAAACGTTGTTCAATTCTCTATGTAAAATATTTTCTCAACCCAAACGAGCCGTTTTTGCCTATATATTTCTTTACAAGTGGGATTGACCGTGACGTTATAACGACCCCACGGCTGAAAGGGTGAGCATGTTTGGTGTGACAGGGATTTGAACTTAAGACCCTAAAATTACGAGTCGAGTGCTTTAACTTCCTGGCCATGCCGAACACGAATAATGGGTCGCTAGTTTCAAAATAATTGTTTTTATGTCACAAAATAAACACAACTACGTGTACAATTCAAAGGGTCTCCTCAACTTCCTGGAACTTGGAAATACTCCAGTCGAGCTATTACTAATAACGGTGTTTATGAAATGTGTTCAAAGATCGAGATAATTATAAACTGTTTTATATGTACAGTTTAACGTTTGTCACAAACATTTTGTCTTTAAACATTTTATTGACAATAATATATAAATATGTAATAGTAAATTATCTACGTAAGATTATACACATTACACAATGTACATTTTAAATTTCCTCTTACCCTCAACAAATCTCTAGACTATAATGAACAACTAAGCATTTCGTAACTGAAATGAAAAATGTTTATACTGTTTTTTTTTATCCTGCGATAGTTAGAATTATTGTTCCTCAGGTTTATCGCCTACCCACAGGCCTCTTCTTTGTACCATGAAATCAAAGCTAGTTAGTCATAGAAACTACCACCCCTCATCTCACAAATGGGTAAGCCCCGTCCCTCTTCCGCGCGTGTGGCCTGCTACATCTTTTTTGTAAGAGCTGCGCTTAGGCTTAAAGAGAACCCACATCCATCCATTTCCATTACCTTCAACCACGGCTGGGCTTATAAAATCTCCGAACAGTTAGATGTCAGCTAAAGAGTGTATCACTAGTTAATATTTAGGCCTTAGTAAAGAGTGGGATCTTTACAACTGGGTTATACTACTGTAGAAATAAAATATAAATTGTTCTACAATCTAAAATAAATGCGTGAAAAGGCGAACTCTCGTAACGACGGTTATTACTCAATAAAGCTGCCTCACTACAAACTTCTTGTCGAACTGGCAGCAGATATATTAACGATGATCACTAAGCAACGAAGCGCAGCGATTGCTCAAAGGAACTAATCTAGCTACGCCCCTGCAGTCCCAATTGGCCAAAGCTGTTGTCCGTTGAGTCTGTCCCGAAGCCTAAGCCATCAGTCAAAAGAGGGAGGGAAACATCTGGTAGGGAGTTAGGGGGGGGACAACATCCTTCCGTATGTAAGTCGACATGAAACGTAAACCTTATCTCACAGTGGTCGGACACGGCTGTTAGATTTTTCTCTACACGTGGATAGTTTTAATAACTCTATAATACAACGACTCAGTACGTGATATAACAAGTTTTTGTTATTGCAATAACTGCTTGTGTAAACTGTCATTGAATTAGGGCCAACTCGTAGAGCAGACCTGTTATCATTTCTTTTGTTCATAACCTGCACTGGAACAAAATGAACGTATCTGTGTAGGCCTAAACTAAAGGAAGAGAGGATTCCCATGTAAGTTTTATTTCAAATTCTTAACTGCCAGTGTTAGTTAGCATTGTAAAAGTTCAAAACTGACTTGTTGGCGAGGTCTTATTTCATCTGTGTGTATGAAAAAAATTAGTTTATAACGCATGAAGTAATAGTATAGTTTAAGTTACAACATTTTGTCGGAAATGACGGAGCACGGATTAGAACTGTGTTTATAGTCTCCGAAGCAAAGTTATTAGAAGCACGTTTCACTGTGTTAATGTTTACTTCTCAACACCCTAGGCGAGACAAGTAACTGCTAATTGTTGACAAGGTCATTGGCTGTCTGCGGCTGGTATCTTGTAACCCTATTTAAAAATCTCTCTATGGCAATTGCGCCGTAGAGAGCCTCAAAGAGGCCTCAAAAATAATTAGATGTGAAGGGGGCGCTTGTGTCTAATAAAAAGTGATACCTTACATGGAATGTATTGAAATAAAATAATAAATTGGGAAGTCATTTCTGTTTGTTAAGAGCCATTTTATGTTGATTTTTGAAAGACGAAATCACTTCCCAGTAATTTATAGTATAAGTAAAGGGGGAAAATTAGAAAAAAAAATGACCGTTACGCTCAAGATATATGTATTTTTTAACCAACTTCCTCAAGGTTAATATATACAATTAATTAATATTATAATTCAAGGAAGTTAATTAAATTCTGTATTTTTGGGAAAAAAATCACCTATCTGTCATTGAATTGAATTACACATTAGAATCACTATAAGTATAATATTATTATAGTTAATCAACTAAAATCGTGTTTATTTAAACAGCAGGTAGAATTCTGTGTAGGAATTGTTCGTTTGTACAAGTACAGCATTTAGCACGTGTTTGTGCAGTAGTGTGTTGTGAAATTAACATCCTGTAAGCGGTTTTGAGAATAGAAATGACTTGGTCACTCTTGAAAACACACACACGACAAGTAATAAGGCAAGAATTACCAAATCTTTAACATTAAGTACAGAACAAGTTACTCAAACATAATGTCGCAATAATCAGTGATGTTGAGAAAAATATACATGTAAAATCGGCTCGTTTGGGTTGCGAAATTTTTTTTTTACGTAGTGGAGCGAACAACGTTTCGACCTTCTTCGGTCATCGTCAGGTTCACAAATATAGAGGTAACTGACCGGAAGCTGATCACATGGTTGAAAGGCACAAGACTGAGGTCTATACTATGTAAAAACTACACTGGTAAGCATTATTTATAAAATACAATGTGATAACTGCCACGACTTCTATATTGGAGAAACAAGTAGGAAAATGGAAACCAGATTCAAAGAACATAAAATGTCACCTTCACACGTTTTCGAACATTGCAAGTCAAATAAACACAACATAACCATAGAAAACACTCAAATACTAAATAAAGAAGCAAACATAAACACAAAATTAAACAAGCCTTACTTATACAAGGCATGGCATGGCCAAGCGCGTTAAGGCGTGCGCTTCGTAATCTGAGGGTCGTGGGTTCGCGCTCGAATCGCGCCAAACATGCTCGCCCTCCCAGCCGTGGGGGCTTTATAATGTGACGGTCAATCCTACTATTCGTTGGTAAAAGAGTAGCCCAAGAGTTAGCGGTGGGTGGTGATGACTAGCTGCCTTTCCTTTAGTCTTACACTGCTAAATTAGGGACGGCTAGTACAGGGAGCCCTCGAGTAACTTTGTGCGAAATTCCAAAAACCAAACCAAACCTTACTTATACAACAATTCAAGCCCAAAATAAACTAATACAAAGGAACAATTTTATACCTATATTAAAAATAGTATAAAATTATATATTCAAACATCTAAGCACGCTCCTCCACATTCCGACACGCAGTTACACAACCCCTTTCAAACATGTGGTCAGCTTCCGGTCAGTTACCTCTTTGTGAACCTGACATTGTTCGTTCGTCTGCGTAAAAAAAAAAAAAAATTCTCAACCCAAACAAGCCGTTTTTACATATATTATGTCGCAATTTAAATAAATACCATTATGTGTTGACATCTCTTCCGAACACGAATCGCTGGGAAACCCACACGTAGTACAACGGTTTGTCCACGAACTCAACACGCTAGAAACCAGGTTTCGATACCCGTGGTGTGCAGAGCATAGACAGCCAATTGTGTAGTATTATGCTTAATTCCAAACAAACGTTTCGAAAAATTACTTTTGTAAACCGGGGTTCAAGGTTTGATTCTCTCTTGTCGTTTTATCAGTTGTGTTTAAAAAAATAAAACCCACTCAAGTATTTTATATGCAAAAAACGGCTCTTTTGGGCTCAGAAAACACTTCAAATAGAAGAGCGAACAACGTTTCGACCTTCTTCGGTCATCGTCAGGTTCACAAAGAAAGAGGTAACTGTCCGGAAGCTGACCACATGTTTGGAAGGGGTTGTATAACTGTTAGGTCCCGTGGCCCAATGTACAGCACTCTTAACCCGATGGTCCGTCACTTGACTCGCAATCTGCGACTCAAGGATTCGAATACCTATCAAATCGAACACGTTCGTCCTTTCAGCTGTATGCGGGTTACCACATGACGATTAGTCCCACTGTTCGTTTTTAAAGAGTAGGCCAAGCTTGTGTTGATTTCCTGTCAACCTCCTACTCTGTCACTGATAAATTAGGGACGGCTAGCATATATAGCCCTCTTATAGCTTTACACGAAATTCAAAAACAAATAAACTTGTGAGCTGTGTAAGACGATACGTAGGAGTGATGTACAAGTGGCCGTGAATGTGAGTGTTACAGGGCGCTGGGTACTTTGCACACACCTGGAATACGGTGTGCAAACAACGAGTCACATCATGAAGTTTGTTAAAAATGTTAAAACAAGAGAAAGAAATGTGGTTAACATCGTCGCCACCAGGTTCACCACCATAGATTTCTGTAACAAGCTCGTTTGAAACTTAAATTAAAAAAAAGTCATATAATATATTTTGCAAACCTATTAAAGTTTGTTTCACAAACAATATGCCAACTAACTGCCAGTGTATCGTTATATGAGGCGAGCTTAAGCCTTTTTCTAAACTTTTCCCCGCGTCTGAATTTAAACCATCAAACGTTCAATAGAACTGGTGACTGTGACTAAGGTATTATTACAGAAAAAAACAGATATATAAGATGGTCTTTTTAGTAAAAGTGTACCCACATTGTTAAGTTTAGAGTGGGATCACTTGTGGTGGTGATATTTTTGTCTAGGTCACATTTGTTTATAAAGTGGATAGGACTTTTGTGGTGATATTTTTGTCTAGGTCACACTTGTTGCTTATAGTGTGACTATAACTCTTGGTGGCCTTTTTGTAAGGCACTGTTACGTTCTGTTTTGTCCATCGAAATGATAATTTGGAAAATGTAACCAGCTTAGTTATAAAGAAAATAATCTGAAGAGGACGTGTGCCAGTTAGCACCTCCAAAGGTGTCACCTCCAAATGGAACACATCAAGAATGTGTTACTGTTCGGTAAGTCGTTAAGTTCCAAATATCATATCAATGAAAGTTGTATCACCGACCATCATACCTTTAAGAGTTGTACACAAAAATATCTGGTTGTGTGGACCCACAACTACGTTCTTACATTATTATCTACATGTTACTTCTGTCATTGACATCAGAAAACAATTTAATAAAAGTAATAGTACACCATAGTAAGTTTCTTATCTGAAGTGACGTTAGCATTAATGCCAGCTGAGACATTGTTCGATTAAAATGGCCTAAATACGGTGTTGTCAGGCCAGTCTAGCTTTTGCGAATTCGCTTTTAATCGAACATGTATTGATTTTAATCTCAAACGAAGTTTTCTGTTATCGAAATGGCTAATTGTGGCTTGTCACATCAGACTAGTCCTACGACACTAAAAAAAAAAAGTGTATATATATGAAGAAGGCCCTCTAGTAGAGATTACGCTAAGCCTAAATGAAGTAAGATTAGTAGTACGTACACGTACAACTGATATTAAATATTATGTTAGGCTAATATTAAAGTAATGAAGTTTTTCAACGTTGACTTTAAGATACTAGAAGAAAGTAGCACAAGGAAGAAAATTGCGTGTAAATTTTTATTTTTTTCATTTTTAATAAAACAATCTCAGCCATTTTTTTATTAATGATGAAACGTGCTTTTACCAAATGTAATTGCATGCAAATACTGAATCACGTGATATTTAATCTAGCAGTATTTTAAACTCTGTATAAAAGTCGCTTCGTAAAAATACCACAATGAACGCATCTTACGGCAGTCTGTATATACATAAAATCCTTCATTGTTTTGTTAACAATCCATTTCGTTGTAAATTGTCGTAAAACCTGATTTATTCAAAAGGAATTTTAACGCAGACCTAATGTAATAAAGCTCAGTTAGTTCTCGAGGTCTTCATAGTCCGTAGTTTTCGACTGTTTTACAGCACTTAAAATTAATGTGGTTAAATTAAGATTATTGTTATGTAGTGACCTTATATTTCTGATGGATATCTGGTGTAATCTTTCTCTAGTTACTCGGGAGACATGTCGATATATATATATATCTATATCTAAAGTTTTTCTTATATATGTTTATACTAATAAAAATATTTATCATCATACTTAAATAATGATCATAACACACAAGTGCTCTCGGTTACTTCGAGCTACATGAGTACTGAACGATGAGTGATCTGTTTTGCTTCTGACTACTTCGGTGAATGTTAGAAGCGGCTGGAAACACGGCATCACTACACGCACACAAACCACGTGAAACACGGCATCACTACACGCACGCAAACCACGTGAAACGCGGCATCACCACACCAACAAACCACGTGAAACACTGCATCACCACACACACAAACCACGTGAAACACTGCATCACTACACACAAACCACGTGAAACACGGCATCACTACACCAACAAACCACGTGAAACACTGCATCACCACACACACAAACCACGTGATGCAAAATCTCAAATTGTGGCATGCTTAATGTTTTGAATTGTTTTAAATTTATCAGTATCGGAAGTGTAACACGAAATTATAAAGGTCTGTGTTTATAATGATCGTTTCTTTGATGCTGAACAGGCAGGTGTTGAAGTTGAACGTTATTTACAACAAAGACACGACGTGTTTCATGAGAAACCTAGACGAATATCATTTAACATGGAATTACTTTGAGAGATGGCACGTTCGAACTGCGAGTCTGACAACAACAGCATGCTTAAAGTAACTCGTTGTTCTAACTTTGGATGTTTGTTAGCAAGCTTATTGATTTGCATAAAAGTTGTGATTAGCTTACAAACTAACATTCAGCGACCAATGAATGGGCTGGAGATACGTTGTTGTAACAAGTTTCATATATTATCATGTTAATATAGAAGATATAGTAAAGTGACAGAGAACGAAATTGGGAGGTGGACAACATCGGTAGCGGTCTTAAAATGTCAAAGTGCATGAGAAGGGCTTAAAATGGACAGTGTAATAAGTATGTCTTGACCGAAAACAGAACCGACTCACTTTCTTCGTAGATAGGAGATTAGGCCTAAATTATTCAAGAGAAATCTCTGCCCTTGCTTATCCCACGTTCGTTATTTTGATGCAAGAATTATAGTAAAACAAAGGCTGAGAACAACGAGTGAATGTAATTATATGTTGTCATATCTTACACAGAATGATATAATTGTTATTTTACACAGAATGATATACTTGTTATTTTACACAGAATGATATACTTGTTATTTTACACAGAATGATATAATTGATATTTTACACAGAATGATATAATTGATATTTTACACAGAATGATATAATTTATATTTTACACAGAATGATATACTTGTTATTTTACACAGAATGATATACTTGATATTTTACACAGAATGATATAATTGTTATTTTACACAGAATGATATAATTGATATTTTACACAGAATGATATAATTGATATTTTACACAGAATGATATACTTGTTATTTTACACAGAATGATATAATTGATATTTTACACAGAATGATATAATTTATATTTTACACAGAATGATATAATTGTTATTTTACACAGAATGATTTTATAGTTATTTTACACAGAATGATATAATTTTTAAGTCAGAATTTAACGTTTTGACAACAGTAGAATTGAATTATCTATGTGAACTTTGTGTGACGTATTTGTAAACTTTAGTTGTAAACTGATTTTATTTAAGAACTACATGAGGAAAATAGGCAGCGCCCTCTAATGAGGAAGGAGCATAAACATCCACATTCTAGCATTACCAAGTCCTGCGTAGTTGGGCCCACATTTCTTGAGGTCATTGACCCACCGAAACATAATACTCCACACTGTATGTTTCACAATTCACCCAATGAGAAATAAGGTAAATGAATAGCGCCCTCTGATGAATAAAGAACGTAAACGTGACCGACTTCATATGATAGTTGAAACCTTTACCTCAAAGCAGACAAGTTGTTTTAATACTTCTCTTTGTTTATATTTCTAAGGTCCTCCTGCGCGTGTCCTAGGTCAGTTGGTACTTGTTGTGACAGCGTGCAGAAGTGAGGAGTGAAACTGCCATCGTTTCCATAAAATGTTTGGCGTTTCACCTCTTAACTGCTTGTAGCGAATTTAACTATTATTCTGTGTGATTTTAATTAATTACAAGTAGTTGACTCTACAAACATTAAAATGATGTCTCTTCTAATTATGAAAGTATACAAATCATTGGCTAACCAGTAATAGTTGATATGCGCCATCTATCCGTAGAGAAATTAAACTAATTTCATTCCCGTGAATTTATTGTGGTTTGTAATTTTGAAAGCACATAGGTATATTTATTGTACAGATTAGCATGGAAAGGATTGCTCATTAGTGTACCTATAAGTAGTCGGACTACGAATTTTGTTTGTGGTGACAGACGCTCTTAATTAAGTAAAAATAGGTTTTCTTCTACTCAAGGCTTTCTACACTTCAAATCTGAGCAAAACTGTTTTACCACTTGTTATTATAAAATATGTAAATATTTTCTTACTTTCAATATTTAATGCAATGTGTTTGCAAATTAAATATAGGGGGTGGGCAGTCTCACAGTAGTTCCAGGACATAAGATTCTATCAGAACAACGTTGATGATTGGTTAAAAATATAACAGACAACTATAAAGCACATTCAGTTAATTCTCATTTAAATGGATAGAAATGTAATTATATTAGACTGTGTCTAAGTTAAGCCTTTTTAAATCCAAACATGCTTTGATTTTAGGAGAAACTTTCTACTGGTGTGTTATTTATCATACATGTGTAGGTATCTATGTATATTCAAGCTTTTAGACCCTCCGTTTTTGCCCCCCAGTGGCTCAGCGGTATGTCTGCGGACTTACACGCTAAAATCCGGGTTTCGATACCCGTGGTGGGCAGAGCACAGATAGCCCATTGTGTAGCTTTGTGCTTAATTCAAAACAACAACCCTCCGTCTTGGTTCCGGAACCTCTTTTTTAATAAGTACGTTACTTATCACGCGTGGTTCCAAGCATGCGCTGTTTTTTCAAGAACATCTTTCTCTGTGCTATATATCATACACATAATGCCTGTTTCAGGTATTTCCCACCCCCGCATGGTGTGTTATTTGGTACTCTTGAGATGGTTAATAACGTCATTGGCCCGGCATGGCCGAGCGCGTTAAGGCATGTGCTCGTAATCTGAGGGTCGCGGGTTCGCGCCCGAGTCGTGCTAAACATGCTCTCCCTCCCAGCCGTGGGGGCGTTATAAAGTTACGGTCAATTCCACTTTTCGTTGGTAAAAGAGTAGCCCAAGTGTTGGCGGTGGGTGGTGATGACTAGCTGCCTTCCCTCTAGTCTTACACTGCAAAATTAGGGACGGCTAGCACAGATATCCCTGGAGTCGCTATGTGCGAAAATTCAAAACAAACAAACAAAATAACGTCATTTGACATATTTCTTGCTGTTACACATGATGTATGACATCCAAAGGAGAAACCACCAGCTAAATCTTGGTGAGATGTCAGTTGATAATGTCACTTTAAGCCTAAAATTAGAGAAACCTTTTTGATTTGAAAATAAAAAACAACAATATTTTTCTGAATTATGGTTCAGATTGATTATGAAGTTGCCGAGAACTTGTGGTTAATAAATAAAGAAATAAACACAAATGCCACCAACGCTGCTAGTAACCCCACTGATCACTTTAGGGGTCAACCACGTATTTCACATAGATTGTTTGTTTGTTTTTGAATTTCGCACAAAGCTACTCGAGGTCTATCTGTGTTATCCGTAGCTAATTTAGCAGTTTAAGACTAGAGGGAAGGCAGCTAGTCATCACAACCCACCGCCAACTCTTGGGCTACTCTTTTACCAACGAATAGTGGGATTGACCGTCAAATTATAACGCCCCCACGGCTGAAAGGGCGAGAATGTTTGGCGCGACGGGGCAAACAAACAAACTATCGAGTATGCATTTCCCAAGTCTCTATATCATATCGATGATTTTTTTATTGCTGCTTATCCTATATTTTATATCGACGAGTAGATATTTTTTAAGTGTGTATATCGTGTTGTCAATACTTCTTCAGTGTGTGTATTATATCGTTGAGTGAATATTTCTTGTTAAGCCTCGATGTAGCTGATCATTTCTATGTTGATGAGGGTATTTCCGTTCTGGTTGGAGTGAATGATTCTAACGTACTTAGAACACTTCAGATTTAAATTGAAGAGTTCACGTGCATAGTGCGATTTCTTGTTCGAAGTTATTGTAAGCTAATAAATGTTTCGTATAAACCAATAAAGTGAAACCAAAACCACGGCGAAACCCGAAAACCGGAACCAAACTGAAATACACTTGAAGTTTCTGGGTCCTTTTAATCTCGTCCCCCTGTAAGCCTACAGATTTACAACCCTAAAGTCAGGGGTTCGATTTCTCGTAGTGGACACAGCAGATTGCCCGATGTGGATTTGCTATAAGAAAATACACATACATTTTTAAGCTCAACTTAAAGTGACCGAAATTAATATAGGTTCATTAATAACAGTGCTTCTAGTAAAAATAAATCTAATATAATAATAAAATACGATAGTTTAGGAAGTTTGAATGAACTCAAGTTATATATATATATATATAACTCAAGTGTAACTTTGTTGTTACTAACATCATGGTTCGAGTTTTACTTAATAATTGACGTGTTGTCAATGTGAAAACGCATTTGTATAATAATTCCCCCCTTGAGAAACTAGATCTCTATTTTACGGACGAGAGTTTGACTTTAACGATTTAACAGCTGCTCTAAAAGAGGAAGTAGAAATGAATCAAAATTATTTTATTTCTCTGTGTTTCAAACAAAACGTTTTGTCTTCATGTAACACAAGTTTGGTGTTAGGTGACTTTTCTTCAACAGTTTGTGGAAATATGTTGATTGATTATTGAACAGAAATATTTAACTGCCTCATTCATGTTTTGAATAACGTGTGACATGAGCATGGAGCTCGTATTTTGTAATAGCAACAGGAGTGTTGCACGAGGAAGTGATGTAATAAAGCGTTTTTTTAAGACTTCTTTCCGGTTCAGATTGGCCGAGTGTTCGAGCGTGACTTGTATTGTCCCGTGTACAAAATGTGTGAGACTGGTAGTTAGCATGATAAATCACCATTCGGTGGGTGTACATCATGGGAAAGGCTCGTAAGATGGAACATTAGATGTGTGGACAAGACTTGTTGAAAGGGATGGTTATTGTCAGCATGCACAAATGGTCACTTGAGTCCGATACAAACGCGTGGCATTTTGACGCGCAAGAATAACGGAAGACTTTGATTCTAGTGTTCTTTGACCCATAAGGTATTTCCAATTTGTGCAGTTAGTCGGTAGGTGGGCCACCAGAGGGAGGGGCTGGTGAGGGTGGACACGGTCTGCTTGTCCGAGTGGTAAGGATGAGAAGTTAAGAAAAAAAAAGATAACTATAGAACCAGAAGATCTCCATTTGGCAGAAGTGAAAACCAGATTATTTAAAGGAAGTCTAGGCCCAAATATCTGTGTGAAATGAAACTTTAGCAATGAAGGAAGATATGATTAAGGTCGAGGAACGTGCTTTGTAGTAGGTTAGTTTAAATTGGAAACGTACTTTGTAGTAAGTTAGTTTTAATTTGAAACGTACTTTATATAAGGTGGCCCGGCATGGCCAAGCGTGTTACGGCGTGCGACTTGTAATCTGAGGGTCGCGGGTTCGCATCCCCGTCGCGCCAAACATGCTCGCCCTTTCAGCCGTGGGGGCGCAAAAACTTCACGGGTAATCCCACTATTCGTTAGTAAAAGAGTACCCCAAGACTTGGCGGTGGGCGGTGATGATTAGCTGTCTTCCCTCTAGTCTTACACAGCTAAATTAGGGACGGCTAGCACAGATAGCCCTCGAGTAGCTTTGTGCGAAATTCCAAAACAAACAAGCAAACTTTATGTGAAACGGTGTTACAAACCAAGTTTGTTCACTTCCTTAAAACATGTGGTTTTAAAAGTTTTAATATATCAAATATAAGTCTGCCATATAAAAAAAAACAATATTAGAGATTTTAGTAAACATAAAACTAATAATAAACTTGGCAATCGAATAAATTATTTGTCTTGAAAATAAAAATTTGAATTAATTTAAGGTGAAACATTTTTTTTAAAATCACTTCAGTCGCACGTGTTTTTTGTAAACAGTTTTGACGCAGATTTCTGATGTGGAACAAGTGTGATCCTGCATGTTCGAAAAGTTATATATGGACAAAAGAGACAATATAGCAGTTTTATTGGCTTATTGTTTCTGTTCTGATGAGCTAAGTAACGTGGTTATTGGTCAGCTGGATTGGTTTAGTAAATAGTGAACGTTTCTGATTATATTCAGAAGTTTGTAACTGGGATTTCCAAGTCAGGGCAAGGGAGCTCAAGAAGGGTTATATTGTTTGGTATTTTCCGTTATTAATCTCTACACACGTAAAGTGAAACTACAGTTTAGCACTCGTGATGGAAGTTTATTTAAACAGTGAAATTCCTGTTATCAGGTCATTCAGAGTTGAACAGGAAACCGATGTAAAGCATTGAGTGGATTCAATTGTTTTAGTCCACTCAGTGTTATGTGTTATATATATGTTTCTTTCGATCCACATTCCACTGTGTCTTCAAACAACGTTTTCATTGTTTTCCAGTCTTTATTTCATTAGTTTAATACTGTATTAAGTCCTTGAACTTTGGTTATGCAATGATGCCTTAAGTTATTCCGTTTGATAGGGTGTGTGTAATATCTTGCCAAATTCTTATTGAATATTTCATATAAACGATTAGAGACGTGCAAACTAGTCGGGTGAATCGATTGGCACGAAAATAAGCGACTGAAATTATGGTTTCGTATTACTCCAAATATTTGAAGTAATGGTATGTTTGTTTGTTTGTTAAGTTCAGAGCGACACAATGGGCTCATTTTAAATTCCTAACTAGAGGGGAAGCAATTTTGGCAACACCCGCCGCCAGCTTTTTCTTCATGAAATGATAATTAGAGAAGGCAGTTTAGTGACTGTTTTAGACGTTATTTTTTTGCTCGTAAATATCAAGGTCTGAGGGTACTAATTAGTTGATATCATGGTGTGAGGATACTAATTAGTTAATATCAAGGTCTTAGGGTACTAATTAGGTAATATCAAGGTCTGAGAGTACTAATCAGTTGATATCATGGTCTGAGGGTGCTAATTAGTTAATATCATGGTGTGAGGGTACTAATTAGATAATATCGTGGTCTGAGGGTAATAATTAGTTAATATCATCGTGTGAGGATACTAATTAGTTAATATCATGGTGTGAAAGTACTAATTAGTTAATATCATGGTGTGACGGTACTAATTAGTTAATATCAAGGTCTGAGGGTACTAATTAGCTAATCAAATGTAATCGATTAATCGGTCGTCATATGTTATTCATCACCCAGCTCTAGGTGGTGGTTTATGTTCTAAGTGTAAACTATTAGTTTGTCACATAGTTTATACCTGTTTTGGTTTTCCATCGGTTTGAATATAATTGTTTTACACCCTTGTGTAAGTTAATTGAAACAAATGGTCATTTTACAATATTTTCAGCATGGCGGCCGGTGTAGGCTCGCTGGACCCACTGATTTCCTTTAATGGTCATTTTTTCACACAGACGGCGTCATCAGCTGTGTTTTGCAATATGGTCGATCTATTTTTGGGATATATGACGAAATTTTGAGGAATATGACGTAATTCGAAATTGCGTTAGAAGGGCAAGGAGACCAGTCAAAAAACAACTTCTTACCAACTCAATGTCCATAATTGAGGTGTGGTACCGCGATCCAAAAATTAGTAAAGATTGCAGCGAACTCGTGGACTTGATGCCAAAGCGGATTAATGATCTTCTGAAAAACAAAGACGGTCATATCATGCATTAATTTGTGAGTAATTTTTGGATTCTCAGAAATAAAACGCAAAGAATTGAAAAAAATTTTTTTTCAATTTTCTGTCTCGTTTCAATTAATTTGCACAAGGGTGTATATCTATATAACTCTGTGAAAACAAAACACACCTTACCAACGGTTTTTTATTTCAGCATTTAAAGTACATGAGTTTGTTTAATCAACTGAGTTGTGATAGTATTTCAGGTTATTGAACGTGAGTATAGTTGTATACGTCTAAAACAAACTTTTTTTATATATATTCCACCAATAACTGTGTTTGTTTCCTTCTTCCAGGCATCACTGATAAACCGTGGGTTAATACAAGGAAACTAACTAGTCTGTTGCAACGCACGTTGTCTTCGCACGTGATCATTACATACCTATGTAACGATGTTTTTCATATTTCATTTCAAGTAAACAGCGTTTACAGTATAATTTGTATTCAGAACAGATACTGTGTTTCGATTACTTGTAGGGTTATTCTCAAATACACACATTCCAAGTAAATATATGTTCACGTTGAAACTGTTTACATTAACAATAAGTGAACTGTTACTTCTTGTACGTAATTTGTCAACAGTTTACATGGCTACAATGTTTTAATACATTTATATTACGTGTCTGTTGAACACTAATTATACATACCATTAGTAATTTCATTGATCACGTGACACTTGCATGCACTGTTTTGTACAAATGTCATTGTCACTTTGCAAACAGATGATTGCAGCTAGCCATACAGCCCCGCTTTGATTCCTTATCTTAGCACCACTGTTTAGCTAAAACCCCTTATCCTGATATTTTCCAAACCCCCTTTGATCTATCTGTTTTCTATTTCTCTTAAGATTCATTTGTTTTATTCATTTATATTATCATCTGGTCAGTGATGACGAGAAAACCCGCTTGTAGAGAAAATATATGTGTAAAAACGCCTGGTTTGGGTTGAGAAAAGTTCAGGCGTTTTTACATATATATCGACGGGTCAATACACTTGTGCATTTTGAAATAGGTTGTACAAAGTTACACGTCAGTGACAAGTGAAATATTTCATATCCCTGCTTAACATTGTTTTATGTTACTATTCAAAAGTGTAAAACAAGAAAACAATATTTATAATAGGTGTTAGTTATACGTAACTGTTCGCCTACTTTCGACACTGTTCAGGTGGTAACGAAAAAAAATATTTACACCATTCTTCTTGCGTGACGCAAAGCGGTCGTTTCTGTCAGAGTTTTAAAGGCTGTGTTGTTTGAGAATGACTTATTTGTACGTGGTAGTTAGAGTTTTAAAGGATTTGTTGTTTGAGAATGACTTATTTGCACGTGGTTGTTAGAGTCTTAAAGGCTGTGTTGTTTGAGAATGACTTATTTGCACGTGGTTGTTAGAGTTTTAAAGGCTGTGTTGTTTGAGAATGACTTTTTGTACGTGGTAGTTTATACTACATCATGTTAGAAAGTGAGTGTTTGGTTTGTGTTGAACTCCATGTCAACCTACACTAGGACTATCTGCGTTAGCCGTTCCTAATTTAGCAGTTAGTTATAGACTAGAGAGAAAGCAGCTAGTTCACATCACCCACCGTCAATTCTTACCAACAAACAATAGGATTTACGTCATATCGCACCCACGTTTGAAAAGGCGAGCATGTTCTGCGATCAGTAGATTGCATCTCGAGCGCCCTCTAACGACCAGATCGTTAAGTAACTTGATGATTCAGTAGCCAATTAAACTATCGATGATGGTTTATGACGCAGCACAATCTAATGTTTGGCAAAACCAAACTGTAAACCTCTTTTTCTGTTTATAAATCATCGTTCATGTTTTATTCTCGTTTCACTAAATAATTTAATCTATTTGTTTAGCGGGCAGTGTGAGGGCTTATAATTTAAAATTGGGTTTTGATACCCACGGTGGTCAATTTACAGCCCATTGTGTTTCAGTAACCCGTGCAGTGGTATGAACAACTAAATACATTGTTAATGTCATTTAACTTGAATATATTTACCCGTCTTCCTTTCTATTATGAATTGTAAAGTATCTTCATTCTATGACCAGTGAAGTTTGTGCTTTTTCTTTTAACATTGCGACACTCAGTTACACAACCCCTTCCAAACATGTGGTCAGCTTTCTTTGTGAACCTGACGATAACCGAAGAAGATCGAAACGTTGTTCGCTCTTCTATTTAAAATATTTTCTCAACTCAAACGAGCCATTTTTGCATATATAATTTTAGAGGATTCTTTTTGGTTTTAACATTCACATGATTGACGAGACTCGATATTGGTGCCTTGTTTCTAGAGGGCGCTTTCAGGAACTTGTTCCCGCCAGTCAAGGTCATTTTTGGAATTTTAGCATAAAACGAGACCGAAGGTTGAATAATCGTGTAGATTGTTAAATAAAACTTGAGGTCAGTAGATTTTTTTTTTCCCCCTGCACCGAAGTTTTCAGGCTGTGGAACAAATAATTTAATGGATTTTCTCACTATTAGCATTAGATCCCGCTTATCAAAGCCATGAAAATGACTTATTTGTTCAAAACCTGAATTATATCGCAGTGACACTCGATGTGTAGTTTGCGGGTCACGGGTTTGAATCCCATCGGTTCAGTCATGAGGGAAAAAGAGTCGCTCAAGAGTTAACCGTAGGAGTTACCCTTCAAGTAGTTTTGCGTGAAATTCGACAAAAACAACAAACAAAATTGGACTGAAACTGACGCTTATGCGAAATCCGTTCAGGTTACAATTGTTATTATTTATGCAAGTCTATGAATAGGGTGAAAATAGAAAACAATTTATATTTTAAAGTGTGAAAGGTTAGCCTCAATCCATTTTTATACACTCAACCAATCAGCGCTTCTTTCAGGTTCGTGTTTGTCGGAACACTTTGTTACCTGAAACATCACTGGTTGACGTGTTCCGGTTTTTTTTAACTGTGTTATAGATCCAGGTGGTTGACATGGTGACGAAGCTGCCTGCCAAAGAGCCGGCAGTAGTATTTGATTTCTGCCTAACAGGGTATTTTGACCCGTGACGTACCCGGCCTAATGCGGAGATGCATTCCATGACGTTCTATCACCTCTTAAAGAGAGGCAGACAACCCCCCTCTATACGAACAGTAGCCTTGGAGTTGGGGGGAGGGTAAAGAAGGCAAGTGACCCAAGTGTAATTATTTGCCACAAACTATGGTTTAGCTGCCTATGTAATATGATAAATAATAGAGATCCTGAGAGTAGACGTCATTGAAAAGCGCGGCCAACCACACCATGATTTTATTTCAAGATTGGGCAATATTAGCGCGCCTTTGTGAACAGTAATAGACGCTGATTGGTTGAACCATACATACCGCTAAACACGTACCTAGAGGTCGTACCACAAAATATTGTTTTCTCGTCGCTGGCTTTTACTTTTTATTATTTCCGCGTCACATTAGAGCCAAATAATAAATTATATGACTTCGTATTTCTTTAAATTACCAGCACTGAAGAACGAACAAATAACACTTTAAAATGATAAAACCTATTTTTGTATTGTGGGGAAAACACAGTGTCACCACGCTACTTTATTTCTGTTGTCACTTCTTCCATTGGCTCGGAATGGCCAGATGGGTTAAGGCGTTCGACTCGTAGGCTGAGGATCGCGAGTTCGAATCCCCGTCGCACCAAACAGCCGTGGGGCGTTATAATGTTACGGTCAATCCCACAATTCGTTTGGTAAAAGAGTAGCCCCAAGAGTTGGCGGTGGGTGGTGATGACTAGTTGCCTTCCTTCTAGTCTTACGCTGCTAATTAGGAACGGCGATCGCAGATAGCCTTCGTGTAGTTTTGCGCGAAACTAAAAAAAAAAAGAAAAAATTTATTCTGTCTCTACTTTTTGTTGTTTTCATTTTTTTACCCACTCTACACTATCACAGTTATCATTTGGGTTGAGAAAATATTTTACGTAAAGAAGCCTGACGATGACCAAAGAAGGTCGAAACGTTGTTCGCTCCTCCACGTAAAATATTTTCTCAATCCAAACGAGCCGTTTATATAATATATATTTTTCTCTACAAGTAGGTTTTATCGACATAACTATTGTCAATTTTTCCTACTCTTTATAATCATTGTTGTTATTTCATCTTACTGTGTATGATCATTATTTTAATTTCTTCTTACTCTGTATGATCATTGTTGTGATTTTCTCTTACTCTATATAATCATTGTTGCCGTTTCTTCTGACTCTAAATAATCATTGTTGTCATTTTTTACTCTTTATAATCATTGTTGTCATTTCTTCTTATTCTGTATGATGATTGTTTTAATTTCTTACTCTGTACGATCATTGTTGTCATTACTTTTTACTCTACATGATTATTGTTGTCATTTCTCTTTATTCTGTATGATTATTGTTGTCATTTCTTCTTACTCTATATGTTGTTGTCATTTCTTCTTACTCTATATGATCATTGTTGTCATTTCTTCTTACTCTGTATGATCGGTGTTTTAATTTCTTTTTACTCTATATGATCATTGTCATTTCCTCTTACTCTATATAATCATTGTTGTCATTTCTTCTTACTCTGTAAGATCTTTGTTGTAATTTCTTCTTACTCTATATGATCATTGTTGTCATTTTTTTACTCTATATAATCTTTGTTGTCAGTTGTTCTTACTCTGTATGATCATTGTTTTAATTTCATCTTACTCTGTATGATTATTGTTATCATTTCTTTTCATTCTACATGATCATTGTTGTCATCTCTTTTAATTCTGTATGATCATTGTTTTTATTTCTTCTTACTCTGTATGATCATATTTTTAATTTCTTCTTACTCTATATGATCATTGTTGTCATTTTTTCTTACTCTGTATGATCATTGTTGTCATTTTTTATTCTGTATGATCATTGTTGTCATATTTTTTTATTCTGTATGATCATTGTTGTCATATTTTTTATTCTGTATGATCATTGTTATTTTTTTTACTCTGTTTGATCATTGTTGTTATTTCTTCTTACTCTGTATGATTATTGTTTTGATTTCTTTTTACTCTGTATGATCATTGTTGTCATTTCATCTTACTCTATATAATCATTGTTGTCATTTCTGCTTATTCTGTATGATCATTGTTGTCATTTTTTCTTACTCTGTATGATCATTGTTTTCATTTCTTTTTACTCTACATGATCATTGTTGTCATTTCTTTTTACTCTACATGATCATTGTTGTCATCTCTTTTAATTCTGTATGATCATTGTTGTAATTTTTTCTTACTCTATATGATCATTTTTGTCATTTTTTCTTACTCTATATAATCTTTGTTGTCATTTTTTTACTCTACATGATCATTGTTTTAATTTCATCTTACTCTGTATGATCATTGTTTTAATTTATTCTTACTCTGTATGGTCATTGTTGTCATTTCCTCTTACTCTGCATGATAATTGTTTTAATTCCTTTTTACTCTGTATGATCATTGTCGTCATTTCCTTTTACTCTATATGATCATTGTTGTCATTTTTGATCTATATAATCATTGTTGTCATTTTTTCACACTTTTATTATTGCTTCTATGTCATTTCTGGAACCTCTTTATGAACATTTATGTTGAAACATGGTCAAACACTAATAACCTCTATTATTATTAGGTGTAAAGGATATAAACACTCGTGTTGAAAACAGAATAAAAGTTGGTAAAGATCGAATTCTGATATTAATGAAATGTCACACATCTAAACGTTATTTGTCTGGTTAACTTCACTAGTTTAATATTTTACTAACTATAAATAATTTTTCTATATGTTTGTTGTTTGAAATTGACAAACGAGAGACACAAAGTTCCAAATGTCTGTTAACACCATTGGCGAAGTTTTCGGGATTATCAAATTAGTTACACTCACTGTTCATCTTTTTCACTTTGCGATAATACCACAATTACGACTTATCTTTGGTGATGTAAGTTTCTTTTTCATTATTTGAAATGACCGTCTTGCATGTAGATAAGTAAGAAAGATTTCCCAGAGTTCCTGTTTCAGTTTAGTGATAGAATGTGATTAAACAAGTTGCATCCCACTTGGTACGTCGATTATGTGTTAATTTGAATATCATTAGCTATGTCGGTGCGACTTTGTGTCATTAATCAATAGTATTTAATGTTATACTTAATTGTTTGTCTGCTTGCACGTGAATGCAACAAACTTGAGAATATTATGAAATAAAATAGGAATCTGAGAAACGTTTCTTTTCCTTAAGTTTTATTATTTCACATTATCGTGTCTTAAGTTTAGGCTTATTTGGTGATTTAACCTCCTTGTATTGCGGAGTGTTTTTCATGCTGAAGCGACACACACCGGCATTGCAGTGAACTAGGAACAAAAAGTTCGTGTAAAGAGATTTTCTTTTCTTAATCTGAAACATGAAGAGTAAGAGATTGATAACAATAATTTTGGAATAATAAGTGTATTAAGCTGAGACATCAGTTCTGTATAATGTTTATTTATATAACGTTTAAATTAATATAAAAATCTTGACTTCTTTCGAGTAGTAATATTCAACAGTTTTCACAAAAGTAGAAAACGATCAACAAGAAAGAGTCTTCATTGATTTTATATGAAACGCATATAATGTATTAACAATACAAATGTACATCGCTGATATACAACATCTGGTTTGTAACAATGTCATTTAGGATACTTGTTTTATAAAAATATCAGTTGGAAAGTTTGAATTGTAACAATGTCAAAACATTTCGAGTGTCAATGCCATAAACTACTTCGCTTATAACAATGCCATAGACTGCTTCGACTGTAAGAATGTCAAAACATTTGAATTGTAACAATGTCAGAACATTTGAATTGTAACAGTGTCATCAAATACTTCACTTGTAACAATGTTAAAACTTAAATTGTAACAATATCATAGAACACTTCGCTTGTAACAGTATCAGAACATTTGAATTGTAAAAATATCATATAAAATAATTCGCTTGCAACTGTGTCAAAACATTTCGATTGCAACATTGTCTTATAGAATACTTCGCTTGTAACAGTGTCAGAATAGTTAAATTGTAATAATGTCATAGGATTCTTCGCTTCTAAAAATGTCAGAACACGTGGATTGTAACAATATCATATAGAATAATTCGCTTGTAACTATGTCAGACTATTTAGATTGTAACAATGCCATATAGAATACTTTGCTTCTTACTGTGTCAGAATATTTGTATTGCTACAATGTCGTGTAGAATACTTCGCTTGTAACAATATCATAGCATACTTCGCTTCTAACAATGTCAGAACATTTGGATTGTAACAACGTCATAGAATACTTCGCTTGTAACTATGTCATAACAGTTGGATTGTTACAATGTCATATAGAATACTTTGCTTGTAACAATGTCAGAACATTTGGATTGTAACAATGTCATAGAATACTTCGTTATTGTCTTCTTGTCACCAGTTTGTCCTGGTTACATGTTTGTTGTTATTATCTTCTTGTCACTATTTTGTTCTGGTTACATGTTCCTGATTACATGTAAGGTATTATTGTCTTTTTATCACCAGTTTGTCCTGGTTATATGTGAGGTATTGTTGTCTTGTTGTCACCAATTTGTCCTGGTTACATGTGTAATATTATTGTCTTGTTGTCACCAATTTGTCCTGGTTACGTGTGTAATATTATTGTCTTGTTGTCACCAATTTGTCCTGGTTACGTGTGTAATATTATTGTCTTGTTGTCACCAATTTGTCCTGGTTACGTGTGTAATATTATTGTCTTGTTATCACCAGTTTGTCCTGGTTACGTGTGTAATATTATTGTCTTGTTGTCACCAATTTGTCCTGGTTACATGTGTAATATTATTGTCTTGTTGTCACCAATTTGTCCTGGTTACATGTGTAATATTATTGTCTTGTTGTCACCAATTTGTCCTGGTTACGTGTGTAATATTATTGTCTTGTTGTCACCAATTTGTCGTGGTTACGTGTGTAATATTATTGTCTTGTTGTCACCAATTTGTCCTGGTTACGTGTGTAATATTATTGTCTTGTTGTCACCAATTTGTCCTGGTTACGTGTGTAATATTATTGTCTTGTTGTCACCAATTTGTCGTGGTTACGTGTGTAATATTATTGTCTTGTTGTCACCAATTTGTCCTGGTTACGTGTGTAATATTATTGTCTTGTTGTCACCAATTTGTCCTGGTTACGTGTGTAATATTATTGTCTTGTTGTCACCAATTTGTCCTGGTTACGTGTCTAATATTATTGTCTTGTTGTCACCAGTTTGTCCTGGTTACGTGTGTAATATTATTGTCTTGTTGTCACCAGTTTGTCCTGGTTACATGTGTAATATTATTGTCTTGTTGTCACCAGTTTGTCCTGGTTACATGTGTAATATTATTGTCTTCCCACCAGTTTGACGGTGGGTTTTGTTGACAGTCCTCCATCTTTCTGATCTGTTATTTTAAAAGTACCATTAGTTATAACTGCTTGTTGTAAGCGTGCTGATGGGTGACGGGTAACGAGCTGCTTATTGGCTGTCTTTCCTCTCGTCACCAGTTCAAAAATTAGTGACGGCGACAGACAGCCTTAGTAGTTCCAAATCGTGGATACTCGTCACAGTTTGCTGATGATGTTGCAGTCTGCAAAAGTGCTCCAACAGCAGCCACAAACATACAACCACAACTAAACAGAATATGCGAATATTGTCAAAAATATATAATTAAAATGAACACAGCAAAAACACTAGTGATATTTTCAAAGTCAACAAAATATCAAAAAGCACACAGATTTACATGAACGGAGCACTTCTCCAGACTGCTACATCTGCAAAATTTGTAGGATTAACGTATGATTCTAAACCCACGTGGACAAACCATATAAATAATAAGGTCTAACTGGTACAAACAGTGAAGCAACACCTTAAAACATCCTTAAGATATACAAAACATATGTATAAGACCTGTAATAGACTGTGCAGCTCCAGCATGGATTAACGTAAGTAAAGAACAAATGAAAACGAAATTACAGTGATTACAAAATACGCTACTTACAACAGCGTTTAGAGTACCAAGAACCATCTCTTCAAAGTTTATGCATAAATATTGAAACACACCAACAATAACAGATAGACTCCCACATAGCACAATAAAATATTTTGATAAAAATTGGAGACAAAATGAACTATTATGCGAACTAGATAGACATATGATGGGGCCTGGCGTGGCCAAGCGCGTAAGGCGTGCGACTCGTAATCCGAGGGTCGCGGGTTCGCGCCCTCGTCGCGCTAAACATGCTTGCCCTCTCAGCCGTGGGGGTGTATAATGTGACGGTCAATCCCACTATTCGTTGGTAAAAGAGTAGCCCAAGAGTTGGCGGTGGGTGGTGATGACTAGCTGCCTTCCCTCTTGTCTTACACTGCTAAATTAGGGACGGCTAGCACAAATAGCCCTCGAGCAGCTTTGTGCGAAATTCCAAAACAAACAAACAAAAGATATATGATAAATATAGTTTTAACACCTCTCACTGAGAAATGTATATATTCGATCATTGAGATAAAATTATTTTCAAAAATAATAATAATAAAAATATGTAATATACGTGTGTTATAATAATAAAGTGCTATAATAGAACATGCCTCCTATGAGTTAGACATTAGTGAAGAAACTGATGGTGGAATACACACGGCCACTGCCCTGAAAAGGGCCTGAGTAAATGTGATTTACTTTGGCCCTAATGTAGTAATTATTAACATGCTAAGTAGTTCAAACTAACAAGAAAAATGAAGGAAGAAGAGGTCAAGTGTATCTGACCTTCCTGGACATACACACATTCTCAAACAACGAGAGACAGAGACTGAGTAGCTTTGTCATAAATACGAATTGTGATGTATTGATGGATTCTAAGGAAGTGTGGACTTGTGTAATATGTTTATATATAAAGTGTTAAAACATTAGACGTATTGTTGGGGTGATAATTTATAAAAAATAAAATTTAGAACTATAAGTAAACCAATTTACAAATTTCTAATTACAAATGAAAGGTACCTTTATTTTAGGCAGTTTCACTAAGCCTATTTTACAATATAAGGTTTACACAAATTGCGTACAACTCAGCAGATAGCCCGATGTGGTTTTGCTCTAAGAAACACACACAGTTTGCGTCTAAACTTTTTTTAGTTTTATGATATGTTAAATTTGTTCTTTGACCTTTGCGAAAGGCTCTAGCTAATTTGTCTAGTTTCGTAAAGCACAAATTATTAGCACTTTTAAATAGCTCTTATTTTTCACTTCTGAGCAAACGAAATTCGCAGAATTTATATGGGCGTGAAAAACTGCCTTCCTTATTAAAAATTATCTTTTTTCTTATTAGTTTTTTTTCACACCATGGTTTAAAACATGACTTTCAATAATTTTATAACGGAAAACGTCATCTCTTGTTGATGATAACTCGAATTACGGTTGGACGAAAAGCGAGTTTGTCGCCAAACACTAACTCCAACGTGGAAGTCATGACGATGTTTCACTAGCATGGTGGTGGGTCTCGAGGATGTTACAGCGGAAGCTATTTTCTTATCTCAAGCGAAACTGCTTCAAACCACGAGAACGTATTCGTCTGATAAGTATTGATTTCAGCTATGCTAGTCTGTGAGGACTAGATGCACAATTGACACCTAGTTCATCACACTAAAAAGATTTTCTTAGTAAGAGGTGAACGACTGACTTCACAGTGTTCGGTAGTATTCTATCTGGTACATGGTCTGATTTGGTTACGCCATTTTTTTACTAAGGTTTTCTTTTTGTTGTTTTTTTTACCGAAAGATCTTTCTCTGACGAACACTAGGAAATATTACGTAGAACTAACAACGATATGAAACTAAACCATGGTTTCACCAGAGGAATATAGGTTTCAAGTATCAATTGTATAAGGTGTAATTGGTAAAACCGAGATTCTGCCATTTTAAATCACTCCATGCTGCGTGCACGTGTTTTAAAATTTAATAAAAACAGAAATATTCGTTTAGTAATTGTTCTTTGGCGAATTTTTACGAGAATCTAACGGAACTTTGGTCTGATTTCGTCTATCTGACCCTTCGAGAAGTCCATTTATATCCACCTGAGGTTAACAACAGGGGACAGTCACGTGAATGAGTGTGTTATTGTTATGTTATTTTCAAAGCTACACAGTGGGCTATCTGCGCTTTGTCCACCGCGGGGAATCGAACCTGGATTTTAGGTCTTTAAATCTGGCACCAATTTATGGAGACGTACGTGCGATGGTTGTTAACTATTGAGTCGAAGACGAGAAAAATCAAATAGATAAATTGAACTGTTTATGAAATTAGTGGCCACGTGCTTGTCTTTGGTGTTTCGTTTGGTAAACTGAAAAGTATCTTAGATAGTGTGTCTTCAAGTTGTTCTTACGGACCACAGTTGATTATATATATAAACATTATCAATAAATTTTCTTTTTTATCTACTTACATTTTATTACTTTCCAATATATCAGTTACTAATTATCCAAATGATTCAACATGATAAACATTGACTTGTAGAGGGCTCTTGTAACATCGTAGTGACATAATGCCTTTACAGTACAGATAGTCTTGTGATATCATAGTAACATAACATCTTCACAGTAGAGATGGTCTTGTAACATCACAGTGACATAACATCTTCACAGTGGATGTGGTTTTGCAAATAGTAATGACATTATATCTTCAACGAATCTTTCTCTTCGAAGATATATTTGAAAACCATGTATGAAAAAGCAGTTAGTATTGACGCTTATATATAAAGAATTTACAATTCATATAAGATCCACTCCCACCTTCCTTCACATCTCCCGTGGTCAGCAGTAAGTCTGAAGTTTTCTAACGCTGAGAACAAGGTTTGTGTATTTGAAATGGATAGAGAAGAACTAGATATTTAGAACTTTCACTGTGATATTTACAAAATTTACGACTCGGCCACCAGATGGATATTGTTATAAAAGGAAACACCGTGTCATATTATAAAGCCATCCTTACGTAGGCGATGCTGCTACCTGCCTTAAAGTGAGAACGTTTCATTAAACTTGCTAATTTCCGTTTGTCTTGTTTGTTTTGATTAGAAATTAACAAATATAACAACTTATATTTGTTTCTTATGTTTGGTTTTTCACGCTCTAACAGTCAAGTTTTTAGTAGTTATTTGAGTACAAATTATGTGATTGGAAGAACGTTATTTTTTATAATAAACTTGTTTTTGGTTGTGTATATAACACTGTCAAATACTATACCTTAATTTTCATGGTTTACTTAAGTAAAGTTTTGGCACGCGTGTTTGTTTCGTTTTGATATACCAGCACTTGGACTGACAACGCAGAGGGTAACAGGAAAATATGCTAGTACGAAATTTACTAACCCATAAATTACTGAAGAGAAACCCCCAAGTTTGTTATTACAGATATAGGTACCGGGGTCACCCACTTATCTGTACTATCATAGATATAGCTATGGGGTTATGCATTATCTTTACTATCATAGATACAGGTATGGGGGGGTCAACCATTTATCTTTACTATCATAGATACAGGTACGGGGTCATACACGTATTTTTACTATTATAAAAGACAGGTATGGGGGTCATCCACTTATCTTTACTATCATAAATACATGCACGGAGGTAGCATGGTTAAATTCGAGGGTTAGTTCACGGTTCGTTGCTGCCAAAAACAAATTAAAATAAAATTCTTGCTTCACACTTTGTGGTTGCGAGTGCGTTATAAGAGTGATATGAGACTAGCTTTGCCAAAGGGTTGGCGGTGGACGCTTTTGACAGTCCTCAAAATTAGGAACAGCTAGCGCGGACAGCCTTTACGTAGTTATAACGGAAACAAACCAAAGTTGAAGTTAAATGGTTTACTTTTGGATTTTACAGCTGATATGTTTATAACTAAATAAACTTAAAATTATTATTGTGTTATTAAATAGCTTAAATAAAAATAATTATAATTCATTTGGTTAATCAGATTTACACCACAATAAATTGTTTATTAAAAATACAGCGTGTAGACCACTGTTATTGTTTTTATGAGTACTGGTATAGGCGAAAGGCCTAAGCTCCTCCAACTTGATATAGCTGGTAGCATGGTTGATATTCCCTCCCCTCCATTCACTCATGGAATATTACAATTCAATATAACTCTCTGCTTAAATTTAAGGATTAAAACTACTTGAAACAAAAGAGTCACTTTTCCCTTCCTTGACTGTTTTTAGGCCTACTTATATGTTATCCAGGTAGGATCATAAGTTCATTCTTAACGAACAAGAAATGCCATACGAATTCTGATCTTTCAGCGCTTATTTATTTAGTTGCTGTTTCCCGGAAAGGGGACCGAAGGCCGTCTGTAGGGGTCACTGCTTTATCCACTCGCACCATTATACAGTAATTACTGTCTGCTAGTCAATCAGTAGACACTGAAAATAATGTTACATAAAGGAACTTAACGTTTAAGTTTTACTGTCGTGACGTCAAGAAAACGAACGCATACCATGAATCACGAGAAGAATTGTGCGCCCTCTAGGCTACAACACTGCATGACATATGAACTTAAAAAGCAAGAAATAAAAATATTTGTTACTCTTAATTTTTGTTTTAGGTAGTCTCGAAACAGAATACATTCGAGAACCCTGCTTAAGTATGTTTATCCCTTATCATATTTTGGATATCTAAATCATCACGTTAAAAATTACTAGCGAATATCTTAAATAAAGTTCAGTCCATGTTATTAACGTAGAACCACACCTCTCTCCCTCCGTAATGATAAGTCTACTTTGTTAATTTCGCGCAAAGCTACGCGAATCTGCGCTAGCCGTCCCTAATTTAGCAGTGTAAGATTAAAGGGAATAAAGCTAGGCATCTCCATTCTTTGCCAACTCTTGGGCTTGTATTTTACCAACGAATAGTGGGATTGACTATCACATTATAACGCCCTACAAAAAATGTCGAGCAGTATGTGACAACCGTTGTTTGTTTGTAATTGAAAATAAAACAGCACAGCGAGCTGTGCTCTGCTCGCCACGGATATCGAAACTCCGTATCCAGCGATGTAAGTCCGCAGACATTCCGCTTTGTTACTGGGGTGACGACTGTTATTTCTAAAACTATAAGAAAACATGTGAACACGAGATATTGTGTGACGTCACCCCAGTCACGTCGATATAGAAATTGTTTCTTAGTGGCGCTTTTTTTTTGTGGTTTTAGGTGTGGAATGTGATTTGACGGATTTTTTTCACACACAATATTAATTCATTGCAATAGATAGGCTAAAGCTATTTCGCTGTCTTGCTGAACCGAAGATGGACTATTTCTCTAAATTTCGGTAGGATGAATTGCCAGAAGGTGTGGGGGAGCGTACATTCAATACAGAGGTCTTTAAATAGTTAAAACGTGCATCAATAATGTGATAGATCTCTTCATGTTAAGTACTATGTTGTACTTCATCCACATTCATGTACAGGTATGCGAACATGTAAACAATACCTGAGAGATTTTTATGTTAGCACTAAATTATTTTAATAAAAATAGACCTAAAATTTTATATGCAAAAACGGCTCGTTTAGGTTGAGAAAACATTTTATGTAGAGGAGCGAACAACGTTTCGACCTTCTTCGGTCATCGTCAGGTTCACAAAGAAAGAGGTAACTGACCGGAAGCTGACCACATGTTTGGAAGGGGTTGTGTAACTGAGTGTCGTAATGTAGAAGGCGGGGTTAGATGTTTGAATATATAATTTTATCTATAATATTAATATAGGTATAATGGTGTTCCTTTATATTGGTTTATTTTTTATGTTCTTTGAATCTGACCGAAGAAGGTCGAAACGTTGTTCGCTCTTCTACTTGAAATATTTTCTCAACCCAAACGAGCCGTTTTTGCATATAAAATTCTCAACAAGTGGATTTCTCGACATCACTGAGACCTAAAAAAGACTTAATGGGTGATCTCGACAGATACTACATACATGATGAACATAGTCCTAAGTACCTCTCTCCTATAAATATATATTTAAGAAACATAAATCTTAGCTGGCCACCAAGCGGTAGAGCTTAAAACTAGTTTTATTATTATTTGTTTATGTTTTATTTTTACTTGATCTGATTATTTTTTGTTGTTGTATTGTTGTTGTTTTGAATTAAGCACAAAGCTACACAATGGGCTATCTGTGCTCTGCCCACCACGGGTATCGAAACCCGGATTGTAGCGTGCAAGTCCGCAGACATACCGCTGATTATTATTATTATTTTATTTTTCCGATAAATATGTATGGAAAAGGAAAAAGAAGTATATATGGTAAAAGGAAAAAAAGGGAATAAAAGAGGAAAAAAAAATAATAAGTAGATAAAGGAAAAAGAAAATAAAAAGAACAAATCAAGACATTGCCCTGAAAATGGCTGGAATACTGTGGGATACTCTGGCCCAAAAGCACTACAACAACACAGTAGTAGTAGCCGACATCAGTGATGTCGAGAAACCCACTTGTTGAGAATTTTATATGCAAAAACGGCTCGTTTTGGTTGAGAAAATATTTCAAATAGAAGAGCGAACAACGTTTCGACCCAAACGAGCCGTTTTTGCATATAAAAGTAGCCGACATGTAAGCTAGGGATGGAGGTCTTGTGCACCTGACCCTTCTGGGTATTTAAAAATTCAACACACCCAAATACCCACAAAGAAGCGAAGCGAAGATCTCTTCGTAACAGAGCAAACACTAGGTGGGTTTAAAAACAATTTTAAAGCCATTTCAGCTTTAGTTTTGTGTCCTTCAGAAAGTGTTAAAGATAAAGGTTTATGGTGAAAGGTTTTATTTTGTCAGTGGCAATTTATTGTCTGCCAGCAGTTTCATCACTTCGTCAACAATTATGTGACTTCGTTATCAGAATTGTATTGTCTTTATTAGCCATGTCCAAATTTATAGGTTCCATTTTTTCTTCCCCCTCTATTGTACCGTCCTTGGACGGTTAACGGTATCTTTGCGAAATTACAAGAAGTCCAATCTTTCAAGATGGATAGAACGCGGGTTTAGTTAGCTTCGAATCCCGACGACAACTCAAACATTCTTAACGCTTCAAGTTATAGATGAGTTGCAAGAGTGACAGTCAAACCCTTAAGAGTGGAATTTTCTTAAATGAAATTAGTTTGAAACATCTTCTGTTCATTGGCAGTTGACATAAGCGTTATTTGTCCTAAACCACGTCAGTACGGTTATTTGTTCTAAACCCTCTCACTACGGCTATTTGTTGTAAATCACGTCATTACGGTTAGTTGTCCTAAACCCTGTCATTACGGTTAGTTGTTCTAAACCACGCCATTACGGTTATTTGTCCTAAACCCTCTCATTACGGCTATTTGTTCTAAACCCTCTCATTATGGTTATTTGTCCTAAAACCTCTCATTACGGTTAGGACCTGGCATGGCCTAGCGCGTTAAGACGTGCGCTTCGTAATCTGAAGATCGCGGGTTCGCGCCCAAGTCGCGCCAAACATGCTCGCCCTTTCAGCCGTGGGGGCGTTATAATGTGACGGTCAATCCCACTATTCGTTGGTAAAAGAGTAGCCCAAGAGTTGGCAGTGGTTAAAAATATGGTTATTTTTCCTAAACCTTTGTGATTATGGTTATTTATCCTAAACCCTGATATTGTGAAAGCTTGATCTTTGTTTTTCACCACAGATTCTGTTTAGATAAATCAGACTTCGGGGAAACATTTTTTGCACCCTCGTCACGAAACGATAAATATAAAGGATATCTCAAACAACCTTGGACTGCTTTTAACTGGTAGTTAGTTGTAGAACATTTTATATAAACAAACAATTCAAGTTGAACACATCAGGACATACAGTGTAAACCAAATCTTTGAATCTGATGGGTATCAAATCTTTGAATTGATGATGCATCAAATCTTTAAATCTGATGGTGTACCAAACATATGTGTTGAATTGAATAATTTGAATTTTTCTGTGTTACCTTTTACCTTTCCAACATCCAGATTGTTGAAAGAAATCATGTTAGTATCATTGTTCGAGTTGATAGCATATTTACCTTGTAAGCAGTGCTGCCCTCTGGTCGTAGAATAAATATTATTCAAAGCACTGGTGAGATCACAAATTGTGCAAGTTTTCAATATGTCGTGACGTAGTTATTAACTCGTTACTAGGGGCGACTGAGAACGGACAGGTAGGTCGTTGGTGGAGATGGAGGTCGTAGACGCTTGTTTGTACGTAATCTGGCACGTGGTTACACTCCATTTATTTATGCACCAATTAACTTCATTACCTGACACAGTAAACACATAAATCTGAAACCATTTGTTTTTATAAATCTTTATGTATACAGGAAACTACTTGTTTTGTACACAGCTTACCCACAAAATTATTATCGCGAGGACTTAACGGGTAAAAGTGAAAGATACTAATCCATTATAACATCTCCGGTGTTGTATACTGACTATTAGAACTTATGTTTTCGTAAAGTGTAATATAATTATATCATAGCAGTAAAGGGAACTTGAAAATTAAGTGTAATCATTATGGTCAAAAGAAACCAGTATTTGTTACTTATAAGCTTTCACCTGCAGAATCTCTTGTAGGAAGGTTACATGTATTTAGAGAGTGTGGACTTTTTGTCTTAGATAGTTTATGCATAGTTTCTGTCCAAATGTTTTCTGCTATTTGATAAAAGCGACTTTAACCAACCCATATTCTGTAAGTATGCTTAGAACTCATATGATGATAAAGTAACATTATGAACTTAGATCTTAACATAATTGTGAAGTAACACGATGAACTTTGAACCTAGCGTAATAAGTTAACGTTGTACTTCAAATAATATGATAAGCTGAAATTTTCACATAATAAAGTGATATGGTAAAATTAGATTTTCACGTAGTAAGCTAATATGATAGTTAGATCTTCACGTTATTAGGTAATATGACAAAGTTAGATCTTCGCGTGGTATAAATTTGTTTTAGTCAATTAACTGTAATTACTGTCGTGGTATTATATTAAATAAATTAATTGTAGTTAAGTTGTATATTAAGTGAATTAACTGTAATAATTATCTGTTTTATTTAAGTATTTTACAAATCAGATTTTTAGGGTTATGGTCAATTTATTTTGTAGCGATTATTTAATTGTTAATTTAATGGTTTTTGAACATTAGTGGTTTTAATATGGTTCTTCTTCTATATATATAATTTGTGTTTGTACCTTTAACCCAGGCGGCTTGAAGTTGGTGGGCCGTTTTACACTATATGAACGTTTACTCTTTCACGTGTAACACCCTATCGCAAATTGCTGTTTAAATTAGATCAACTGTCACTTTTAGTAAGGGTGTGGTCGCGTTTCTCACAAACAAAACCAAAACCACGCAATATGAAGTAATATAATTAAAATATTATTGATTTGTTCAGTTTCCATACGTTCAGTGTGTCACATTTAATTTCGGTAGTTTGGAAAGTACGGAATAGTAGAATGGTTGTATGATATCCATTTTAATATGTTTTTTTATTGAAGAATCTAACTTAAAAACATTGGAATAAAACTACTTTATAAGTTTACCTTAATTTGTAAGATTAGTAATTCATCTCGGATTGACAATAATTAATAATCGATGACTTTTAGAATTAACAAACTTTTATCGAAGACTAATACATATTCAAGCTTAGATTTATTGTTTTCGTAGTGGTCAGATGGTTAGAGGGCGCTCAAGGTTGATTCGTAATCTGAAGGTCGCGGGTTTGGATCCACGTCACATCAAACGTCCTTTCAGCGGTTACGACGTTATTAAGTGATTGTCAATCACATTAATCTGTCGTAAAAAGTAACCCCAGAGCTGGTGGTGGGTGATGATGACTAGCTGCTTTTCCTCTAGACTTACACTGCTAAATTAGGGACGGCTAACGCAGATAGCCCTCGTGTAACTTTATGCGAAATTCAAAACAAGCAAACAAAACTTGTTTCTGTAGGTCTGTGTTCGTTTCGTTTGTTCTGTTAATAACTTTTGGTATTTTTCTGAAATTGGGACATTTAAATACATTTAAATTAAGACCTTGTTAAGTAGAACCTAGGAGGCTACATACCAAGTAGCATTTTGGTTTCACAATTTTTATTGTAAATGAAATATTTCAAATTGTTGTTTCTGTTTTGAGCTCAGTTGAAACGCGTGGTAACTAAAGTCTATTGTCGCTCTCATATCGAAATTAACAAACCTTGTACACGTGCGTGAATGGACAGTGGGTAGAATGGACAATGTGTTGGACTATACTACTTCACGGAAGGGATTCCATGATCAGCAAAACCTCAGAATAACTACGGTAATATATCGTTTCACCCATATGAGAGATGATAAACAAAAAGATGTATACATCGTCAAATACACATAATACATATCGAAAGTACACAGCAAAAATCAGTCGGCTCTTTTTTTTTTTTTTTGAGATTCTCAAATTTTTCCGGATTTTGTGACGTTTATTTTACACGAGACGTCTATTTCTAAATCACGTGACTGGTCGAGTTCAGGGTTTTTTGTGTTCTTTGAGCGTTCGTTTTCAGGAATATTTGCCACTGTCTACTCTTAATACGGGCACATCAAATTCGATGAACTAATTAATTTATTGTTAATTGTTAGAAGGATGAAACTTTCGATGTATTTTACAAACGCGCCATCTGTTTGTCGCTATCCACATAATTTAAATCGACACGTGTTTAAACAAAAGAATAATTAAATTTTTTATCCAATACCCTCTCAAAATAACTATATAAAACAAAATAATCACTGTTACGTTCATTCCGAAGTCCACTAGCTCTAAAATGTAGGATTGGATAATTTTAGTTTAAATACATCGGTAGTAACGGTATGGCTCTGTTGATCAGAAGCCCTAAAGTATAGAAATGATCGTATTGAACGATTATTGATTTGTGTAAGAATCGCTATCTCGTCATCTCTTGGCTTCACTGGTATTTTATTAAATGTGCAAGACTATAGAAGATTGCATCCTCTGTTTTCATCAAAGATTCGTGATAAAAATAAGGTTCGCTATTAAGTTCAACACAATTAAAAGTGTTTTGCTCCTGATTTTCCTTTGTATTCAATGTCCGGTGCATCACGTTGCAGTGTCCAACTGTAGTCAGCAAGCATTGACGGATTACAGTTACCCTGATATCGTTTTTCCATTGTAGTAATGTCCTGGTTACATTGAAGATTTCGATGAAACTGTAAGCGATGGGCAAATATGGATGTGGTTTTCATGATCAGCAGCCAAAAGTCTATAAGGAACACTCAACAGTGTTCAAGAAGCAAAAACTTTATTGTGCGGTGTAGTTTTATTGTTTCATTCAGTTCATTAAAACTATCAAGATTGTAATATAAGTTAAAACACAGCTGAAGATACATATGGATAATAAAATATACAACCTGATAACTAGCTTAAGATATGTGGAATGTTAGGTAGACAAGTTACAAATATTGTTGGTGTGATAAGGTGTTTAAGATAAAATGATTGGAAGTAACAGCTAGGCTCAGCTCCGTAACACATTTTTGTGTTTTAAAACTGGAAGTAACAGCTAGGCTTAGCTCCGTAACACATTTTTGTGTTTTAAAACTGGAAGTAACAGGCAGGCTCAGCTCCGTAACACGTCTGTGTTTTAAACTTCAAGTAAGTGACAGGCTTGACTCTATAATGTGTTTATTACATGAAATTTGTTTGAATGGACAACAACTTCCTAATGATGAAACATCGAGTTCACAACACCACGTGTAGACTTTTTATTTGTAATTTTCTCTTTCTATAGCAGGCAGTTGCAGTCCATTCAATCAAATTTCGTCACAAATATTACACGATGTAACACAAATTTTGTTCCTGAATAGTATGTGTTATTTCGTAATTACTTATGTTGTAAAAGTACAGAAAATGACCATTAGTCTATTCAAACTTTCCTTTTGTGACCTGGATAATGAAATTTAGAAATTAACCTATTTTATGTGAAAAATGGACAAATTTGCACATTTTCATTTGCATAAGGTCTGAATAAAACAACATGAATCAAGATTTACATGTGTTTATAGTAAAGTTACACAAAAATGTTTAGAAGTGAGTAGTTTTTCAAGATTTGCGACTGTAATGTAAAACACTTTCATGTATCAACCCTCAAATATCGTCTCCCATCACATTTTCGTTATACGCTCCCAGGTCGCAAAAGCAAAGTTTGAAGAGAAAAATATATCTTTTCCATTTACTTTAGGCGTAAGCAATTGGAAAATAACACTTTCTGTCCAGGAGAAAGTAATCATTTTGCTACATAGTGTTATGAACAATCTGTCAAAGAATCTTTATTGTAGTCGAAGCACACGAAACACGAGGCATGCTAGAAGTGAACTTTTATTTCAACCTCAGTCCAACTTTTATTAATCTGTTTCTCAAGGAGTGTTCTTTAAATCGATTTCTTTATGTGAGACAACGAAACATCTACAAATAATTTCTCTTCGTTGGATTAATAGAAATTTAGTTTCACGAGGTCGCCGTTTCGTGTATTTTGTAAAGGACCTCGTGGTTCGAGCGCTGAACGTTTAATCTGCGTGTTCGCGTTCGAATTCTGTCACCAAACGTTGTCGTCCTTTAGAGCGTTATTCACGCGCCGGTCATTTTCACTGTATTTTTTTGTGTGTGTAAAAAAATAGGTCCAAAAAATTGCGGTAGATGGTATTAACAAGCTGCTTTCCCTCTAGACCATCAATTTGATATTAGGGACGCCTAAAATAGTTCTCGCGAAATTCAACAAGACAAAAGAAAATATGTTTCCAGACTTCGCTTCACCAGATATTGGTGGTTTCCTCCTGTGGAAATCAATGACGTCCTCCAGGAAGGAAGCCGTAAGCAGCACCATCGTCCTCGGCCGCTACTCCGTCCGTAGACCAGAAATACCCGAGTTAAAAGTTCACAACTTCAAAAATTGTTACATCACGTAGGTGTTCCATCCAGTAAACAGACACTTCCCAGGCCACACATTTCAGGTTCTATCGGTGTTACGATACACTTTATTTAGAACATACATAAGCCTGAAAGAGTATCCTGCTCGTATTTGAAAACTGTATTTCTGAGAGGGCCCTACATGGCCAGGTGATTAAGGCACTCGTCTCGTAACCCGAGGGTCGCGGGGACGAATCCTCGTCGCACGAAACATGCTCGCCCTTTCAGCTGTGGGGTCGTTATGATGTGACGATCAATCCCATTATTCGTTGGTAAAGAGAGTAGCCCAAGAATTTGCGGTGGGTGGTGATGTTTAGCCGCCTTCCCTCTAGTCTTACACTGCTAAATTAGGGACGGCTGACGCAGATAGCTCTCGAGTAGCTCTGCGCGAAATTCAAACCAAACTTCTGGGAGTTCTTATGTTGTTGTTTTAGTCTATAATATTACTTTCTTTGGCGATAGATAGAGTTTCAGACATATTCATCTCTTAGCGAAAGCGTTTCAAACTAAGTTCTGATTGTTTTTGAAATTTTGGGCAAAGCTACACGTGGGCGATCTGCGCTACCCGTTTCAAACTTAACTTTGAAGGACTAGAGGAAAGGCAGGTATTCATCATTACCTACGGACAACGTCATATGTCCTCACTGCCGACAGTGTTTGGTGATGGGGTTTCGAACCCACAGATTGCGAGTCGAGCACCACCTTGTCGTGTTAGCCTACTAAGTTTTGAAACGCACCACAGGAAATGTGCGTGTTTAGTTGTGGGCATTAATGAATTGAGGAAAACTGTGTTGGATGAAGAGAAACCCACTTGAAAATAAAAATGTGTCTCAAAGCGGCTGGTACAGGTATTAACACTTTCACCGATAAGGCGAGAACAACGTTTCGACCTTCCTGAAGATGATGACCTAGGAAGGTCGAAACGTTGTTCTCTCCTGATTAATAAAAGTGTTAATACCTGTACCAGCCGCTTTGAGACACACTTTTGTATTGGTTTCTGTGTTGTCGTATCTAATGTAGAATGTTTGATGGAAAAAACTTTATTGTTAGGAAATAGATGGCGTATAGTGTAGTCGAGTTGGTGAACCATGTATTTCCTTTCACGTGTTTTTTATTTGTTTGTTCCAGCAAGGAGGTGTAGTGTAATTATTTAACATACTATCTTAGGAGCGGGTTCCTCGTATGGTTAGTATATGTGTGTTGGGACGACCATTTAATTTCAATAACGATATTCGAAACTCAATACGTCTGTATCTCCACGAATGAAATGAAATTCTTTCAACTTGGAAGTTTGTTGAGCTTTAGGCTAAATGTGCAGGAAAACAAATTCTATTTTATAATTTTAAGGTAAAAGTTTTTGTTCTACGAGGGAAACAAATTGCTAGTTAACTACTAAGCCTAACTTTAATAGAACTAATACACTAAGCCTTTACTAATCTACTCTCGTGACTACGTCTCTAAATTAACGTTTCAGTTTTGTATTATAAAGGTGTTTTTTAGATGTTAAAGTTTTCAAAATCAGGTTCTGTTCCAAAATACATGAAGTTTCGTAATTATTGATAAAGGTGTTCGATAATCCAGGGCCAGTGTTAAAACACTGTACGTTTATTTAGTAGTTTATACCCGTTCACATATTTCTATTTCCAGTTGTGCGTCTGTGTAATTATTGTTCTCTCTGTGCGTGTGCCAGTACCGATACGCGTCTCTCTCGGTCTTTGTTGTATTTTGTAAAGATACATAAACTAACGTTCCTTGAGTGTATTGTATTGTACCAGCTGGTGTATCAGATGTAAGATAAACAGCATTAGAGAAGACATGGCGTGAATCGTGCCGAATTTGAAATAAACTTCTATCACTGGTTTACTAGAATACTGCAACGTTTATTAACACCTAGACTAGGAAAATGTCATGTAATAGTTTCCCCTTCAGTTTTATATAATGTTATGGTTGAAATCTAAAACACAAAACGTACTTTAGAGATGGAGCTTTTTCGGACAACGGCCTTACAACGCTAGAAATCGGGTTTACCTACCTGTGGTGGGCAGAGCATAAATAACCCATTTTATAGTTTTGTACTTAGCTTCAGACGAACAGATACGACTTTTTCTTTCTAGTGAAATTCTATCATCTAACCACAGTAAAAGTATTAGTGATACAAATGTTAGGCCTAGAACCAGTATAGTAGCAATTTGATTATTAGTTAAGCACTTGGACAGTTTTGTAGTCCAGGAAACCCACTATGGTAGTCGTATTGTTATCGGTAAGCACACGTGGATTGTCGAAAAATTCTAAATAACCAATAGTCATCTAGCGTTGAAAATACTAAAGATTGTCAGTTCTTGCGTATGAAATACCCAAAACCAGAACACTAAAAAATAAGTGTTCGGTATTCGGTTTCTTTGTTATTATAAGAAGACGTGAAATAAGGACGATATTAGTAACAACCGATTAGAGGTCCTCTAAAGTCCAGGAGCTACAGGTAAATTCATCTCTTTCTTGGCCTCACTACCTCGTTGCAACTTAAAGGTTAGAAACAACTTTTCTTTGAAATATCTTTTAAGAATCCATTCTAATGATTGATCTTTTAGATCAAATGTTGAATCGATATTTGACTAACATCCACTAGTTATTAACTTCACCTCCATGAGTTTTCATAGTGCCTCTTAATTCATTCTCTAACAGTACCATTCTGACTGTAATTCATCGGTTCTCTAACAGTACCATTCTGACTGTGTAATTCATCATTTCTCTAACAGTACCATTCTGACCGTGTAATTCATCAGTTCTCTAACAGTACCTTTCTGACTGTGTAATTCATTGGTTCTCTAATAGTACCATTCTCACTGTGTAATTCATTGGTTCTCTAATAGTACCATTCTGACTGTGTAATTCATCAGTTCTCTAACAGTACCATTATGACCGTGTAATTCATCAGTTCTCTAACAGTACCTTTCTGACTGTGTAATTCATTGGTTCTCTAATAGTACCATTCTCACTGTGTAATTCATTGGTTCTCTAATAGTACCATTCTGACTGTGTAATTCATCAGTTCTCTAACAGTACCATTCTGACCGTGTAATTCATCGGTTCTCTAACAGTACCATTCTGACCGTGTAATTCATCAGTTCTCTAACAGTGCCATTCTGACCGTGTAATTCATCGGTTCTCTAACAGTACCATTCTGACTGTAATTCATCAGTTCTCTGACAGTACTATTCTGACTTTATTCTTCGTTATAATTTGATTTAGAAGTTGATGACCAGTTTCAACACTTCCTTTATTTAAAATGTTTAATTTGATATAATAATGAATGTTTTGTATAACTATTGCCGTACCTCAATTTTAAAACATTTTAAAAATCTAGTTTTTTGCAAAAGTAACCACTCCCCATGTGGAGTTTCAACATTTTGTTACCGTCTGGCTTGAAGTCATTAAAGTTTGAAATGGATCTGTATATTTAGAATCCACTCAAACTCAATCTGCTCACAGCATATATAGTAATAAGATACACCAACCATGAAAACCTAGAAACCATTCAGAGAAGTCAGGGATGAAGTGGTAGAGAAGTACTGATCAGAAGATTACAAGAAGATATGTTCCTTTGAGAACAGTGAAGTTCTTCATAAAGATGTGGAATGTGTTTTATACCATCCATTCACCACCCAGATCAGGCAACCCTTTTAAATTAAGCAGCCAGACAAGCATGAAACTGAGATGTCTTTGAATAGTTTGTAATGTTCCATATCTGAGATGGGAGTCAGTGGTCATACATAAACAAATATCCTGGTCACTACACAAAGCTGGTCTGTATGGATAAATGGTAAGAAAGAAACCATTACTCAAAATTATCCATCTTAAATCTCGTATGGAGTTTTTTACAAAGCATGTGAGTGATACTGCAGATATGTGACAAAAGGTTTTGTGGTTGGACGAGACAAAAATTGAGGATTTTGGTCTAAATTCAAAGCGTTAAGTCTGGCACAGTACATCACCCAGACATCATCATCTCAACTGTTGATGATGATGGTGTCAGCATCATGTTATGTGGATGTTTATCATCAGCAGAGACTGGAGAGGATGTCAGTATTGTGGATAAGTTGAATAGTGCAAAATACAGACAAATCATACAGGAAAACCTTGAGTCAGCCAAGAATCTAAAACTTAGTCAAAACTTCACATTTAGCAGAATAATATGTCAGGATTGTGGATAAGTTGGATACTACAAAGTACAGACAAATCATACAGGAAAATCTTGAGTCAGTCAAGAGTTTAAAACTTAGTCAAAACTTCACATTTAGCAGGATAATAACCAAAAACACAAAGTCAAAGCCACACATAGCGATATTTAATATATACATTTCTACATGAATGTAGAAATATTTAACATTAATAAATGCTTCAACATGAACGCAACAATATTTAATATTAATACATGTGTTTCTATATGAACGTAGCGAGTTTATGCGTTTATGATTTTTATTTCAAAACCACATCACACTATCTGCTCAGCCCACCGAGGGGAATCAAACCCCTGATTTTAGCGTTATAAATTCATAGACTTACCGGTGTACCAGCGTGGGTGGGCAAACGTAGCAATATTTAATATTAATACATGTGTTTCTTGATGAAGGTAGCAATATTTAATATTAATACGTGTTTCTTGATGAAGGTAGCAATATTTAATATTAATATATATGTTTCTACATGAAGTTGCAATATTTAATAACAATATATATGTTTCTACATATGAATGGTTATTTTGAAGTATTTTTTCTAATCTGTAGAGAGTTGGAATGAGCTGCCACCAGATAGCGCTGTAGATGGTGTATAATCAGTCATGTCTGCTATGGAAAGACACATACAACAAACCAACGAACGTCTTCAATGCATTAAAGAGGTAAAGATTCATCAACATAAACCGTATAACCTGTTCATCTAATAAATAATAATAATTCTCTATTAGGGTAAGCACTTTCATCATAGTTAAAAATTAACTCAGTAATTAGCATAGCTAATTGAATATACATGTCTTCTTTATTTGTTTTAATAAACATTAGGATGCATTGTTCTCTTAGATGAATGTCTTCAGTTTTAACGATGTTTTTAGCCATAATTTCAACAATGTCTTATGAAGTTCGGCCGCCTTAGTAGATTCAGGTTAGGCCTAAAACCAAATTCGAAGTCAACAATGCAAAATGCCCTGTACTTACTTGATTCTTGTGTTATTGAATGTGTTTTTGTATCGTTTTCTTAAAGCATACCCACATCGGGCTATCTGCTGTGTCCAACAAAGGGAATCGAAACCTTAATTTTAGCGTTGTAAATCCGTAGACTTATCGCTGTCCTAGCGGAGGACTGTATCGTTAAATAACTGAAATCCGAAATATATATTCACATAAGCAGAGTCATTGGAGATTTTAATCTCTTTGATAGTAACAAGGGGAATATTAGCATTAGGTCACATTGTTTACTTAACACGTGCACAGGTTGCATTAGGTCACATTGTTTACTTAACACGTGCACAGGTTGCATTAGATCACATTGTTTACTTAACACGTGTACAGTTTGTACTAGGTCACATTGTTTACTCAACACGTGCACAGTTTGCATTAGATCACATTGTTTACTTATCACGTGCACAGTTTGTATTAGGTCACATTGTTTACTTAACACGTGCACAGGTTGCATTAGGTCACATTGTTTACTTAACACGTGCACAGGTTGCATTAGATCACATTGTTTACTTAACACGTGCACAGGTTGCATTAGATCATATTGTTTACTTAACACGTGCACAGTTTGTACTAGGTCACATTGTTTACTTAACACGTGCACAGTTTGCATTATATCACATTGTTTACTTAGCACGTACACAGTTTGCATTAGATCACATTGTTTACTTAACACGTGCACAGTTTGCACTAGGTCACATTGTTTACTTAAGACGTGCACAATTTGCATTAGGTCACATTGTTTACATAATATGTGTACTTTATCCAACCAGTAATTAAACCAATGACTCACTAGTCATCTCGGCTATATAAATACTTTTTTGTTTCTTCAATAAAACGATGGTGAAAGAGAATAGAACAAGGAGAAGACGTGTATGTCATACTGCGCCCCTAGTGGAACAGTCACATGAGAAATGACCCCTCTCCGTGAATATATTACATTTCATTGAGCCTAAATTATCTCTAACATTTGACACTTTCAGTTCCAGCCAACTTGTCCTCAGAAGGGGTTTTATTGATTGATTCTCAAGATAGCATCAGAACTTAACCAATTCGTTAGTGTTTCGTTGTACGAAAACAAAGCGAATTCGCAAATACAAAGGTTGAAAAGCTTACATTTCCGTCTGTTTGTTATAATTAAGCCTAAATCTAAGTTGTGTGTATGGTAGCGAAATTCCTACACCAAAGCTCATCGTTTCGGATAGAAACGGTAGCGATTTCACACGAGGATTTTGTCTTCTCGTTAAAACTAATTTGTTCGCGTTCGTCACAGCGAAGAATCGCAGTTTTGGTTTACTCGTAACGAAACGAATGCTGTTTAAATTAACTTGCTTATTGTATCGATTTCCATTATTCTCTGAGCGAATTACATTCCTTACTTGCCGAGTCCTCACATCAGTTTCCAACGAAGATACATCCGGGCACCTAGCAACTGAAGAGCAAACAATATTAAGATTAATAGGACCGCAGTGCCAATTCATAGTTGACTTCTTTTTCTTTGGTGCCACAAAAATCCAACAAAGGTGACTAAAGTGAACGCTAGATGGCCACTGAGACTTGGGGGCGAAAAAGTGGGACAGGCGTCGTTAACAGTTCCTGTTAAAGAATTGTGTTATGTTATGAAAGCATGTTCGTGTTTCCATATAAAAGTAGTTTGTGGTATAGACGTCTAAGAAAAACGTAAATATATCTCTATATAAAACTGGTATATAGTATTGATTTTTCAAAACGTGATCATATTTTTACATAACAAATTGCAAAGTTTTACACTCGTCCATTTCGAAGACGTTTATAACACACAGTGAACAGCTTCTATAGAGAGAAATCAGCATATAAAGTTTAAAAAATAATACATACTAATATGTATAAGTATTAATATACGTGAAGCTTTAAAGATGTACTGTCGTCAAGGTGGTTCCTTTCATCGTGGTTACTTATTGGTTTCTGTCATTCACCTGTGGTACCACGTGTAGTTGGTGTAAAAAATACTGTGTAAAAAGAAAGGAGCAACTTTTTTTTGTGCTGGCAGTCAGCTGATACCTTTGAATGTGAATGACCAACAGGTGTCCGACACGTCTTTAGAAGTATAACACTGTAGAACCTTGACTATCCTTCTCGTCTAATACTCTTAATTTTGTATTGTCTTATAACTTCAATAAACCCTTTTTTCTCCCTGTTTCAAGTTATGTCTGCTCCCTATCTTTATGTCAACTCAGTCAAATTCGAGAGAACTCAGTATAACACTGCCAAACCTCATAGTACCTTGCAAATTGTACCTATTACTCAGAAGGAAATTATTGAACCTGTATATACTGTAGTACCATAATACAAATTCTGATCTATGTATATATTGTAGTGCCACATTACAACTACTAAATTATGTGTATACAGTAGTACCACATTACAACTACTGAACTATGTATATACTGTACATTACAACTACTGAACCTGCAGATAATATAGTACAACATTACAACTACTGAATTATGTGTATACTCTGGTACCACATTACAACTACTGAACTATGTAGATACCAAAGTACTACATTACAACGACTGAACTATGTTTATGCTGCAGTACCACATTACAACTACTGAACTATGTGTATACTCTGGTACCACATTACAACTACTGAACTATGTGTATACTCTAGTACCACATTACAACTACTGAACTATGTGTATACTCTAGTACCACATTACAACTACTGAACTATGTGTATACTCTAGTACCACATTACAACTACTGAGCTATGTAGATACTGTACATTACAACTACTGAACTATGTGTATACTCTAGTACCACATTACAACTACTGAACTATGTAGATACCAAAGTACTACATTACAACGACTGAACTATGTTTATGCTGCAGTACCACATTACAACTGTTACGTATTTTATAATGTTTTAAGTTCTTCGTAGACTAAACGTAACAGAAAAACGCAGATAACAGCTTGTACAATTTATTACACTAAACTATTAACAAACATAACAGATATAACATGAATTATATAATAATAGTGACAGATATTAAGTTACAACATTCGAAATTAATTACAAAACAAAATAATATTAGTTTCAAACTTCAAAATAAATCACAATACAAAACGGTACTGGCCTGCATCTAATGTAATGATCTAAAATTAGTCTCAAATTCCAGTCTAGGGTGTGAATTTGGTCCCACGAAGAGATTCCGAAACAGTACACAGTTCAATGAAATCGCCGTCTCTCAGCTCAAACAGTAATTCAGATGTATCGTAGAGATTGACGAAATAAAATTACAGCTTCTGTAGATCTAACTTCAATCACAAATCCAAGTTGAATATTCACAGCAAACACTTAATCTTTCTCAAATAACTAACTCTCTTCCTTTGAAATGAAACTGGTGTCTGAATCTCACTCTTTGTCTTCGAATAAAACTAATGACTGAATCTCTCTCCCTCAAATAAAACTGATGACTGATGACTCAATCTGTCTCTTGTCACCGTCTTTTATACCGATAGGCCTATTTCTCGAACAATCTCGCAATTTCCATACAACTCCAGAGCTATCCACGCATATTCGTTCTTGCACGAGACTACACTTCTAGACAGGAAGTCACCAGCACTCATTTACAAACATGTGATTGGTCTACTTAATTCGAGAAAGTTCTAAAACGTTACCCTAAATAAATAACATATTTTAGTTTAAACTTCGAAACAATAATATCAATATGGAAAAAAAAATGAATAATACAAATGAAAATTCAAACACAATACGACATGTTGTCGTTTACAAAATATTTACACATATACATAACACAACTACTGAACTATGTGTATACTCTGGTACCACATTACAACTACTGAACTATGTGTATACTCTAGTACCACATTACAACTACTGAACTATGTGTATACTCTAGTACCACATTACAACTACTGAGCTATGTAGATACTGTACATTACAACTACTGAACTATGTGTATACTCTAGTACCACATTACAACTACTGAACTATGTGTATACTGTAGTACCACATTACAATTACTGAGCTATGTAGATACTGTACATTACAACTGCTGGACTATGTGGATACTCTAGTACCACATTACAACTACTGAACTATGTTTATACTATAGTACCACATATCAGGATTACTGTCCAAGAATTACACATCGCTACATTATGTCGTTATCGCTGTAATTCGTTGAGATCAACATACAACATAAGAGTTCTATGATTGTATCAACATACAACATAAGAGTTGTAAAAGGCTGAGAAGCTAGTTATGTACGTTCAATGGAACAAAGTCCACAACAGCGTGTCCGTGATTCAAGGGGGTTTGAACTAATATTTCCATTGATTTCCATCTAGTGACCTGACTGGTTGCCCATGGACTTCTGTTTGGATTTAGCCTTGGTAATCAAAGTGCACGTCTAATGGGAAGTATTTGACCAGTTTTTCAAGGTGTGTGTTTTAAGATTGACATCTCTTCCCTTTTCAGGTGTTTTTTACAATAGAGATTGTAATGTTAAACAATATTATCATGTCCTTGAGACATACCAAGGTGGGTGTATTACAGAATACCTACTAGGTTTCCACAGTTCTCTGTAGACTTCACACCATTATACTCCATGAATGGAATACATTGGGACACAGCGCCTCCTACGGAAATGTACACAAATCAATGTGAAGTTTATAATGTGGTATGAACTAAGACTTAGAGCAGATTAGTTTGTGAAGAGAGTTGCTTTAGTTGATGATATAGTGTATAGTAGTAACAGGGAAAAAAATGATTGTATAAAACTTGAAAAAAAGCAAGTTACCCCATATTGTGGGGTGGAGATTGTTTATTTACTTTAGAGGTTTCGGACAAAGCTACACGTATTTGATGTTGAACTAGACAGACTAGAAGAAATGAAGGTAGTTGACAGCTCTAATAATTCATCTATTGTGCAGGTGATAGTGCAACCTCGGGACTAAAGTGCAAAATGCAAAAGAAAGGCGAAAATCACAAATATCCTCGAATTTTCAGACAAGGAGGCCTGGCACGACCAGGCTTGGCTCACACTTTGAAGGTCGTGGATTCGGATTTCCGTCTTACCAAAAATGCTCGCTCTGTCAGCTGTGGGGCATTTTAATGCTACGGTAAAACCCACTATTACTGATAAAAGAGTTGGTGGATGTTGGTGATATCTAGCTGCCTTCCCTAAAGTATTTCACTGCGAAATCAGGAAGGAATAGTGCAAATAGCCCTCATGTAGCTTTGCACAAAATTCAAAACAAACCAAATCCAAGCAAGGTGACTACTAGGACACGCCATATGCAGGGGCGTAGGTTTTTTACACCCGGGGAGGATGAATTTTGCAACCACTTTAGTGGACTGTTTAAATTCCAAATTGGTAATCTCTGATTACGTGAACCTGAAAGCTTTAAACATGGAGTCAGAGTAATCTTGTTGTCACGATACTTGCATGAAAACTGAGGCCTACTGACTGATACTTACAAACTATCGCTTAGATCCAAAAGCTTAGAAGCACACCTATATTAAAGATGTAAATTCGGCAACTGATAAAGCCTACATCTAGGCTTAATTATGTAATTCGATTGGTAAGAACACGAGAATCACAAGAACAAACACACAATTTGTAGGTCTGTGATACAATAAAACAATTCAATAGACCAAACTGTAGGGGTGGATGATTGTATGCAACATACCCCCACCTAAAATGAAGGGGGATGTATACCCTCCATCCCCCCAGGAACTACGCCCCTGGCCATATGTAATTTAAAACATAATTTTGTGTATCATTATGTTATGTATTTTTCTACTTTTTAACGTTAGATCTTAGGAATTTGGAATCTAATTTAATCCAATAACTTTCGTTCAGTTTATAAATTTGTTGTACTACACTAAACTTACTTAAAAGCCATTTCTTATTGAATAATACTGTGTTCGTATTTAACCGAAGAGATAATTCTCACCCCGGTGAGTTTCTTCTCGTTTTTCTATGTGAAATGGCGTAAGCTGTTGGTTACCGTTTAAACTACGTAATAGAGGCCGGGCTGTTGATTGGTTCTCGGATCGATGACGTTCTGGTTAGCAACGACTTTGATTTACGTCATAGTCGCTTTGTTTTCTTCAGTGTTCGTAGTTACGCGAATTTCGATTTTATCTCATTTGAATGAAGTTAATTATGTCTTCCGAAACGTTATTTCCAAGACGTACTGTTAGAAAGTCACAAAATATGATACTGTCAATGAAATCTTACCTTCTGAAACGTTGTTTCTAAGGCTTTATAGGGATATCGTTAAATCAGAGCACAATATAAAATATTGACAATGAAATAATGCATTCTGAAACGTTTTCCGTTAGACCATATAGATATATTTTAAAAATTAAAATATATCATATTGTCAATGAAATCTTGATGAGGATTGGTTTTTCATTTCTTTCAGTTAAACTAACAGTGTTAATGATTGTTTCTCATTTCTTCTGTTTAAACCAATATTGTTGGTTATTAGTTTTATTTCTCAGGTTTAAACTAACAATGTTAGTGACTGGCTTTCTCATACCCGCAGTAGTGTCTCGAGAGTTTAAATTTATGTAGCTTTGTGAAGCGATCTAACATCCGTGTTATATATACTAGAATAAAGTGACTATATCTGGTATATTTTGAACGAACTAGCATCTAGCCTATGGTAACTTGTACTTCTTTTGTTTTCTGCAGTCAAAAGTGATCTATACAAGTCTCTATAAGAAAGGTTACTTCGTTTCTATAAGAAAGACTAAGAATTATAAGAACTAAATCGTTTGTTAGGACTCACTGGTCGTCTATAAAACAAATCATGACTCAGTAAAATAAATAATGTCTGTAAGATAATTGTAAGTAGTCTCGTTTATAACACAAATCATGTCGTCTATGAGTTAAATAATGTCTGTAAATTGAATTATGCCCTCTGTAAAACAGTGTTTATTATATAAATAATGTCTATGAGACAAATCATGTCTTCAGTAAAATAAATGTCTATAAGACAAATCATCTAAGATAAATAATGTCGTTTATAAGATAAATCATGTCGTCTGTAAAATAAATCTGATCTATAAGACGAATCATGTCGCCTAAAAAGCTGAACCTTAAACGTCTGTATATGTCAGTTGTATCGAATAACTATTCTGTATTAGTGTATTTTTCACCTGTCACACTGAGTATTTTCTCCACGACGAAACAAGGTCTCTGTCAGTTTCTGGTAGGTTTTACAGATAAAATTGAGTCACACTTCCTTGAACTATCAAAATATGTAACATTTGTTGAGCGATTGATTAGCTAAAGAAAACATCGTGTCACTGAAATATGTTCGTTTTCCGTTGCTACAGAAACGGTAAATATTATACTATAACAAATCAATATAATTGTAAAAGTCTATTGGGATTTTCCCATCTGAAGGTTTGGTTTTTGTTAAGCACAAAGCTACACAATGATCTATCAGTGATCGGCCCACCATGGGTATCGAAACCCGATCTTTAGTGCTGTAATCCTACAGATTTGCAGATAAGCCACTTTGGAGAAGCCGCATGTAAAGGAGACAATATTCAGTGTTTATCGCAGAGAAACGCTTTCATTAAGCGTAAATATTCTAATTAGTCGCTCGTTAGAATTCCACTAGAACACTCTTTAAGAGGACATTCACCTTGTAACCAAATATAAACCGTAAGTAAAGGTATATTTTAATTGTTAAGAATTCTGTATTTAAAGTTTCCCATAGTAGAATCTGTGAGATCTATTTGTTTTTCTTTAAGTTATCTGTTATTTTCTGTGTTTACGAAACACTCTACAGGTGGCGCTTGTAAGTGCTTTTGATTAACCAGGTTTCAAGTTCAACTGTATTTTGTTTTTATTCATTCACTGAAACTTTTGTATTTTAAAAGAGTTGGTGATACTAACGTTGTTTCAAATTAAGAAGGTTTGTCCGTCATATACCGTATATTGTGTTATTGTTTTGTTGTTGTTTTGAGTTAAGCACAAAGCTACACAATGGGCTATCTGTGCTCTGCCCACCACGTGTATCGAAACCCGGATTTTAGCGTGCAAGTCCGCAGACATACTGGGGGGCCGTATATTGTGATTTTTATTAAGAGGACAACCAGTTAGTTTTACCTATTTAGAATAAAACAAAAAACTTCTCATTGGAAGAACTTATCATGTATAATGTAACGTCTAACACTGTGGCAAGTGATTCTAATGTGTAGAAAACTAACAACAACACATCTTAACTGAATTACTGTAATGTGTGTAGGAGACTACCAATAGCACATCTTAACTAAGTTACTGTAATGTGTGCAGGAGACTACCAACAGCACATCTTCACTGAGTTACTGTAATGTGTGTAGGAGACTACCAATAGCACATCTTAACTAAGTTACTGTAATGTGTGCAGGAGACTACCAATAGCACATCTTAACTAAGTTACTGTAATGTGTGTAGGAGACTACCAACAGCACATCTTCACTGAGTTACTGTAATGTGTGTAGGAGACTACCAATAGCACATCTTAACTAAGTTACTGTAATGTGTGTAGGAGACTACCAACAGCACACTTTAACTGAATTACTGTAATATGTGCAGGAGACTACCAACAGCACATCTTAACTAAGTTACTGCATTGTGTGTAGGAGACTACCAACACAGCACATCTCAACTAGGTTACTGTAATGTGTGCAGGAGACTACCAACAGCACATCTTAACTAAGTTACTGTAATGTGTGTAAGAGACTACCAACAGCACATCTTAACTGAATTACTGTAATGTGTGTAGGAGACTACCAACAGCACATCTTAACTAAGTTACTGCAATGTGTGTAGGAGACTACCAACAACATACCTTAACTGAATTACGGTAATGTGTGCAGGAGACTACCAACAGCACACATTAACTGAATTACTGTAATGTGTGTAGGAGACTACCAACAGCACACCTTAACTGAATTACTGTAATGTGTGCAGGAGACTACCAACAGCACACCTTAACTAAGTTACTGTAATGTGTGCAGGAGACTACCAACAGCACATCTTCACTGAGTTACTGTAATTTGTGTAGGAGACTACCAACAGCACATCTTAACTAAGTTACTGTAATGTGTGCAGGAGACTACCAACAGCACACCTTAACTAAGTTACTGTAATGTGTGCAGGAGACTACCAACAGCACATCTTAACTGAGTTACTGTAATGTGTGCAGGAGACTACCAACAGCACATCTTCACTGAGTTACTGTAATGTGTGCAGGAGACTACCAACAGCACATCTTCACTGAGTTACTGTAATGTGTGTAGGAGACTACCAACAACATACCTTAACTGAATTACTGTAATGTGTGCAGGAGACTACCAACAGCACAACTTAACTGAATTACTGTAATGTGTGTAGGAGACTACCAACAGCACACCTTAATTGAATTACTGTAATGTGTGCAGGAGACTACCAACAGCACATCTTAACTGAATTACTGTAATGTGTGTAGGAGACTACCAACAGCACACCTTAATTGAATTACTGTAATGTGTGCAGGAGACTACCAACAGCACACCTTAACTGAATTACTGTAATGTGTGCAGGAGACTACCAACAGCACACCTTAACTGAATTACTGTAATGTGTGTAGGAGACTACCAACAGCACACCTTAATTGAATTACTGTAATGTGTGCAGGAGACTACCAACAGCACACCTTAACTAAGTTACTGTAATGTGTGCAGGAGACTACCAACAGCACACCTTAACTGAATTACTGTAATGTGTGTAGGAGACTACCAACAGCACATCTTAACTGAGTTACTGTAATGTGTGCAGGAGACTACCAACAGCACATCTTAACTGAGTTACTGTAATTTGTGTAGGAGACTACCAACAGCACATCTTAACTAAGTTACTGTAATGTGTGTAGGAGACTACCAACTGCACATCTTAACTGAATTACTGTAATGTGTGCAGGAGACTACCAACAGCACACCTTGACTAAGTTACTGTAATGTGTGCAGGAGACTACCAACAGCACACCTTAACTAAGTTACTGTAATGTGTGCAGGAGACTACCAACAGCACATCTTAACTGAGTTACTGTAATGTATCCAGGAGACTACCAACAGCACATCTTCACTGAGTTACTGTAATGTGTGCAGGAGACTACCAACAGCACATCTTCACTGAGTTACTGTAATGTGTGTAGGAGACTACCAACAACATACCTTAACTGAATTACTGTAATGTGTGCAGGAGACTACCAACAGCACAACTTAACTGAATTACTGTAATGTGTGTAGGAGACTACCAACAGCACACCTTAACTGAATTACTGTAATGTGTGCAGGAGACTACCAACAGCACACCTTAACTAAGTTACTGTAATGTGTGCAGGAGACTACCAACAGCACATCTTCACTGAGTTACTGTAATTTGTGTAGGAGACTACCAACAGCACATCTTAACTAAGTTACTGTAATGTGTGCAGGAGGACTACCAACAGCACACCTTAACTAAGTTACTGTAATGTGTGCAGGAGACTACCAACAGCACATCTTAACTGAGTTACTGTAATGTGTGCAGGAGACTACCAACAGCACATCTTCACTGAGTTACTGTAATGTGTGCAGGAGACTACCAACAGCACATCTTCACTGAGTTACTGTAATGTGTGTAGGAGACTACCAACAACATACCTTAACTGAATTACTGTAATGTGTGCAGGAGACTACCAACAGCACAACTTAACTGAATTACTGTAATGTGTGTAGGAGACTACCAACAGCACACCTTAATTGAATTACTGTAATGTGTGCAGGAGACTACCAACAGCACATCTTAACTGAATTACTGTAATGTGTGTAGGAGACTACCAACAGCACACCTTAATTGAATTACTGTAATGTGTGCAGGAGACTACCAACAGCACACCTTAACTGAATTACTGTAATGTGTGCAGGAGACTACCAACAGCACACCTTAACTGAATTACTGTAATGTGTGTAGGAGACTACCAACAGCACACCTTAATTGAATTACTGTAATGTGTGCAGGAGACTACCAACAGCACACCTTAACTAAGTTACTGTAATGTGTGCAGGAGACTACCAACAGCACACCTTAACTGAATTACTGTAATGTGTGTAGGAGACTACCAACAGCACATCTTAACTGAGTTACTGTAATGTGTGCAGGAGACTACCAACAGCACATCTTAACTGAGTTACTGTAATTTGTGTAGGAGACTACCAACAGCACATCTTAACTAAGTTACTGTAATGTGTGTAGGAGACTACCAACTGCACATCTTAACTGAATTACTGTAATGTGTGCAGGAGACTACCAACAGCACACCTTGACTAAGTTACTGTAATGTGTGCAGGAGACTACCAACAGCACACCTTAACTAAGTTACTGTAATGTGTGCAGGAGACTACCAACAGCACATCTTAACTGAGTTACTGTAATGTATCCAGGAGACTACCAACAGCACATCTTCACTGAGTTACTGTAATGTGTGCAGGAGGACTACCAACAGCACATCTTCACTGAGTTACTGTAATGTGTGTAGGAGACTACCAACAACATACCTTAACTGAATTACTGTACTGTGTGCAGGAGACTACCAACAGCACAACTTAACTGAATTACTGTAATGTGTGTAGGAGACTACCAACAGCACACCTTAATTGAATTACTGTAATGTGTGCAGGAGACTACCAAACGCACAACTTAACTGAATCTACTGTAATGTGTGTAGGAGACTACCAACAGCACACCTTAATTGAATTACTGTAATGTGTGCAGGAGACTACCAACAGCACACCTTAACTGAATTACTGTAATGTGTGCAGGAGACTACCAACAGCAACCTTAACTGAATTACTGTAATGTGTGTAGGAGACTACCAAACAGCACACCTTAATTGAATTACTGTAATGTGTGCAGGAGACTACCAACAGCACACCTTAACTAAGTTACTGTAATGTGTGCAGGAGACTACCAACAGCACACCTTAACTGAATTACTGTAATGTGTGTAGGAGACTACCAACAGCACATCTTAACTGAGTTACTGTAATGTGTGCAGGAGACTACCAACAGCACATCTTAACTGAGTTACTGTAATTTGTGTAGGAGACTACCAACAGCACATCTTAACTAAGTTACTGTAATGTGTGTAGGAGACTACCAACTGCACATCTTAACTGAATTACTGTAATGTGTGCAGGAGACTACCAACAGCACACCTTGACTAAGTTACTGTAATGTGTGCAGGAGACTACCAACAGCACACCTTAACTAAGTTACTGTAATGTGTGCAGGAGACTACCAACAGCACATCTTAACTGAGTTACTGTAATGTGTGCAGGAGACTACCAACAGCACACCTTAACTAAGTTACTGTAATGTGTGCAGGAGACTACCAACAGCACATCTTAACTGAGTTACTGTAATGTGTGCAGGAGACTACCAACAGGACATCTTCACTGAGTTACTGTAATGTGTGTAGGAGACTACCAACAACATACCTTAACTGAATTACTGTAGTGTGTGCAGGAGACTACCAACAGCACACCTTAACTGAATTACTGTAATGTGTGTAGGAGACTACCAACAGCACATCTTAACTGAGTTACTGTAATGTGTTCAGGAGACTACCAACAGCACATCTTAACTGAGTTACTGTAATGTGTGCAGGAGACTACCAACAGCACATCTTAACTGAGTTAATGTAATGTGTGTAGGAGACTACCAACAGCACATCTTCACTGAGTTACTGTAATGTGTGCAGGAGACTACCAACAGCACATCTTAACTGAGTTACTGTAATGTGTGTAGGAGACTACCAACAGCACATCTTAGCGTAAGTGATTTTAAAATTTTGAACCATAACGCCATCTTAATACAGGTCACTGTAAAGTTTAGTAGGTTAGCACAAGCAAATTGCACGTGAGGTTATCCTAACGTTTGAAATATCGCTAAATGAAAATCTTGCTTCTGTGTTTCAGGAGGTTGAATACAACGTGTGTTATAATGTTTGTAAAAATCGTAAAGTCCATCAAGTGAAACCTTTCTTTATACACTTCTACCATGAAGATATGTCAAATATTGTGCTGCGTCTTTGCGAAGAGTAAAAAATAATTATTTCCATGTGTCAGTGGTCTCTGGGAGTTTATATCAAAACTATATTTTGGAATCAGTGTTTGGCCTGCAATGGTACTATTGAAACATGTCGTATTCATGTATTTTTTTCTTTTCTTAGAGAAAAGCCTGTATAAGGTATCCTGTTGTGTTTGTGTTCCAATCAATATGATCCAGCGACTTCTACACAACGGCTTAGAGTACGAAATGAAATATTCAATGTTCAAGCTGTTCGTTCTACATTCATGGCGTGATAACACGTGATATTATACTTCCACTAAACGGTGTTCTCGGAGCCGAGAAGGCTGCTGGGACGTCATCGACTGGCGCGAAAAAAACCACCCAAATAAATTATATAAGTTACAATGCTGTTTTTCTTTGCCGTGTTACAACGTTTGCTTTTTCCGATATTTATTATCATATTGCCTGGAAAATATTCTGTATTATAAGAACAGATTTCTGGTGTTAATAAAGAATATAAAAACTACGTAGAAATAAACGGGAATGTAAAAGTCGCGTGTGCAGTTTATGCTCTAACCCTAACAGTCCTCTAAACTACTTGAAAAAATTGTACTGTCGTATACCTTACGTTCGACTTCTCACGTTAAAGATTGGTTTTTAAAGATACAATTTTACAAATAACCTTGTTGCATATTTTAATTTACTTTCTTTCGTTTAATGTCATTGATTTATTTGTATACAAACTCACCGTTTTGATTTTTGTTACACGGATAAGAGACAAAACCGTACGTAGGTGTCATATTACTCTTATTAGAGGTTTAACTGACGCCCTACCTATCGGAGAATCCCTCCACATTTCTGTAGTTAAGCCTCTCCCGACAAATGTCCGAGACCATAACAACATTTCGATTTCGTACATCACGCAGAACCGGGAACTCCAGCCAATACGAGCTGAAACATAGAAAATGTGAAAAAAAAAAATGAACAAAACGACAGGAACTCTACTTACACATGTACAGCCTTCCTTACGGACAGAAACTACACTATACTAAAGTACTTATATACATACATATAAGTAATTACCTGGACTTGTACTGTTATATTTATATAGATAAGTAGTTACATGGACATAAACAGACAGTATTATCAACACAACCATATTTGTCCTGTTTTCTCAGTAACACTAAACATGAACTAGTGGTGGTCATTAGTAGATAGCTAATATAACTCCAGTGTAGTATTTTTATTCTTGGTTCTCTTCTTGTCACTTCTAACTTAACTTGTGGGATTTGGGATTTATCAAGTACCTTCTGTCTTTATTACTCTAATGAGCCGACTAGATTATTTATAATTTGAACATTAAATTATGTGTCACACCTTTACACCTGGGTGTTAAATATAAAGTTAACACACTCACTAGAACTTAACCTCTGCCCTATCTTCATCTAGCTACCACTGTTACCATTGTCTAGGCGCTCTATATAATAACTTAACTGACTTGTCATAGATACTGTGTTTATCATGTTGTCACCACGTATATAACCAGAACGAGGTCTTATATATACAACCAAAACTTCACATGATCTCAAGGTACAAATTGTCTGTAATATGACCCAGTCTTGTTCCTGTGTCGAATAACAAACACCAACTTAACTCACCAAGTTTGGGTCTTTATGTCCAGCGGTGTTATGTTTCCCAATTTACTGGGTTTTAAAAGTTACCACAGGAATCGAGTTTAAAGAAATCCACTTCATAGCTTTATAACGCTCTCTGTAGCCCATGGGCAATAGTGTAATGGCCAAGATAAACAAAACCATTGAATATCATATTAAAACTGTACGCTGATATGTGTCTATATACTCTCAGAAGTTCGTAATGTCAGGTGTTTTGTTCTTGGCATTCAGGCATTAGGATCGCCGACGGGGTTCCAGAGTGCAGCGAGAGAACTGTTGGAGTGGTGCAGTGACACACGAGCTTTCCAGAAGGTATTCGAACACAATCTAATCAATTGTCTAACGGTAAGTTATTACAGTTATTTCTTTTCAATATAATCTAATCAGCTGTCTAATGGCAAGTTGTTACAGTTCTTTGTTTTTAATACAATCTAATCAGTTGTCTTATGGTAAGTTGTTACAGTTCTTTGTTTTTAATACAATCTAATCAGTTGTCTTATGGTAAGTTGTTACGGTTCTTTCTTTTCAATACAGTCTAATCAGTTGTCTTATGGTAAGTTGTTACAGTTCTTTGTTTTTAATACAATCTAATCAGTTGTCTTATGGTAAGTTGTTACAGTTCTTTCTTTTCAATACAATCTAATCAGTTGTCTAATGGTAAGTTGTTACAGTTCTTTGTTTTTAATACAATCTGATCAGTTGTCTTATGGTAAGTTGTTACAGTTTGTTTTTAATACAATCTAATCAGTTGTCTTATGGTAAGTTGTTACGGTTCTTTCTTTTCAATACAGTCTAATCAGTTGTCTTATGGTAAGTTGTTACAGTTCTTTGTTTTTAATACAATCTAATCAGTTGTCTTATGGTAAGTTGTTACAGTTCTTTCTTTTCAATACAATCTAATCAGTTGTCTAATGGTAAGTTGTTACAGTTCTTTGTTTTTAATACAATCTGATCAGTTGTCTTATGGTAAGTTGTTACAGTTCTTTGTTTTTAATACAATCTAATCAGTTGTCTTATGGTAAGTTGTTACGGTTCTTTCTTTTCAATACAATCTAATCAGTTGTCCTATGGTAAGTTGTTACAGTTCTTTCTTTTCAATACAATCTGATCAGTTGTCTTATGGTAAGTTGTTACAGTTCTTTCTAACAGAATCTAGTTAATTTCCTAACATTATTAGTTTCATATTTGCTATTTAATCAAATCATCTGTTAAATTTCATGTTCTTATATATTTCTTGTGAACATATTAGGGTTAGCCGTGGCCTAGTGTTCAGTGCAAAAAAATAGAATATAACAAAGAATACTTATTCTCTGTAATTTGGAAGGTTTATTGTGTACTTTCTTCTAGTCCATCGTTTCAAAATTATATACAAATAGCACAGATAGACTTCGGTTTGTTTTATGGGATTATCCGTAAACAGTTACAAGATTGTGACAATTATAATAATATTACTGTTGTTTATATGCGTGCGTGTGTGTGTGACTCACGAGAAGTTCGGTGGAGAAGAAATTTGTTTTGAATTCAGCACAAAGCCACCTGGTGGGTTATTTGTGCTTTACCCACCCCAATTATCGAAACCTGTTATCTGGCGTTGTAAGTCTGTTGACACGCCGCTGTGTCACTGGTGTGGGGACATGAGTCTGTTAACACACCGCTGTGTCACTGGTGTGGGGACATATATACTTAAGAAACTTGTTTTTGGAAGGCCAGTGAATCCGGTCGGTAACAGTAGGGTTACGAATACATTTGAAGAGATTGTAGAAACATGGTAAACCTGTGAATAAATACAGAGAAACAGAAAAGTTACAGTAGATTTGTTTTGACACATAATCATATGTTGTGATTAGAAAGGACAAAAGGAGGAATGTGACAGGATGTTGGAATAATTCACTTATGATGTTATTACCTTGAACCCAAAATCAACGTGGTAAACCTTGGTTGCAATTCTTGCTGTTTGTGTCTTTCCTTCGACCAGATAATGGTTCAGATTATTCGGGGTATTTGGCCCTTATAAACATGAAATATTCTAACTTCCTAATCGGTGGGTAGCTTATTTACAACCAGTAACATCTATCTGTCTTACGTTGTAGAAAATCTCTAATACACGAAATGCTAAAATGTAACAAAGGAATTTGACCTGTTTTTATAATGACACTGAATTAACAACTCTTGTGATTGGATACTGTTGATCACATGACAGACGTTGCATGTTACAAGACTTCAGGATCATACGATGTATATTTTTCATTTTAGTCTATAACAGATAAAATAAAGAAAACAAACGTTAAGTTAAACACCGAACTAACTAACCATCCAGTACTGAAAAACACCGTAATTTGCACCTTGGTGGCTAGAAACTTAACACCGAACACACTCACTATTTCAGTTGCTATCACGTGACAACCATTAATTTCTACAATTCTTTGATAAAGGTGAGACTAAAGGTGGGCAGCTGGTGGTTACAGTAGATCACTATATGTGTAAAAACGGCTAGTTTGGGTTGAGAAATTTTTTTACGTACACGAGCGAACAACGTTTCGATCTTCTTCGGTCATCGTCAGTTTCACCAGTTTTTAAACTTTCATATTATAAACAGTGACATGTTTCAGTTTCTTACTGGAAAAGTGTCATGAAACCATTCGAGTTACACTATTTTATCACAATTGTACTTTATAGACACAATGTTTTACTGTCTTTCATAGAAGTGAATGAAAGTCACTCACAAGTACACCCATTCACAGGAATTATCTAGATAAATGTCACAGTTCAAGAGAAGGGATGATCATTTCATGTTACTAATATATGTAACACGCAATTGTACAGTAATATTTCATACGTCGAACAGGGGTTTGACTCGATATCTAGGTTTACAGCTAAACTACATCTGTACAAACATGAAAAAAAAACATTCTCAAGTTATCACAGTCATTGAAACAATGAGGACAAAATAACAACAGTAGTTCTATCATTGTGTTAAACTGATGGTATATATTGACACACGATACCTGCTACAGATCTGTGGTATAAATAAACAGTAGTTCTATCACTGTGTTAAACAGATGGTTTATATTGACATAGGATACATGCTACAGATCTGTGGTATAAATAAACAGTAGTTCTGTCATTGTGTTAAACTGGTGGTGTATATTGACACACGATACCTGCTACAGATCTGTGGTATAAATAAACAGTAGTTCTATCACTGTGTTAAACAGATGGTTTATATTGACATAGGATACATGCTACAGATCTGTGGTATAAATAAACAGTAGTTCTGTCATTGTGTTAAACTGGTGGTGTATATTGACACACGATACCTGCTACAGATCTGTGGTATAAATAAACAGTAGTTCTATCACTGTGTTAAACAGATGGTTTATATTGACATAGGATACATGCTACAGATCTGTGGTATAAATAAACAGTAGTTCTATCACTGTGTTAAACAGATGGTTTATATTGACATAGGATACATGCTACAGATCTGTGGTATAAATAAACAGTAGTTCTATCACTGTGTTAAACTGATGGTATATATTGACACACGATACCTGCTACAGATCTGTGGTATAAATAAACAGTAGTTCTATCACTGTGTTAAACTGGTGGTGTATATTGACACACGATACCTGCTACAGATCTGTGGTATAAATAAACAGTAGTTCTATCATTGTGTTAAACAGATGGTTTATATTGACATAGGATACATGCTACAGATCTGTGGTATAAATAAACAATAATTCTATCATTGTATTAAACTAGTGGTTTATATTGACCCACGATACCTGTTATTCAATAATTTAGTCATTACATTTGACAGACTGTGTAAAATCAACTTCTATTTAATCTTGTAAAACACAAACAAACATTCTGTCGATTTTATAACGACGTCTGGTTGCTGGAATCATAAGGTTTTACTTACCAGTTGTCCACTGTACACATTTTGTGTACTTCAGCCTTTCTTTGAGCTCACCGCATCCGTTCATCAGCTAATATTTTTGTATTTTTTTTATGACACCAAGCCTGGCATGGCCTAGCGCGTTAAGGCGTGCGCTTCGTAATCTCAGGGTCGCGGGTTCGCGCCAAACATGCTTTCCCTCCCAGCCGTGGGGGTGTATAATGTGACGGTTAATCCCACTTTTCGTTGGTAAAAAGAGTAGTCCAAGAGTTGGCGGTGGGTGGTGATGACTAACTGCCTTCCCTCTAGTCTTACACTGCTAAATTAGGAACGGCTAGCACAGATAGCCCTCGAGTAGCTTTGTGCGAAATTCCAAAACAAGCCTTATGACACCAAATTTGCAACTAGTCTGTCTGTGACAGTAAACAACTAATCGGTCAGTCAACTGCTGTATACATTCAGTCAGTGTTACCCTTTCCCCAACAATACGTCTAGTAGCACAATGTGTACCTCTCTTGCATCTATTCTATGCCTCGTGCTCTTTACAGGTAACCAAATCCAACAGTCGCCATCTTTGTTTGTTGGTTGTTTTGTTTTAACGACTGTAGACAGTATTAAGCCTGAATCGTGTTCTACCTGTGTAGATACATTCTGTAATTAAACACGTTATTTTACTGTGAAATACAATTTAACAATCTGTGTGCTTCTTGTTTCTAATTTTTATAGTCATACACTTTTTGTGAATTTCTTTTATTAAAAGAAGCTCGGAGTTGTCCAGTATATTTCACTCTTCCATTTCGTAAGTTCAAGTGTTTCTCTGTATCGTTTAAAGTTTAACTGACCAATTACACAATAAATTTTACTTATTCACTGTTTTGGTAAATTTCACTACCTGTATCAGTAAGTAATAAATATGACGAATCACAACGCTGTTTCTTCGGGTCTGAGTTCTGCTCTTTCCATTAGCTTAAGGTAGAAATAATTCGATTTCATGAATTTGATGTGTGTTTTTTTTTTAGGTGGTTAACAAGGTAGCTGCCCAGCAGGGGTTTGACCTTGACCTCGGTTACCGGTTATTAGCTGTTTGTGCTGCACAACGAGACAGATTTTCCTACAAATCAGCATGTAAGTTGTATTTGGTTGTCTCCACACAGCAGTATGTAGGTTGTACTTCGTTGTCTCGACACATCAATATGTAAGTTGTATTTGGTTGTCTCTACACAGCAGTATGTAGGTTGTACTTCGTTGTCTCGACACATCAGTATGTAAGTTGTATTTGGTTATCTCTACACAGCAGTATGTAAGTTGTACTTCGTTGTCTCGACACATCAATATGTAAGTTGTATTTGGTTGTCTCTACACAGCAGTATGTAACTTGTACTTCGTTGTCTCGACACATCAATATGTAAGTTGTATTTGGTTGTTTCTACACAGCGGTATGTAGGTTTACTTCGTTGTCTTTACACATCAGTATGTAAGTTTTATTTGGTTGTCTCTTCACAGCAGTATGTAAGCTGTACTGGAATAGAAAGCCAAGTAACATTTATAAAAGAAGTCTTACGGAACTGGTTTAGAAACGTAACGCATCCAAGAATGTCCATCAGATGGCGTCTTCATGATGGACAAAGTTGAAACAGGCTGCACCTCCCAAGTGCTTCGTGACTTTAATAAAGGAGGTCATAGGTGATGGACCTAGAAAAGTGACACGTCCAATAATGACCACCAAGTGGCGCAGTTACTTCCCACTTTATATTTGGCCATCATGACCTAAGTAAAATTGTTTGGTAGAAACAGCTTTTACTGTTTGCTTTGGATGAAACAAAATCTGACATTTAATGAAATTAAATTATTGAACGCAAGTTTTCAAAATACTCAAAACAGCAAAAGTTATTCAAGATATAAGTTTCTTCTTCCAGACAGGGCCTGGCATGGCCTAGCGTAATCTGAAGGTCGCCGGTTCGCGCCCGAGTCGCGCCAAACATGCTCGCCCTCCCAGCCGTGGGGGCGTTATAATGTGACGGTCAATCCCACTTTTCGTTGGTAAAAGAATATCCCAAGAGTTAGCGGTGGGTGGTGATGACTAGCTGCCTTCCCTCTTGTCTTACACTGCTAAATTAGGGACGGCTAGCACAGATAGCCCTCGAGTAGCTTTGTGCGAAATTCCAAAAAAAAACAAAAAACAAACTTCTTCCAGACTTGTAAAATGATTCCATTTGTTAACGCTGGGGGCAGTTTTTTACAACATTAAAAACTTGTACATGTCAGAACAGGAACAATACATGTTAACACCGTTAGATGGAGCATTTTATTATGGCCCGTGACTGTTGTTGCACGTTTACTGTTTTTATTGTAAAATTACAACTAAATTTGTGAAACTTACTCTTCCTGCATTAACAGTTGCTAATATTTGTAGCAGAGTGAATGAGTTATATGTGTTTGATGTGAACAAATGTACGCTTGGTAAGATTTGAAGCAGAATGAATGAATTATATGTTTAATATAATTATTTGTACGCGGGTAGGGTATTGTATCACAGTTATAATTAATCAGTGATCATTTGTATGATTTGATAAACCCGAAATAATCGCAACTTTAGAGAAAAATGATAAAAATAAATTTAAAAAATACTGAAAATAGAAAAGTACTTTAATTTATTTGAAAAACTCGATATAATAAAACTATTTGATTCGTGGATTTAGTTTTTAATTGAATACAAACCTAAATAATTCAGCGATTTCTTTTTTTTCTCACATTTTGCTATTAACAATGTGCTTTCGGCCATAATCCCAAGCCGACACAGGCTATTTTTTTAAGCTGAAATCAGTATAACAAACCCTTACATGACCCAGACATTTGACTAGCATTTGAAAATTTTGTATATTATATGGGAAGTTTCTTTCATGTGCCCTTGGCGGATGTATAGAAAATATACGAACCTGCAACGCTCAAACCAAAGACCCGACTCCCCGTGGTGAACAGAGTAGAACTGTCTAATTGTATACTTTAGGGACAGAAACTTATCCCGAATTTCAACATTCTGATCCATGGGGGATCTATTACAGAATGATAGTGAACAATTCAAGGAAATAAACATATTGATTTACAAATTAATTCACAGACTTACACTAGGAGATAAACATACTGATTTACAAATTAATCCACAAACTTACACTACGAGATAAACGTATTGATTTACATATTAATCCACAAACTTACACTTTACTACTAATATCTCAGTGTTTTTGTGTTTCAGTTAGATGTCCTTTTGTGGACAATATTTTTAAATCTTCTTTTGGCAAGTAGAAGTGTTTTATAAATTCGTAATGTGATTATGAAGCCATGACATGTTGGCTATTAGAACTAACCTTAAAGGTTTTAGTTGACAATAAAATATGAAAAATAACACGGACAGGTTTCACAGTTTGTGTCTTTTTCCCGCTTTTTGGGGATGTTTTTTGTGAGTTATGGTTAGATATGAATGTCCACTCACTCAGAATCAGGTACAGCAGACAGTCGTTGTGTAGTTTTACGTAACTTTCAAAAGGCACTTGACCAGTCCAACAAATGGTGGTTGGCACCTGCCCAGTGTAATGTCACATATCAAACTAACATACGTATAGGTATATATTAGTGATGTTCTAAATATAGATCGCAGTGTAATTTCTCACATCTGAGATCAGTGTCAAATATTTGAGTCGGAACTTCCCGAAGATAAGAGTAATTAGCCGAGAATGCCAGAGGTCAGAGACATGTTACTGGTGATCACAAGGGTGGAACGAACACGGTAGCCATAACACGTTCACCTTGGTTGACGTCATTACAACACATTCCTGGAAATAACAGGGTCGTTGGTCGAGGTGCAGGTCTAAAACTTTTGGAGACAGAGGGGGAGTGACTGGAACAGAAAGCGATGGGTTCAGACTTTGGTTTTAAAAAAACAAGGCCAGAACTTGTTTCTGGGCTACGACCTTCGTAGCACTTGGCCTTCGATTCACTTAACGTATGCAGCTGTGGAAATCAGACATTGCATTAGTTAACAATTAGTCCAACATTTTATTACATAATGATGGGGTGCATCTATACGTTCTGCCATTTCAGGCTCAGCTGCCTCTGTTAAGAAGGCTGGCGTAAGTTCCACGTTTCAACCAATTACCAATAAGAAGCATCACCAAGTACTTTTTTTTCAATAAGTTTCATCGCTGAGTGAAGTTGTGTAGCTCCGTATTGGTTGGTTCTAAACTCACTTCATGCATCAAATAACAGAACCTTACTTCATAAAGAGCTTATATTTCATTAGCTGTCTCTTGGTTCTTATTGTATAAAACCTGGATGACCATATTTCATGAGATTAATAGATCACCGACTGCTTGAGTTAATGTTGTTGGTTGTTAACTCCTTCTTCTGATCGATGTTATAAATGTGACGCTTACTGCTTATGATGAGTTTCAAGAAAATATAAAGACAATTTATATAAGGCTTTTTTTCTTCAAAGTCCACCAGTGTTTACTGGTCATCTTTTATCATGAACTTACCGTAGGCTAACTGTAACAACAATAACAGAGAAAATTCCCTGTGTTTTATAAACTTTCAACACGTCTGAGTACCTGAGATTGACGTCATTTGTGAGAACGAGATTCGCATGATACCAAAGTAGTTTATTTTAAAGAAAGAACCATAAAGTACGTCATTCCAGTATTTAGAAAATACGTTAAAGCGTGTATTTTTCTTATAGCAAAGCCACATTGGGTATCTGCTGAGCCCACCGAGGGGAATCAAACCCCTGATTTTAGCGTTGTAAATCCGTAGACTTATCGCTGTAGTAGCGGGAGGCATAATTAAAGACAGAAGTATGAACCATAAAGTACGTCATTCCAGTGTTAAGTAAATACGTCATTTAGGCCTAACTTAATCTTATAATATATGTTGCTTAGAATTTAATCGATTCAACATGCGTTACAACATGTACAGAAACTATATTGTAACACAATCATGTTGTACTTCATATCTACATTATAATACAATCGTGTTGTACTTCATATCTACATTAAAATACAATCGTGTTGTACTTCATATCTATATTATAATACAATCGTGTTGTACTTCATATCTACATTATAATACAATCGTGTTGTACTTCATATCTACATTATAATACAATCATTTTCTACTTCATATCTACATTATAATACAATCATTTTCTACTTCATATCTACATTATAATACAATCATGTTGTACTTCATATCTACATTATAATACAATCGTGTTGTACTTCATATCTATATTATAATACAATCGTGTTGTACTTCATATCTATATTATAATACAATCGTGTTGTACTTCATATCTACATTATAATACAATCATTTTGTACTTCATATCTACATTATAATACAATCGTGTTGTACTTCATATCTACATTATAATACAATCATGTTGTACTTCATATCTACATTATAATACAATCATGTTGTACTTCATATCTACATTATAATACAATCGTGTTGTTCTTCATATCTACATTATAACACAGTCATTTTCTACTTCATATCTACATTATAATACAATCATGATGTAGTCTGGTTGTTTTTCTGGCAAAGTAACAATTACAGGGGAACAACATGAGATTAGTGAATTGAGTGAAGTGTCTGACACTATTACAGGTGAACAACATGAGATTAGTGAATTGAGTGAAGTGTCTGACACTATTACAGGTGAACAACATGAGATTAGTGATTTGAATGAAGTGTCTGACACTATTACAGGTGAACAACATGAGATTAGTGAATTGAACGAAGTGTCTGACACTATTACAGGGAAACAACATGAGATTAGTGAATTGAACGAAGTGTCTGACACTATTACAGGTGAACAACATGAGATTAGTGAATTGAACGAAGTGTCTGACACTATTACAGGTGAACAACATGAGATTAGTGAATTGAACGAAGTGTCTGACACTATTACAGGGAAACAACATGAGATTAGTGAATTGAACGAAGTGTCTGACACTATTACAGGTGAACAACATGAGATTAGTGAATTGAATGAAGTGTCTGACACTATTACAGGTGAACAACACGAGATTAGTGAATTGAACGAAGTGTCTGACACTATTACAGGTGAACAACATGAGATTAGTGAATTGAATGAAGTGTCTGACACTATTACAGGTGAACAACATGAGATTAGTGAATTGAACGAAGTGTCTGACACTATTACAGGGAAACAACATGAGATTAGTGAATTGAACGAAGTGTCTGACACTATTACAGGTGAACAACATGAGATTAGTGAATTGAATGAAGTGTCTGACACTATTACAGGTGAACAACATGAGATTAGTGAATTGAACGAAGTGTCTGACACTATTACAGGTGAACAACATGAGATTAGTGAATTGAACGAAGTGTCTGACACCATGGAAGTCATTGTTAACATTATACTTACTACGAATGTTGAAACATTAATGAGAAGCGTCAGTGTTATTAAGATTTAATTCCTCCTGCTGCAGATTGTTCAACAAGTGTTGTCACCATGATGAACACCGCCCTCGTTGTTTCATTACTTATGTTTATTGTTCCTCATGATGAAGTGTAATTCTGGTGTCTGAAACTTTTGTTATTTGAAACCTGATACATGTCCCTCACCGTATCCGCGATAAGTCCGTATAATGCTGAAAACAAGGAGGCACGACACAGATAGCCTATTGTGTAGCATTGGGCTTAAAAACGAGCAGTATAACAAACATCTGTATGTGTGGTTTAGTAGCTGTGATGTCTTACAACATAAATAAAAATTAAGTTTTATTTAATATAATATATCGGTTGTTTTAAACGAGCTGACCTGGGTTTACTGGTGATACAACGTGGAAAATGCCTATTAGTAACCAAGCCAATAATGTGTCTGTACGAAAGCTTTGAAAACACCAAGACAACAGATGGCAACCAAGTCTCTGCTGTTAGTATACTCGACAGTTTAGAAGGAACGCTGGGGCGCGTGCGCCTCTAGGCTCGTTCTCATTGAAACCAAGTGGTAAAGCTTGGATGCAAAGCAAACCTTGTAACTCTGAACATACTGAAGCATCTGCCGTTAATCTCAGACCAGAGGCAGAAATTGAATTGCACATGTTTCTTCTCTGAAAAATCAATAGCAAATTCTCGCTGTGAACACTGTTTTAGGGCTAATCTGTAAAGTAGAGTAAAAGTGGCGCGTGTGGGGATGTTGTGGGTTAGTTGTCGCCTGATGCGACTTGATTTATCCGGTTGATAAGCCCAAATCGGATCTTTCGCTCGCTTTTTCGATTTTACAGTTATTGAAATCTGTAATCATGACTAAGCCTAATTAACCATATCCGTACACATTCGTCTTGAACTAGTTTGCGTTACACTTATGTTAGGCTTAACTGCGAAATGTAAACCAGGCGTTTGAATGTGCATTTTTCACATCTAAATGTTGTCACATTTTACACAATATATATTTAGGTACTTTACTCTGAATGAATGTGCTCAAATTAATTAACACTGACTAATTAGTAGGCTTAATCATCAAACAAGTTACCATGACAACAGCGCGGAAGAAAAATGTCCCTGAATCCCTAGTGTCTAGGGTTATCGAAGTTTGACAGTAAAAAGTACAAGAAGAGTGTGGGGGAGGCAGGTTAGTCGGAGGGGGGAGGCAACTCCTGCCTGCCACATGGACAAACGATACTGCGCGGCAACTCAGTTTAAAAGACTGAACAACCCTCACTTACTTATTCACTTGCTCTAGGATACACCAGAGCGTGAGACGTCATACTCGTGTGCTCAGCAAGGTTATACTACGCCCTCTTTTGTTTATATCCATTTTGCAACGTCTTCAGAGGGATCATTAACTCTCGTGCATTTTTAAATACTGCTGGTGCGGCCCTTCTTAAGAGGTGAACAAATTACAGCATAAAGAAGATCACTTTAGAATCGGTTTAAAATAAAATGTGACACAATTTTCAACTAAACTACAGCCCTGTAAACGTGAGATGTTTGCATGCCTCTTGCAAAATATCATAGTGTCTGCCTTATTAAATCAGTCTGTTTCGTGAATTATATACTAATCTTTTCCACAGTCTTTTGATAATAACCAACTTATTTTAGTAATAGTATGAACAACCAGATGGCAGAAAATTTTTATCTCCCCAAAAAATCCAATAAATAGTAAATAGTTGAATGGCTTAAATTCTCTTTCCCGAAGAATAGGGCAGTAGTGCAGAAAATGTAGGGCGAGAAACATGCAATTCTATATGCAAAAACGGCTCGTTTTGGGTTCAGGAAATATTTTAAATAGCAGAGCGAACAACGTTTCGACCTTCTTCGGTCATCGTCAGGTTCACAAAGAAAGAGGTAACTGACCGGAAGCTGACCACATGTTTGGAAGGGGTTGTATAACTGATTGTCGCAATGTAGAGGGCGCGGTTAGAATATATAATAATCTATAATATTAATATAGGTATAATGGCGTTCCTTTATATTGGTTTATTTTGGGTTTAAGTTGTTGTATAAGTAAGGCTTCTTTAATTTTTCGTTTGTTTATGTTTGTTTCTTTATTTAGTATTTTAGTGTTTTCTATGGTTATGTTGTGTCCATTTGACTTGCAGTGTTCGAAAACGTGTGAAGGTGACTTTTTATGTTCTTTGAATCTGGTTTCTATTTTTCTACTTGTTTCTCCTATATAGAAGTCGTGGCAGTTATCACATTGTATTTTATAAATAATGTTGGTGTGGTGTTTGTCAGTGTAGTTCTTACATAGTATAGACCTTAGTTTTGTGCCTGGTTTTTGAATAAATTTAGTGTTAACTGGAATGTTATATTTTGTTACTAGTTTTTGCCAAATGTTGGTTATTTGTTTGCTGATGTCAGGAATATATGGTATACAGCAGTATATGGTTTCGTGATTTTTTGATTCGTGAGATATATTCACTTTTGTTGGTTGATTTTGCTTTCTGTCTAGGTGTGTGCGTATAATGTTTTCTACGGTTTGTGGAGGAAACTTATTGCTGTTGATGAAGTATTGTTTTATTTTGTCTAATTCATCGTTAATTTTATCTGGTGAGCACAGTTTTATGGCTGTGTTGATCTGGTTTCTTAGTATGTTGAGTTTTTGTTTTGTTTCATGTGCTGAGTCCCAAGGAATGTATAGTCCAGTATGGGTGATTTTTCGGTGGATTTCTGTTTTGAATTGTGTGTCGGTTCTTATAATTTTGAGGTTAAGAAATGATATTTGATTGCTTTCTTCCTGTTCACATGTGAAGTTAATGTTGGGATGTATAGAGTTAATGTGATTGAAAAAATTAAGTATGTGTTCTGTAGATTTGAATCCCGCAACCGTGTCATCTACATATCTGTACCAGTATAGTGGTGGATGTAATGCAGTATTAATTGCTTGTGTTTCAATTTGTGTCATAAAAATATTGGCTAGAACTGGTGATACTGGGTTGCCCATGCTTAGGCCATTTGTTTGTATATAGTTTTGGTTGTTGAACATGAAGTTTGTCTTTATTGTGGTGAATTCTATGAGGGTTGCTAACTGGTTACTGGGAATGTCTATAATTGGGTTAGGGTCTCCAACCGCGCCCTCTACATTGCGACACTCAGTTATACAACCCCTTCCAAACATGTGGTCAGCTTCCGGTTAGTTACCTCTTTCTTTGTGAACCTGACGATGACCGAAGAAGGTCGAAACGTTGTTCGCTCTTCTATTTAAAATATTTCCTGAACCCAAAACGAGCCGTTTTTGCATATAAAATTCTCAACAAGTGGGTTTCTCGACATCACTGAGAAACATGCAACGTGAAATATGATCACGGGAGGGCGCAACAAAACAAACAGTCTTGAAGCCATAATGAAATTGTACAACACCAGGGGCTGAAAGTTTGAGTTCATTAACTAATAAGAACGTTTTAATAGAGACACTGTCACACTTGAAAGTTTGTGGTACACGTTATAATCCTCACTGTTAGATACACAGCAGTACAAGTAGTTACTTCTCTCCCCACTGGAAACTCTGTGACACACAGTATAATCCTCATTATTAGATAAACAGCAGTACAAGTAATTACTTCTCTCCCCACTTGAAACTCTGTGACACACAGTACAATCCTCACTATTAGATGAACAGCAGTACAAGTAGTTACTTCTCTCCCCACTGGAAACTCTGTGACACACAGTACAATCCTCATTATTAGATAAACAGCAGTACAAGTAGTTACTTCTCTCCCCACTTGAAACTCTGTGACACACAGTACAATCCTCACTATTAGATGAACTGCAGTACAAGTAGTTACTTCTCTCCCCACTTGAAACTCTGTGACACACGGTGTAGATACGGAGCTAATTAATATCGAAAAGTCTATATCTCTGATATAATGTAATGGCTTCACACACACCTGACAAATTAATAGAAGCTAAGCCATCAAATAGTACACAAGATATAAATGCCGAAATCTCGGTAGATAAATAAGATAAAACTATGAAAACAGTTTGTGAACGTAATTACCAAAACGTTTAACAGTGTCTTTATTTCTAATATTTGATCACAATGTCTTTACCGCTAACCTTTAACACACTGTAGTATGAAATCACTTTCACCCGTTACGTATACCTTGTAGTACGTAATGAAATCAGTTTTACCCGTTATGTATACCTTGTAGTACGTTATTAAATCACTTTCACCCGTTATATATACTTGTAGTACAATATTAAAACACTTTCACAGTTATGTGTACATTGTAGTACGGTATCAAGTCACTTTCATCTGTTATGTATACCTTTTTGTACGGTTTTAAATCACTTTCATCCGTTATGTATGTTTTGTAATATGGTATTAAAACACTTTCATCCGTTATGTCTACCTTTTTGTACGGTTTTAAATCACTTTCATCCGTTATGTATGCTTTTTAATATGGTATTAAATCACTTTCATCCGTTATGTATACTTTTAGTACGTTATTACGTCACTTTCATCCGTTTTCTATACCTTGTAGTACGGTATTAAATCACTTTCATCCGTTTTGTATACCTTGCAGTAAGGTATTACGTCACTTTCATCCGTTATGTATACCTTGTAGTACGGTATTAAATCACTTTCACCGTTATGTATGCCTTGTAGTACGGTATTAAATCACTTTCATCCGTTATGTATACCTTGTAGTACGATTCTTTTGTACTATGTTCTATTTTCTCTCACTATGATATGTGCATTTTCTGTTGTTAAACGTTTCACCAAACTGATATCGTGTGAATATTGTACGTTTCAACATACCAGCACATTGTTTAAATTGTCATGTTGCTACACGTATAAATAAACTAATTTCATATTGAAGTTATATTGTTAGACGTATAACTAAAATAATGTCATATTGAAATTATGTTGCTACACATAAAATTAAACCAACTTCATGTTGAAATTATGTTGCTACACGTATAATTAAATCAACTTCATGTTGAAATTATGTTGCTACACGTATAATTAAACAAACTTCATGTTGAAATTATGTTGCTGTACGTGTAAATAAACCAATTTCATATTAAAGTGGTTATGTTGTTAGACGTATAACTAAAGTAATTTCATATTGAGACTGTTGTGTTGCTACTTGTATAAATAGACCAGTTTTATATTCAAAGTGTCCTGTTTACACCCATCTGTTTAAAGCTGAGTAACTGAAAATCTTGAGTGTGTTTGCTGGAAGAAAATGATTTTCCCCAAACAAGTTTCGTTAACGCATTGGAGGAATTTAAAATTAAGTTTACGTGTTGTCCACGATTTAGAAGTTTGACTTTAAAATGTTTTTTTATCGGAACTATGCAGTGTTGTTGTTGTTGTTTTGAATTAAGCACAAAGCTACACAATGGGCTATCTGTGCTCTGCCCACCACGGGTATCGAAACCCGGATTTTAGCGTGTAAGTCCGCAGACATACCGCTGAGCCACTGGGGGGCAACTATGCAGTGAATCAACACGGTTTGTGAACATGTTTATATCTGTTACACAAACGACCACTGTGATCTCGTACTGATCTCGGCAAAGTATATAAAGAGAGATTTATCGAAATAATGTATATCTCTACGATACCACACACGTATCTTTAGCTAAAAATGGCGTATGCGCCGTTTACACTATATAAAACTTTTTTAAATCTTGTATTGATGTGCATTGGCGTTTACTGTTAAATCGGAACGTTAGGCGTCCAATATGGCGGCGAAGAAGAAAACAGGTACTTTTATGACGTCACGAGTACGAAGGCCAACTCGCAGGTATGACCCCACAAGTTATCTGTTTCTGTCATGTGTGAAATGAGACAATGGTTTGGTGCTCAGAGAAGAATATATTGAAAACTTGTCACTTAATTTCAAGGAAGTTTGAAGGACATTGTAGGTCCAAATAAATTTTATATGCGCTGGCGAAACGAAACGTCCTGAACAGATATTAATAAGATAGTTACTGGTTATCATTCTAATCGCACAATCGATACAGGTTAATCAAGCTCGTAAAACAGCTCTTATTAAATTACAATCTTATCGGATATGGATAACACTGCCATTAAATACGAAACTTAAACAGTGGCTGCTAAAAGTGTTGATAAACTTAATATTAAACTAACAGAAATACGGAACGTAAACAGTGGCTGCTAACAGTGTTGATAAACTTACTATTAAACTAGCAGAAATACGGAACGTAAACAGTGGCTACGGAAAGTGTTAAACTTAATATTAAACTAACAGAAATACGAAACGTAAACAGTGGCTACGGAAAGTATTAAACTTACTGTTAAACAAACAGAAATACGAAACGGAAACAGTGGCTAGTGAAAGTGTTAATAAACTTACTGTTAAACAAACACAGTAACACGGAACTTAAACAGTGGGTACTGAAAGTAGTAATAATACTGTGTTATTTTGTGAAGTATTGGATAAGATAATCCTCTACATTGTATATACAATCAACTGAATATAATCCATAATGCAGTATTCTCACCACTAGGCAGGCACATGGTTTACGAAACTTCCTACCTTGTGTGAAAAAGTGTTAAAAAAAATCGAACTTTATTTTACCACTGTTAATTTTCGTTTCATGACGTGATTGCAGTATTGTTGTCTGTTTTAATGACGTCAGTAGTATTTTTATAATATTGTATTTTCTTTCCACACAGTTGTTAAAACAGAAATTTTATCAACCCATGAGACGTGTGTGAAAAAAGAAGTATTTATATAGAATAGCCTGATGATTGTGTGAAAGTTATTTATGATAATATGATAATTGTGTGAAAGTTATATATGATAATATGATGATTCTGTGATAGTTATTTATGATGTAATAATTGCGTGAAAGTTATACATGATAATATGATGATTGTGTGAAAGTTATTTATGATAATATGATGATTGCGGTGAAAGTTATAATAATATGATAATTTTGTGAGATATTTATGATAATATGATAATTGTGTGAGTTATTTATAATAATATGATGATTGTGTGAAAGTTATTAATGATAATGTGATGATTGTGTGAAAGTTATATATTATAACATGACGGTGTGAGTTATTCATGATAATATGATGATTGTGCGAGTTATTTATGATATGATGATTGTGTGAAAATTATATATGATAATATGATGATTGTGTGAAAGTTATTTATGATAATACGATGATTGTGTGAGTTATTTATGATAATATGATGATTGTGTGAAAGTTATATATGATAATATGATGATTGTGTGAAAGTTATCATAATATGATGATTGTGTGAAAGTTATTTATGATAATGTGATGATTGTGTGAAAGTTATCATAATATGACGATTGTGTGAAAGTTATTTATGATAATGTGATGATTGTGTGAAAGTTATATATGATAATATGATGATTGTGTGAAAATTATATATGATAATATGATGATTGTGTGAAAGTTATTTATGATAATACGATGATTGTGTGAGTTATTTATGATAATATGATGATTGTGTGAAAGTTATATATGATAATATGATGATTGTGTGAAAGTTATGATAATATGATGATTGTGTGAAAGTTATCATAATATGATGATTGTGTGAAAGTTATTTATGATAATATGATGATTGTGTGAAAGTTATTTATGATAATATGATAATTGTGAGTCTCAGCGTTACGTCATTTTGTTCAGTCATATGGAAAACTTCTTGTTTAATTCCACTCTAAATGTTTCATCTTATCTTTTAACTTGTTTAGCCCTGGCATCGTTAGGTAGTTAGAGGGCATGGCTAAGTGGTTAAAGGGCATGGCTAGGTGGTTAGAGAGCATGGCTAGGTGGTTAGAGGGCATGGCTAGGTGGTTAGAGGGCATGGCTTGGTGGTTAGAGGGCATGGCTAGGTGGTTAAAAAGCATGGCTAGGTGGTTAGAGAGCATGGCTAGGTGGTTAAAGGCATGGCTAGGTGGTTAGAGAGCATGGCTAGGTGGTTAAAGGCATGGCTAGGTAGTTAGAGAGCATGGTAGGTGGTTAAAGGGCATGGCTAGGTGGTTAGAGAGCATGACTAGGTGGTTAGAGAGCATGGCTAGGTGGTTAGAGGGCATGGCTAGGTGGTGGTTAGAGAGCATGGCTAGGTGGTTAGAGAGCATGGCTAGGTGGTTAGAGGGCATGGCTAGGTAGTTAGAGGGCATGGCTAGGTGGTTAGAGGGCATGGCTAGGTGGTTTAAAGGGCATGGCTAGGGGTTAGAGAGCATGGCTAGGTGGTTAAAGGCATGGCTAGGTGGTTAGAGAGCATGGCTAGGTGGGTTAAAGGCATGGCTAGGTAGTTAGAGAGCATGGCTAGGTGGTTAAAGGGCATGGCTAGGTAGTTAGAGAGCATGGATAGGTAGTTAGAGAGCATGGCTTGGTGGTTAGAGGGCATAGCTAGGTGGATAGAGGGCATGGCTAGGTGGTTAGAGAGCATGGCTAGGTGGTTTAAAGGGCATGGCTAGGTGGTTAGTAGAGAGCATGACTAGGTGGTTAGAGAGCATGGCTAGGTGGTTAGAGGGCATGGCTAGGTAGTTTAGAGGGCAGGCTAGGTGGTTAGAGAGCATGGCTTGGTGGTAGAGGGCATGGCTAGGTGGTTAAAGGGCATGGCTAGGTAATTAGAGAGCATGGCTAAGTGGTTAAAGGGCATGGCTAGGTGGTTAGAGAGCATGGCTAGGTGGTTAAAGGCATGGCTAGGTAGTTAGAGAGCATGGCTAGGTGGTTAAAGGGCATGGCTAGGTAGTTAGAGAGCATGGATAGGTGGTTAGAGGGCATGGCTAGGTGGTTACAGAGCATGGCTAGGTAGTTAGAGAGCATGGCTAGGTGGTTAAAGGGCATGGCTAGGTAGTTAGAGAGCATGGATAGGTGGTTAGAGGGCATGGCTAGGTGGTTAGAGAGCATGGCTAGGTGGTTAAAGGGCATGGCTAGGTGGTTAGAGAGCATGGATAGGTGGTTAGAGGGCATGGCTAGGTGGTTAGAGAGCATGGCTAGGTAGTTAGAGAGCATGGCTAGGTGGAATATGTTTATTTAAACGGCATGGCTAGGTGGTTAGAGAGCATGGCTAGGTGGTTAAAGGGCATGGCTAGGTGGTTAGAGAGCATGGCTAGGTGGTTAAAGGGCATGGCTAGGTAGTTAGAGAGCATGGATAGGTGGTTTAGAGGGCATGGCTAGGTAGTTAGAGAGCATGGATAGGTGGTTAAACGGCATGGCTAGGTGGTTAGAGAGCATGGCTAGGTGGTGTTGTTTTTTATTTTTTAAACGGCATGGCTAGGTGGTTAGAGAGAGGGCATCTAGGTTGTTAAAGGGCAGGCTAGGTGGTAGAGAGCATGGCTAGGTAGTTAGAGAGCATGGCTTGGTGGTTAGAGGGCATAGCTAGGTGGATAGAGGGCATGGCTAGGTGGTTAGAGAGCATGGCTAGGTGGTTAGAGAGCATGGCTAGGTGGTTAGAGGGCATGGCTTGGTGGTTTGTTAAGGGCATGGCTAGGTAATTAGAGAGCATGGCTAGGTGGTTAAAGGGCATGGCTAGGTGGTTAGAGAGCATGGCTAGGTGGTTAAAGGCATGGCTAGGTAGTTAGAGACATGGCTAGGTTGGTACAGAGCATGGCTTGGTGGTTAATAAAGGGCATGGCTTAGGTATAAGAGAGCATGGATAGGTGGTTAAGAGGGCATGGCTAGGTGGTTACAGAGCATGGCTAGGTAGTTAGAGAGCATGGCTAGGTGGTTAAAAAAAACGGCATGGCTAGGTGGTTAGAGAGCATGGCTAGGTGGTTAGAGAGCATGGCTTGGTGGTTAGAGGGCATGGCTTGGTGGTTAGAGAGCATGGCTAGGTGGTTAAAGGGCATGGCTAGGTAGTTAGAGAGCATGGATAGGTGGTTAGAGGGCATGGCTAGGTAGTTAGAGAGCATGGATAGGTGGTTAAACGGCATGGCTAGGTGGTTAGAGAGCATGGCTAGGTGGTTAGAGAGCATGGCTTGGTGGTTAGAGGGGCATGGCTTGGTGGTTAGAGAGCATGGCTAGGTGGTTAAAGGGCATGGATAGGTAGTTAGAGGAGCATGGAGTAGGTGGTTAGAGGGCATGGCTAGGTGGTTACAAGAGCATGGCTAGGGTAGTTAGAGAGCATGGCTAGGTGGTTAAACGGCATGGCTAGGGTGGTTAGAGAGCATGGCTAGGTGGTTAAAGGGCATGGCTAGGTGGTTAGAGGGGCATGTCTAGGTAGTTAGAGAGCATGGATAGGTGGTTAGAGGGCATGGCTAGGTGGTTACAGAGCATGGCTAGGTAGTTAGAGAGCATGGCTAGGTGGTTAAACGGCATGGCTAGGTGGTTAGAGAGCATGGCTAGGTTGTTAAAGGGCATGGCTAGGTGGTTAGAGAGCATGGCTAGGTAGTTAGAGAGCATGGCTTGGTGGTTAGAGGGCATAGCTAGGTGGATAGAGGGCATGGCTAGGTGGTTAGAGAGCATGGCTAGGTGGTTAAAGGGCATGGCTAGGTGGTTAGAGAGCATGGCTAGGTGGTTAGAGAGCATGGCTAGGTGGTTAGAGGGCATGGCTAGGTAGTTAGAGGGCATGGCTAGGTGGTTAGAGAGCATGGCTATGTGGTTAGAGAGCATGGCTTGGTGGTTAGAGGGCATGGCTTGGTGGTTAGAGGGCATGGCTAGGTGGTTAAAGGGCATGGCTAGGTAATTAGAGAGCATGGCTAGGTGGTTAGAGAGCATGGCTAGGTGGTTAAAGGCATGGCTAGGTAGTTAGAGAGCATGGCTAGTGGTTACAGAGCATGGCTAGGTGGTTAAAGGGCATGGCTAGGTAGTAAGAGAGCATGGATAGGTGGTTAGAGGGCATGGCTAGGTGGTTAGAGAGCATGGCTAGGTAGTTAGAGAGCATGGCTAGGTGGTTAAACGGCATGGCTAGGTGGTTAGAGAGCATGGCTAGGTGGTTAGAGAGCATGGCTTGGTGGTTAGAGGGCATGGCTAGGTGGTTAGAGGAGCATGGCTAGGTGGTTAAAGGGGCATGGCTAGGTAGTAAGAGAGCATGATAGGTGGTTAGAGGGCATGGCTAGGTGGTTAGAGAGTATGGCTAGGTAGTTAGAGAGCATGGCTAGGTGGTTAAACGGCATGGCTAGGTAGTTAGAGAGCATGGCTAGGTGGTTAAACGGCATGGCTAGGTGGTTAGAGAGCATGGCTAGGTGGTTAAAGGGCATGGCTAGGTGGTTAAAGGGCATGGCTAGGTGGTTAGAGAGCATGGCTAGGTGGTTAAAGGGCATGGCTAGGTAGTTAGAGAGCATGGATAGGTGGTTAGAGGGCATGGCTAGGTAGTTAGAGAGCATGGCTAGGTAGTTAGAGAGCATGGATAGGTGGTAAACGGCATGGCTAGGTAGTTAGAGAGCATTGATAGGTGGTTAGAGGGCATGGGTAGGTAGTTAGAGAGCATGGCTAGGTAGTTAGAGAGCATGGATAGGTGGTTAAACGGCATGGCTAGGTGGTTAGAGAGCATGGCTAGGTGGTTAAAGGGCATGGCTAGGTGGTTAGAGAGCATGGCTAGGTTGTTAAAGGGCATGGCTAGGTAGTTAGAGAGCATGGCTTGGTGGTTAGAGGGCATGGCTAGGTGGTTAGAGAGCATGGCTAGGTGGTTAAAGGCATGGCTAGGTAGTTAGAGAGCATGGCTAGGTGGTTACAGTGCATGGCTAGGTGGTTAAAGGGCATGGCTAGGTAGTAAGAGAGCATGGATAGGTGGTTAGAGGGCATGGCTAGGTAGTTAGAGAGCATGGCTAGGTGGTTAAACGGCATGGCTAAGTGGTTAGAGAGCATGGCTAGGTGGTTAAAGGGCATGGCTAGGTGGTTAGAGAGCATGGCTAGGTTGTTAAAGGGCATGGCTAGGTGGTAAGAGGGCATGGCTAGGTTGTACTCTGAGTATCGCAGATTCGAATCCCTGACACATCTAACACGCTCGCCCTTTCACCTTGGGGGAGTTGTAACGTCACGATCAATCCCACTTCTTCTCGGTAAAAGGAGTAGTCCAACAACTAGCGGTGGGAGGTGATAACTACTTGTCTTCCCTCTAGTTTTACACTGCTAAATTAGGGACGGCAAGTGCAGATAGTTCCCATGTAGCTTTGCACAAAATTCAAAGCAAACATTCAAACAAACTTTATACATTCTCATCAATTCAGTTCACAAAAATCAATAAAACTGATACTTTATGTTGACACACTGTTGTGTATAATAAAACTAATACTTTATGTTGACACACTGTTGTGTATAATAAAACTGATACTTTATGTTGACACACTGTTGTGTATAATAAAACTAATACTTTATGTTGACACTCTGTTGTGTATAATAAAACTGATACTTTATGTTGACACACTGTTGTGTATAATAAAACTAATACTTTATGTTGACACACTGTTGTGTATAATAAAACTGATACTTTATGTTGACACACTGTTGTGTATAATAAAACTGATACTTTCTGTTGACACACTGTTGTGTATAATAAAACTGATACTTTATGTTGACACACTGTTGTGTATAATAAAACTGATACTTTATGTTGACACACTGTTGTGTATAATAAAACTGATACTTTATGTTGACACACTGTTGTGTATAATAAAACTGATACTTTCTATTGACACACTGTTGTGTATAATAAAACTGATATTTTCTATTGACACACTGTTGTGTATAATAAAACTTATATTTTCTATTGACACACTGTTGTGTATAATAAAACTAATACTTTCTGTTGACACACTTATCTGTATAATAAAACTGATACTTTCTGTTGACACACTGTTGTGTATAATAAAACTAATACTTTCTGTTGACACACTTATCTGTATAATAAAACTGATACTTTATATTGACACACTGTTGTGTATAATAAAACTGATACTTTATGTTGACACACTGTTGTGTATAATAAAACTGATACTTTATGTTGACACACTGTTGTGTATAATAAAACTGATACTTTCTGTTGACACACTGTTGTGTATAATAAAACTGATACTTTCTATTGACACACTGTTGTGTATAATAAAACTGATATTTTCTATTGACACACTGTTGTGTATAATAAAACTAATACTTTCTGTTGACACACTTATCTGTATAATAAAACTGATACTTTCTGTTGACACACTGTTGTGTATAATAAAACTGATACTTTATGTTGACATACTGTTGTGTATAATAAAACATACTTTCTGTTGACACACTTATCTGTATAATAAAACTGATACTTTCTGTTGACACACTGTTGTGTATAATAAAACTGATACTTTCTGTTGACACACTGTTGTGTATAATAAAACTGATACTTTATATTGACACACTGTTGTGTATAATAAAACTGATACTTTATATTGACACACTGTTGTGTATAATAAAACTGATACTTTATGTTGACACACTGTTGTGTATAATAAAACTGATACTTTCTGTTGACACACTGTTGTGTATAATAAAACTGATACTTTCTGTTGACACACTGTTGTGTATAATAAAACTGATACTTTATATTGACACACTGTTGTGTATAATAAAACTGATACTTTATATTGACACACTGTTGTGTATAATAAAACTGATACTTTATGTTGACACACTGTTGTGTATAATAAAAACTGATACTTTCTGTTGACACACTGTGTGTATAATAAAACTGATACTTTATGTTGACACACTGTTGTGTATAATAAAACTGATACTTTATGTTGACACACTGTTGTGTATAATAAAACTGATACTTTATGTTGACACACTGTTGTGTATAATAAACTGATACTTTATGTTGAACAGACGTTGTGTATAATAAACTGATACTTTCTATTGACACACTGTTGTGTATAATAAAACTGATACTTTCTATTGACACACTGTTGTGTATAATAAAACTGATATTTTCTATTGACACACTGTTGTGTATAATAAAACTAATACTTTCTGTTGACACACTTATCTGTATAATAAAACTGATACTTTCTGTTGACACACTGTTGTGTATAATAAAACTGATACTTTATATTGACACACTGTTGTGTATAATAAAACTGATACTTTCTATTGACACACTGTTGTGTATAATAAAACTGATACTTTATGTTGACACACTGTTGTGTATAATAAAACTGATACTTTCTATTGACACACTGTTGTGTATAATAAAACTGATACTTTCTGTTGACACACTGTTGTGTATAATAAAACTGATACTTTCTGTTGAACACCTGTTGTGTATAATAAAACTGATACTTTCTATTGACACACTGTTGTGTATAATAAAACTGATACTTTATGTTGACACACTGTTGTGTATAATAAAACTGATACTTTCTATTGACACACTGTTGTGTATAATAAAACTGATACTTTCTGTTGACACACTGTTGTGTATAATAAAACTGATACTTTCTGTTGACACACTGTTGTGTATAATAAAACTGATACTTGATGTTGACACACTGTTGTGTATAATAAAACTGATACTTTATGTTGACACACTGTTGTGTATAATAAAACTGATACTTTATGTTGACACACTGTTGTGTATAATAAAACTGATACTTTATGTTGACACACTGTTGTGTATAATAAAACTGATACTTTCTATTGACACACTGTTGTGTATAATAAAACTGATATTTTCTATTGACACACTGTTGTGTATAATAAAACTAATACTTTCTGTTGACACACTTATCTGTATAATAAAACTGATACTTTATGTTGACATACTGTTGTGTATAATAAAACTGATACTTTCTGTTGACACACTTATCTGTATAATAAAACTGATACTTTCTGTTGACACACTGTTGTGTATAATAAAACTGATACTTTCTGTTGACATACTGTTGTGTATAATAAAACTGATACTTTCTGTTGACACACTTATCTGTATAATAAAACTGATACTTTCTGTTGACACACTGTTGTGTATAATAAAACTGATACTTTCTGTTGACACACTGTTGTGTATAATAAAACTGATACTTTATATTGACACACTGTTGTGTATAATAAAACTGATACTTTCTATTGACACACTGTTGTGTATAATAAAACTGATACTTTCTGTTGACACACTTATCTGTATAATAAAACTGATACTTTATGTTGACACACTGTTGTGTATAATAAAACTGATACTTTCTGTTGACACACTTATCTGTATAATAAAACTGATACTTTCTGTTGACACACTGTTGTGTATAATAAAACTGATACTTTATGTTGACATACTGTTGTGTATAATAAAACTGATATTTTCTATTGACACACTGTTGTGTATAATAAAACTGATATTTTCTATTGACACACTGTTGTGTATAATAAAACTAATACTTTCTGTTGACACACTTATCTGTATAATAAAACTGATACTTTATGTTGACACACTGTTGTGTATAATAAAACTGATACTTTCTGTTGACACACTTATCTGTATAATATAACTGATACTTTATGTTGACACACTGTTGTGTATAATAAAACTGATACTTTCTGTTGACACACTTATCTGTATAATAAAACTGATACTTTCTGTTGACACACTGTTGTGTATAATAAAACTGATACTTTATGTTGACATACTGTTGTGTATAATAAAACTGATATTTTCTATTGACACACTGTTGTGTATAATAAAACTGATACTTTCTGTTGACACACTGTTGTGTATAATAAAACTGATACTTTCTGTTGACACACTTATCTGTATAATAAAACTGATACTTTCTGTTGACACACTGTTGTGTATAATAAAACTGATACTTTATGTTGACACACTGTTGTGTATAATAAAACTGATATTTTCTCTTGACACACTGTTGTGTATAATAAAACTGATATTTTCTATTGACACACTCTCTTTTCATTGTAAATTATTTTAATAGAGTATTCGTATATCACTACATCCTGGCCGTGTTGCTAATTGTATTAGTTACATTCGGATTAATAAGAAAGACCAATTAGAACTTACAGTTTATTGTCCACGTGACATATAGTTATATTTTATTATACGCTGATGTAAGTCACTGTTGCTAAGTTTCATCAACAAGCTTGATATATTTTGCAGCTACAAAAGGTGTGAAAGTTGTAGTTATAATGTAATAACTCTTAGTAGAATATGTGAAACAATGTTGGTTTAGTTGTACATACTGTATCAGTCCGCATTAACAATCAGAACATCTTGAGTGGTTTAAATCTTATTGATAATAAAACATTTATGTACTTGGTGTGTGTAGTTCAGGTCCTGGTTTTTGATCTTTTCTTTCTTCAAGTGTCTCCCTTGTTTAGCATTGTGTGGTCTGAACAAGTTGTTATATCTAGGCTCATTAGGCCTAGTGTAACAAAAAGTTCTGTCTAGGCTGTCAACTCGTTAGGCCTAGCGTATCGTTCATGTTATTTGTTTCTTCCGTATTTCGTTTTATTGCTTTATAAACAAAACAAAAGCGATGCTCGCGGCTACTACTCACCAGATGTCGCTGTACACGTAGTTATTGAGGTGTTTTGTATGGTTTGATTCATAATCTTGACGTCTGTACATAATCTATGCAGTTGTGACGAGCAGTGTTTTAGTCATTGTACGGCAACAGCGAAGGGGCGAACAAGTTAGTGCCCTCGCAGTTTAAATTACCCGCACGTGAGTCAGCACTGCACGTGCAACACCAGCATCTTGAGTTGGCGTCAGCCGAGTTACAAATAGAACAACTGGTCTGTTTCTTTCCCACGCTGTCTGTAAATCACATGACCACGACTTCAGCTTTGATTGGTTGTGGGTTGTCGGGGGCATATGACATGGGTCACATAAGCTGCACTTGTGGAAAATCTGCAGGCTAAGAGGTATTGGCGTAGCTTACGATACACTGCTTTGGCTACAAAGCTCTCAATAAAAAATATGTATATATATTAAATTCACATTAAAATGTAGCTATAAAGAGTTTGTGCAGTTCCCTGTTTCTTCATCTAGTGCTGCATTAACAGGAATGCGAAATTAAAAAAGACAAATTACTTTATGTTTTTGCATTTTAATTGATATTTAATGTTCTTCTAATTGTATGTTATTATTTGTGCTTTTAACTTGACAAATGTTTCATAAGTGAAGTTGCAACTCAGTAAATAAATGTTAATGCTAGAATGATTTAACATTTCCGTATTAATGGCGCCATCTAGTTGCAAATGATGTATTCTATAAAAATCAAATTTCGGAGGAAACGTAGAAGTTCATTCAAAGAGTTGTTTTACTTCCTGGCTGTTGCAGGATTATATTTTTTATATTTCGCCAAATATACAGTTACAAGTACTGTTATAAAATGTATCTTAAAAATTGTCTTCTGTGAGTAATACGACAATAAATAAAATAATTGAGTTTATATCTTCGAGAATAATCGAAAACAATGCGTTTAACATTTTCTTAATCAGTATTTTTCGTTTGAAAATTGCCTTGCCATTTTAAAAAGAACATAAAAAGTTTTCCAATTTTAAAAACAAAACGTCGGTATGCAAGAAGAAATCATCTATGCCGAAAGTACTTCATAGATTTCTCTCGTCAGTGTCATTCAAAGCTACTCATGGAATTTCAGATTTAAACCACGTATACATTGCATCACGTCACTTAAGATAGTACTTCGTAGCGCCATCTACTATAAAGATAACTTGTAATTCTTTTTGTACGACATTAAGAATCAACTATATTTAAATGAATATTTCGAATGCTTATACGTGACCATTATCAGTTTTTTTTAATTTGCGTATTAAGTATATCCCAGCTTCAATGTGTGTACATTTGTTATACCTTGGCAAAGAAAAAATATACAGTTACTCAAAACTAAATTTTAAGGTGAACAAACTGCATTTTCCGACAGTAATTAAGCAAGACTATAAGTGAAATATATATTTCAGTCTCATATATTTTTGTTTTTAATTTTTGCGGATTATAGCTAAAAAGTAATATTAATATAATAATTTTAAAAACTAAACAGTAGATTTACACCTTGAAAAATAACAGCGTTCAAATTTCGCGGATTTCTCCATCTGGTCACGTGGTCTCGTATCACTGTGATTTCAGAAACTGCACTAAACTTGAACAGTTCCACTGCTACGTCTCTCAGCTTTTTTATCACGTGAGGTATTGCCTATTCGCACGCCACAAACCGTGTCGGTAAAGGTCAAGAGAGACTCGTGGTAACTCTCACGTAGGGAAGTGTTTTCCCTGACAATACTCCTTCGGTCGGCTCATTGTATTTCGTCATATCCGTTTTGGTGTTTAGACGCTCTCGTATTCGACCTGTTTGTTCGGTGGCTGTCGTTTAACAGTTTAACTCTAATCGCAACGCTCGTGTGGGTATTGAGAAAACATTTGAGTGATACGAAAACGAAAAAAAACTCAAGTTAGTTTTAATAAAAGTTCCTACGTAATAGAGTGTTAGACATCAGAACTGTTTAAGATAAGCCTAAATGTGTTGAACAGAAAGTTGAGCTCACCTCACGAACAGGATTGGTTGTTGTTATATACAAAATTACAGTTGGGTCTTTCTGCTCTACTTGTAGTGTGTATCAAAACTCGATTTTTACCCACCAGTGAGCCACCAAGCGGAAAGGTAAAATTAAATAATGATCACCCTATGAAAAAGAAAATTAGAAAACAATCAGTAGTAAACAACGAGAGATTTTGACCACAAAACTATTGTTAAAAAATATATAATAAGTGCGACAGTTAACTGACTTAAATATTATTGTTAATAAATTTGTTTAATTTCTGATACATATTGTGGATTTGGGGGGGAGTAGAAAACATTTAAATATAGTTTATATAAATTCATCTAACTTGCAAAGAATACAACATTTAAAAGGAAATTCTACTATTTTCGGTGATATAAGAAGAGCACTTCCACATACCTATTTCATCAATGTACAATTAATGTTATTTGAAACGTTTTTTTGTCCAACGAACTAATGTTTATAAATGGATAATTACTGTTCTGGTTTTCTTCTTCATTGAATTTTAAAAACGATAGGTCACAATATAATGACTTTGAATTATTGTATCGTACGAGAAAACTGCACCTCATACTGCCATCTAGTGACAGTCCCGGCAAAGCCACATCGGGAATCAAACCCTTAATTTTAGCGTTGTAAATCCGTAGACTTATCGGGGAACAATATACAACGGAGCCAGAAGTAAAAATAAGTATATAAATTAAATAATAAATTATCGCGTCGTTTGAGGGAGAAGCAACATTTTTAGAAAATTGCCTTGTAGTGTTTTGGTTCTCTCAGCAACTGTTTTATCTTCCAGTTACATACAGTGTAAAATTTTATAAATTATGATCAGTTATCGTCATGATTATACACAACACAGATGTTATTTTCCTTAATCCAAATATACATATATATATATATAAGTCACAATAGAATATAAGATAATAAGTGAATTAAAAGATTGTTTGATTAGTTTATAGGCCAGTCAATTGTGACATCTGCTGCATCCACCGCGAGGAATCGAACCCCGGAATTTGTCACTAAGTCCCTAAGTTTAACCCCTGACCCACCGGAGGACATTTAAAATTTATTTCTTTATTATTGGCCTTGCAAACTTACGTTGACAAAATAAAAACAGATTATTTGGAAGTATTAACAGTACTTTACAATATTTGTACAGTAGATAGGTTTAAACTTACGCATCGCTATTTTAAATTGCAAATCGTTTATTTTATCGGTAAAAAGACTAAAAATAGGTATTTCTCCAAGTGGATAAAATTAAAATGTATCTTTTTGTTTAGATAAGTTTAAAACTTTGTATTGAACGTTTTTATTTGGAAAATGTGGCTTGATTTCAAATCTGTTTGCATTTTATTAGCTTGTTCTATCTGTAGAAACTGAACATATTTGACGCAATTAAATCCTCATAATTCTACTAATGATGATAGGCGGAGAGCGTAATGGTTGCCTTGAGTATCGTTAAGTTTTAGTTATTTATACGAGCGTATTGGCCTGTCCACTGGGAAACTCATAAAGTTCACATTGAGCTATAATCGTGCAGAATTATCTCTTTAAGAAGTGGTTCAAAAGTGCTCGGGTAAATCTGTCTAATCCACGGTTAATGATAAATTTAAAAAACAAACAAACCATGTCATCACGTAGTGATTATAAAGACTGAGCCCCTGAAACATTATTGAGGAAAGTTAGAGGGTGTTTTGTATTATTTCGTGAAGTGATGCCCAATCTAAGAATTAGTAACGGTTGAAACAATTAATAAGAGACAAGTTAGTTTTTGTTTTTGTTTGTGGGGCCCCATCAACAACTGATAAACTGTTGAGTAATAATATTTTCATTGAAGAAATGTCTAATTTTATATTTTTGGACTCGTGTAAAGGACCAGATGCGAGATGGTGAGTGAACAATCAATATTGTAAGTGAATTTGTTAAATGTACAGAGCACAAAGACTTTTAAATAGGTCACCTTTCATAACACACATATTATGCGAAGCAGTCCTTCACAAATGTGTGTTAATTTGACATCCTTTTAGCGAAAGCTCTGAAATCGATTTGTTGTCTCTATACACGTACTAAAAACGCGAACATTTTAACGAGAGTTACCATCAAATATTCATACACATCTAACTTGTGTAACGTATACGTGAAGGGAGAATACATGATGTTCACATGCTATCAGGTTATAAACGTGGTAATGTTAAACGAAATTTAACCAAAACTTACAGATACTGTCTCACGAACCTTTAGTTTAATGCAAGGTTTATGTTAATATAAATTTGGTTAATATATTGATTTATTTATATTGGTCAATAAATCTTTTTTATCACTGTGTTTTAAATAATTTGATTTATTTGGATAATTGTATTACTTTTGAAGCACATTTTAACTAGCTCAGTTTACAATTAGTAACGCGTATAAGTCACTCTAAAAGGAAGTACAAATTACAAGATACAATACAAGAACAACCTGCCTAACACAATTAAGGCAAGAGAATGTGTACTTACGTGCCCCCCAGTGGCTCAGCGGTATGTCTGCTGACTTACACGCTAAAATCCGGGTTTCGATACCCGTGGTCGGCAGAGCACAGATAGCCCATTGTGTAGCTTTGTGCTTAATTCAAAACAAAGTGTACTTACGTACCTTACCACTAGGCTTTTCAATAAATACCACTTTCAGACAACTCTATCATTGTTCACGTAAACTTAGAGTAATAAGTTTGTATATATTTAAGGGTAATTTTCAAGACATCCTTGTATGTGTTTTTGTTGTTTTTCTTTCCATTGACACATACACACAATCAGTTTAATTTACAAAAAACCTAAAATCACCAGGAGCAACATTTGAAAACCTGAAATTGTGGTAAAATAGTATATAGACTAACCAGTTGTCGGTTACCAAAACCGAAAGTCCCTGGAAAGTAAATGATAAAAAAAAACGATTAAAATATCGAAGATTTAAAAGGTAATCGTTGCTGGAGAAAACATGATTTTGTGAGAAAATTATTTTTCTTGGTCCAGTGAAGTTTTTGGATTTCAAATGTTTACTTTTTTCATAAATAACTTCTGAAACTTTGTGCCGTTCTTTCGTTTAGTCACAAATATTATTAACATTGTCTGTTGTAATTTAAATCAAAAGTTCAAAATAGGTCAAGTGATATTAAATAAATGAAACATTAGCGCCATCTGTTGATTATTTTTTATACGAATATATGATGATGCTAAACACCTTACTGGGAGCGGTTTTGAAAATAGGCTGTTTTATATTACTGGAGGACTTAGAGTGACATTTAGTCTATAACAAAGTATTACGGCGGTTTCCACGTTACAAATGAGGTCATGTTCCATGTTTAATTAATCTTAGTGTCCTTCGTATATTTATTTACATTAAGACTCTACGCGTACCCTTGGAACAATAAGTAGCACAACAGGGAATATTTTCTGCCTTCCATGAAGCACTCAATTTAAGACTACCGGACTTTGAATTCAAAGGCCCATGGTTCGCGTCCCGATGCCGAAAAATTGCACTTTACTTGAATGCGTTATAATGATGGTGGTCAAATCGTAGTATTTGATTAGAGTAGCCCAAAAGTAGGCGGTGAGTGCTACGTTCGCTCTAGTCTGTTGGTTCAGAAACAGATCCAGTGTATTCTTATGAATAGTTATAGGGCTACTTTAAGAAACAGTGAATCCACGTATTTCCTTGTTGAATATATATTATTGTGTTGATGTCAAAATGTGTCACTATGTTTGCAGTCCTTCATCAGTACTGGTGAAGTAATTGAGAAGATAGTAGACAGGTAAAATTTATGGTGGCGACAGTTGCGCACTGCCACCCACCAGGCGGAGCTTTCGCATAAAGTATATAACATCTCACGATGCACATCGCTGCACTCTAGTGAGGGAGGAAGTAGAACCGTTAGAATAGCGAGCTAAACAAGGCAGGACCAAGTAACTATTCGGGTAAACTGACGAGGCACACGCATGTCTGCCGCGCGTGGAGCGAAGCCTGTCACCGCAGCAGTTCATTGGTTTCACTAGTGTGTTTTACTGGTTGTGTTAGCAACAGGCCAGCTGTCAGACGCCGTGTGTTCTCAAAGTGTCTAACAGCCTAGTTGTGTATACCAGCAATTTTCAGATCAGCTTGGTACGTGAAATAAGATAACTGACGAATTAATGTGCTTAACACGGAAAACAATGCGTGCCTGTTGACTGAAGGTAAGTGTGTTTACAATGTGAACCTGTTGACTAAAGGTAGGTGTGTTTACAATGTCACGTTTTATTTCCAGAAAGTTAAAACAAGAACATTTTCTCGTGAAGAGTTGACAACGAACGACCAATTGCTGTTAATTCATTTTGTCTTTTAAATTAACAAAACGAAGTACGTACGTCCTTCTCTTGTGCACGTGACTTTCCTTGAGAAAGAAAGACATGTCACAATAAACAAACCAATAAAGTTTCGTCACGTAGTGACGCCACAAAGATGGCACTCTGGCGGTGTGTAACCGCTACTATTTGAAATGGTGTTTTATTGTTGTTGTTTGTTTGTTCTTGGCAGAAGATATTGTTAACAAAAAATAAATCCAAATTCAGGCCAAGGTAGTTTAAAATTGGCAGATATTTGGTTGACGTTGCACTCTTACGTAAAACCTGGCACAATCATCATTACGTTGGCTTTAGGCCCCCCAGTGGCTCAGCGGTATGTCTGCGAACGCTAAAATCCGGGTTTCGATACCCGTGGTGGGCAGAGCACAGATAGCCCATTGTGTAGCTTTGTGCTTAATTCGAAACAACAACGTTGGCTTTAATGCCATCAGTTGAGGTGTTTAGTTTAAAATAATAAATGTTTAATTTGAACCCAGTAATTAGTAAATCGAATCTTTGTGTTAGAATGTCTGTATTATCTGTAGGTTGTGAAAAATACAATTAGTGCTACTGTGTCACACTTATCACATCCTTTCTTGTGAACTTTGAACTTACACTAGAATAGCGGCTTTGCTATAAGAAAAGCACATACCAGAATAGTGGCTGTTTTATTGGCAAAACATTTACCCAATTTGAGTACAGCAGTCAAAATGACTCGTTCATATCAACTTGTTGTCACTATATTAATCAAAATAACTCGTTCACGATAAGCCGTTATAAGTATCTTCCTATACTCGTTCCTTCTGAGTATGGTAGTTAGATAAACCATTCAAAATATATTAATGAAACGATTCATTCACAGTACGTCTTCCTGATTATGTTAGTCACAGTGACCCTTTCACAGCCACTTCTCCTTGATCCGGCTTGGCCAGGTGGGTTGAGGCATTGGATTCGTAATCTGAGGGTCGCGGGTTCGAATCCCCGTCGCACCAAACATGTTCGCCCTTTCAAGTCGTGGGGTCGTTATGATGTCACGGTCAATCCCACTATTCATGAGTAAAAGAGTAGCCCAAGAGTTAGCAGTGGGTGGTGGTGAATAGCTGCCTTCCCTCTAATCTTACACTGCTAAATTAGGGACGGCTACCGCAGATAGCCCTCGTGTAGCTTTCCGTGAAATTCCAAAAACAAACACTTATCCTTAGTGCGTTAAAATAACTCTCACATGAACGTTTAAAAAGGTAAGCTGTGGGAGTTTAGTAACATAAATTGGATACATATATAAAAATTGACGGATTTGAATACGTGGAAATGTTTTCTTTCGCTTAGTTCAGTTGGAGAGAGAGTCATTAGCTTTCATTTCAAAATTCGTTCTGAAATACTTGAGAACTAGACAAATGTTTGTTGTTGTGTCAAAACGTACACGACAAGTTTTAAAGGTTAATATATCATGAGTCAACTCACTTGGTGTGTGTGTGTATATATATATCACGAGGTTAGACTTCCAACTCTTATCTTTCAGACAAACCCGCGAACCAAGTTAATGGTGTACCTCAATTTTTCCCAACTGCTTAGTAAAAATTCATTATTAACGAGGCTTAGCGGAAACCGCCCCAACTTTTCATCTCAGCTGTTTTAGATATTCATTATTTTATAGTTTTAAGGAACACCATGAGCGTTATCCAAAACCATTTGGAAACGTTAACATACTGTTCCACCTGCTGTGCCTAGCTTAAAATGGCCGAGTTGTAGTAATCATTAAGTACGGGATAAAGTTCCATCTGGAGATAAAAGCTATGACTTTTAAGTCAATGAATTAAGATTTGCAATTTTGGCTTGTATTAATTTCTCCCCACCCCCCATGTTTATAAAAACCATAACAAGAACTATTGTTATATTCAGGTGGGTTACTACTGCTATAAAATAACACGTTGGACTTCTTCTAATATTTAAATAGAACCAAGACTTTTATTATGGTAGAAGGAAAATAGCTTTACATCATATAAATATACCTTGTGTTAAGTTAGCTGTTCTTGGTGTTGTCAACTGTGGTTAATTACGAACCTGATTTCAATCTTTACAACGGATGTGACGCAAAAACTACATTTACGTAACGTCTTGATTGTTTTCATTGATGGTTCGTTTTATAAGTTGTCATGAAATTGATTTGATTTTAGTAAATAACTTTGTAAAATAACCTTTATTTTCTGAGACTGCTTACGTAAAGGTAGAGCTCACATACCTGTTGTGTATTACTCTTTATCTGAAACTATCTAGTTATATAAATAACAATAAAAACTGTTTAGTAATATCTTAACATAGTTATCGATGTTACTATATGTTAACATGATTAACCACGTTTGTGATGGATGTTACTATATCTAACATTGTTATCCATGTTTGTCAACAATGTTACTTCACCTCAGCTTAGGCCGTTGTTTTCTTCCAAATTGTGCATTTTAAGACTTTTTTTTTCCTGAGTTCATTGACGTCACCTCCTGAACTGAGAAGCAGGGGGAACATTCTGTTTATCGGGTAACAGAATATCAGCAGCTGCCATTAACCTACAAAATTTAACTGCCTGTTGCGACTTCTAGTTGTTTCTTGGTGTGTCATACAAAAAATAGAATTTCCTTGTAGAATCTTAGAACATTGCAACTGGATATCACTTTTTCATTATTTTATTAAATAACCTGCTCTAGTTTTTACATTGTATAGACAGTTCTCTTAAAGTACTGAATTAACGATAACATATTACTTTGTTTCCTTTATTGTAAGTTTTTGGAAGCTTCTGTGTACACTGCTGTGTTTTGTAGACTTGAATTTGCATATGAAGCTCAAACCGAAAAACCTCGCTAATGGTAAAAATAAAGTTAATTGTACAATTCACGGCTAATCGACCGAGTAATGAAATATGCGCGATAATTAATATTGATGATTATATTTCGCTGAATGGCTGGTATTCTACCAACAGATTCGTTATTTCAATAACTCCCATATTTGTAATAAAGGCTTTTTCTAGATACCACACAAAATATCTTTGTAGCTCACACTCACGAATATTATGGATATTCTAGCACTTCTGGCCCGAATAGCCAGGTGGTTCAGGCACTCGATTATAATCTGAAGGTTGCGGGTTCGAATTCCCATCACACCAAACATGCTCGTACTTTCATCCGTGGTGGCGTTATAATGGTACTATCAATCTCACTATTTCTTTGTAAAAGAGTAGCCCAAGTACTGGCGGTGGGTGGTGATGACTAGCTGCCTTCCCTCTAGTCACGCTGCTAAATTAGGGATGGTTAGCCCAGATAGGCCTCGTGTAGCTTTGCACGAAATTTAAAACAAACCAAACGCACTTCTTTTTTAACGTGATCTTAACGTCTACATGTTGAAAACATGGGTTTCTTTTATTTTAAGAACCTGTTGTAAGTGTGTGAAGAAGATAAAATCTATTTAAATAACTTGTGTTATTATTTGTTTTTTAAATTACGTAAGGTTTGAGGTAGATGCTTGGATAAAAAGAGTATTTATTCAAGTTTTTCTAGGCCAATTAGAATGTTCTATTTATATTAAATTGCACGTTAGATATTTGTGTTTTTGGTGATACAGAGCCAAGTTTATTCACTTTAAATTTGGCTCTTTACCAACTTACTCATTATCACCACCGGCAGCCATCTGTCAAGAACGTTATATTTTAGGCTTAAGACAGCCATCTGTTAAGAACGTTATATTTTAGGCTTAAGACGGTGTATGCCATAAACTATAAACTATTATTTGTAAAGTATAATTGAAAAAAAAAAGTTTTATTTTTTTATTTCATTGGTATTATATCAAACATTTCTCGTAAACATAATGTAAAGAGACACTTAAATAACAGTTAAGTTTTAAATTTCGAGTTTCTTTCGAGTTAAACTTTTTGCCATAATAATTACTTGAAATATTACACGCAGATATAAAAACCTTTATCAAAATTTTAAAACTGTGATATACTTTAGTTATTCAGGGACGACCTGAAGGAGTTTTTATTTGTTATTTTATTTTACAGGTTTAATTATTAATCGTTCAAGTAGAGAAAAAAATTAACTTAGTCCACAGTTTTTATTAAAAACTGTTACTGTTAAGATACTAGTAATCTCCATAACTTCGAGTTCTAGCATATAACTCGGTATATAAATTTTACAGGTATTATCTAACCCTAAATTACTTAACGCCTTCAGTGTTCAAACCTTCCTTCTTCTGTATTCCCCAAAGTAAGTCCGTTGTGAAACTTGAAAGTAATGAACGCACCATGGCGATGTGTTTTTTCTTAACTTGCATACTGTTTTTCTCTGATGGATACAAGTCTTGGATGTGATTAAAGTTTACGAAATCTCTTCACGATTCCAGTTGGACCAGGGAGAACTGAGTCAGTGTGTTTACACGAATAATTTTTGCACAGAACTCAGCCGAAGAGTTCCACTACATAGTTTGACAGTTAACTCTACACATGGGAAGGTACGCCAGAACGAAAAAAAACAAAAAAAAAACAACAGAAAGAGACACGCGGTAGACTGAATAATTTACCGCGAGGTCCGCACCATCGATTGCTCGACTGGCAACTCTAACGGTATGCGCCCTCTATCACAAGAACCGTGAATGAAATATAACTCTTCAAGTATTCTGTATATCTTACATTTCCAGCTTGTGTAATAATTGAGAGGTAATATCGGGTAATCAGGAAAAGTGTTAAACCGCAGATGAAAACTGTTTCCACAATAAAATGTTTGCTTTTGAATGTATCTTTTACTGTACACTAACATGACACAAAACATGGCAACTCTCTGCGATGAATTGTTTCATTACGCGATAAAATGTAGTTCCTAATGGAAACGTTGCTGTGCTTTAGCCGTGGTAAACGAGTCCCCTCATGCTATAAAGCTCACTGTCTCATAAATAAATATTTTTCGTGTATTTCTCTCATTCTAAAAATCTGTTAATGTGTTTTGAGTGCAGTCAGCAAAGAATAAAAAGTTTTAATACGTGTATTTGAAACAAGTTTGTAAATTATCAAACATCGTTACAATAGTATAATGAAGTATTTGTATAGTTTATTAAAATCCACGAACACAGTTTTTTGTTACAATTTTAATGAACTGATGTAATAAAGATGAAATGCTATTCTAATTCAAATAATTTAGTTACAAGTAATTTCATAGACGTACTTAAAATAAAAAAATTGAAACAAAGCTGGTATAAAGAAGCTAATCAGAAACACATTTGAAACTTAAAGATGACATAAAGAAGCTGATCAGGAACACGTGAAACATAAAGGTGATATAAAGGAGCTAGTCAGGAAGACGTGCTTTGGTAGGAAAATAAAAATACTTAAACAGATTAAAAGTAACCTCTTTTCATTAAAGTTTTTTGTTTGTATAAATTTAAAAACACAAAACTACACAATGGGCTATCTGTGCTCAAGCATACCACGTGTATCGAAACCTGGTTTTTAGCGGTGTGCGGGCCTGGCATGGCCGAGCGCGTTAAGGCGTGCACTCGTAATCCGAGGGTCGCAGGTTCGCGCCCGCGTCGCGCTAAACATGCTCGCCCTCCCAGCCGTGGGGGTGTATAATGTGACGGTCAATCCCACTATTCGTTTGTAAAAGAGTAGCCCAAGAGTTGGCGGTGGGTGGTGATGACTAGCTGCCTTCCCTCTAGTCTTACACTGCAAAATTAGGGACGGCTAGCACAGATAGCCCTCGAGTAGCTTTGTGCGAAATTCCAAAAACAAAACAAAAAAACAAAAGCGGTGTGCGTCTGCGAACATGCCGCTGTGCCACTAGGGGGCCCATAAAATTTATCTGATAGTGCTGATACGCTGAGCTATAATACCTGAGGTCTGTAAAACTAAAGGTATGTGTTGATTTCTTAAAAAGCCACCTTCGTAACTTTTTAAATTCAGTTTTAAAATAAAATTCCGCCATCCAGCAAAGTACCAAATTATATAAGTTGTACATTGTCAGCTGCTAAATATGAAGAAACTCTTTTCGATATATATCAAATAAATAAATAAAACAGTTGTTATGTACGTAAAATATGTATTGGTTCCGAGTACATTAGAAAGAGTTGATATACAGTATTGGCGTTATATCATTGTTTCTGTCTATGGTTTCTGTGAGGTATTCGCGACTTGTTGACCCTTGTTCGTCATTAGGTTGAAAATACCATACGAAGGACGTGGCTACTTAACATTCACATCACATTTTGTATCGGTTGTAGGCAGCAGGAGAGCACAGCGATGGCCGGGACTTTGGTGACCTCCCGGGCTGTGATTGGTCAAGGTCGTGTAGTCTCAGCGTTCAATTTTGTGAAATCGACGAAAGTTGAAGTTAGCAGATAAATTACATCCTTTAACACAGACTAATAACGAACATCTAGGTGGCAGCAGCGTCGTAGAGAAACGTTGGTTTATTGTCCTAACACAGATGGTGGGGGATTCAACCCTACACATTCCTCCCTTACTGCAATCTATAAATGATACGATCTAATGATTGTGTTGAATCCGGTTGTTAGTAGGGAAAATACCAGCATACCTTTCTCTCATTCTGAACAAGTAAAGTTTGTGTGTAGAAAAGGGTAGACTTCCGCCCGACACTCTTCTTATAAGAAGTAAAGACACTTATCTAGTGAAATGTTTTCTCTTATAGCTTATGGCGTTTTATTATATTATAAACAAAAGTTCAACTTGCTTTCAGTATTTAAACGGTTCGTGTTTTCTTTATATTGTATTTTGTCATTGTATTTCAGATTTTCATTGAGTGAAGAGATGTTTAAAACATATGTTGTGCGTCCTTAAGGAGTTTGTTGTGTAACGACAATATAAAGTACACGACGTAAAGTTGTGTATGGAACTTTTAGGAATTAATAGTTATAAACCATGCTTTAAATTACAGAAAATCATTTTTATATCTTTACAGTAACTTAATATTATTACAAGCGAACAAAAGACTTGTGTTTAATATGTTGTTACAACTTAATATTTTTATATCTTTACAATAACTAAATATTATTACAAACGAACAAAAGACTCAACCCGCGTGTTTAGTATGTTGTTACAACTTAATATTTCTGTTGTTTTGGTGGTTTTACAACTTAAATTAATTGCATGTTTACAACACTTGTTTACTTGTTATATTCGTACTGTTATAACCTAATATAATATCGATACTGTTTCAGTAGTCAGTTGGTGTGTATTTGTATTCTTATAAGCTGGTATAATATCTTGTTTACAGTACTCAATTAGTGTCTATATTTGTACTTTTACAGTGTATTATCATATCCTGTCTGTTTAATGTGTGTGATTATTATGTTAATACGTTCAGTAAAGCGGTATTAATGACTGTCTTGTTACAAACACTTCCAACATGGTGCCGATGGCTGGTAAACAGAGTAGTACCGCTGAACCACCATCTAACTTAAAAGAACTTTGTGTAGCCTATTCTTTAGGTTGTCGAAGGGTCCGAGGTTAGAGACATGACCCCTTTGGACATCCTATAAAAGTGACAATCAATCCACTTTCAAGGGCCCGACATGGCCAAGTGTGTTAAGGCGTGCAACTGGTAATCTGAGGGTCGCGGGTTCGCATCCCCGTGGCGCCAAACATGTTCGCTCTTACAGCCGTGGGGGCGTTATAATGTTACGGTCAATCCCACTATTCGTTGGTAAAAGAGTAGCCCAAGAGTTGGCAGTGGGTGGTGATGACTAGCTCCCTTCCCTCTAGTCTTACACTGCTAAATTAAGGACGGCTAGCACAGATAGCCCTCGAGTAGCTTTGTGCGAAATTCAAACACAAACCAACTTTCGAGAGTCGGACGAAGCGATTGTGACGGTGAGTGCTACTGAGCGCTTATCCTCTGGTGAGCAGTTTAAAGATTATAATCGGCTCTAGCAGAGCTCGAGGGCATCTATGAAGGTCACGTGCATATGGAATGGGGCCCGGCATGGCCAGGTGGGTTAAGGAGTTCGACTCTCAACCTGAGGGTCGCAGGTTCGAATCCCTGTCACACCATCCATGCTCCCCCTTTCAATCGTGGGAAAATTATAATGTGCGGTCAGTCCCACTATTCGTTGGTAAAAAGAGTAGCCCAAAAATTGGCGGTGTGTGGTGATGATTAGCTGCCTTCCCTGTATTCTTACACTGCTAAATAAGGTGACGGCTAGCACAGATAGCTCTTGAGAAGCTTGGCGCAAAAATTCAAAACAAACAAATAAACAAGCATATGGAATTTCGTTCCGGCTTAAACTTCATGTTTTATTCTTCTTGTCAGGGTATAAATAACTTATTAATCACAAATTATCAGCTTGGTGTATTACACATGATAATTAGATTTTACCGAAATGACTTATTGTGGTGTTTCTTTCATTACAAAATAGTATAGACGAGCAGTCCTCTAAAACATGACCACGTTAAACTATACCGGCTCACGTGACTTATTGCAGAAATGGTGTGTTGTATTTTCTTACAGCAAAGCCGCATCGCGCTATCTGCTGAGCCCACCGAGGGGAATCAAACCCTTGACTTTAGCGTTATAAATCCGAAGACATACCGCTGTACTAACAGAGAGCATTGCAGAAATGGAAGTTTACTTTAGAATCAACTATTTATGAATGGTGTCGTATCTTACGAAATTAATTTATATTTATTTAAAGTAGCACGAAAGTTAGGTTTCTTTTAATGACCTGATAGATGGTGTATTTTTCTTCGCTCTTTGTGTTTTTTCCTCTATAATCGCCTCTTTTACTGAAGCACATTTTCACCATAGAGACACTACAGATTTTACTGTTATTAATGTGTTAGAAATAAATATGTAAAGATGTTGTTGTTTTCTGTTGTTTTTTAATTAAGCACAAACTTACACAATGGGCTATCTGTGCTCTGCTCACCACGGGTATCGAAACCCGGATTTTAGCGTGTAAGTCCCCAGGCATATCGCTGAGCCACTGGGGGGCGTGTAAAGACTGAGGGGAGAAAAGGTAACAAAAGATCTGCTACCAGAATACTTCCCTTTAGGGTGTGAAAAGAAACTTCGCACCATAGTTCACTGTTGTCCAACCATTCATGACGACATTCACCGGTATGAAGCTTCAGGACCATACTGTACCGAATAGTAGTGGTTCTAAACATGCCCACCTACTGTACACTGATATACATATCGCTACTGTACATTGATATACATATCACTACTGTACACTGATATACATATCACTACTGTACACTGATATACATATCACTACTGTACATTGATATACATATCACTACTGTACACTGATATACATATCACTACTGTACACTGATATACATATCACTACTGTACACTGATATACATATCACTACTGTACATTGATATACATATCACTACTGTACACTGATATACATATCACTACTGTACACTGATATACATATCACTACTGTACACTGATATACATATCACTACTGTACACTGATATACATATCACTACTGTACACTGATATACATATCACTAATTTACACTGATATACATATCACTACTGTACACTGATATACATATCACTACTGTACACTGATATACATATCGCTACTGTACACTGATATACATATCGCTACTGTACACTGATATACATATCGCTACTGTACACTGATATACATATCACTACTGTACACTGATATACATATCACTACTGTACACGGATATACATATCACTACTGTACACTGATATACATATCACTACTGTACACTGATATACATATCACTACTGTACACTGATATACATATCACTACTGTACACTGATATACATATCGCTACTGTACACTGATATACATATCGCTACTGTACATTGATATACATATCACTACTGTACACTGATATACATATCACTACTGTACATTGATAAAGTGTGTGTCAACATAAAGACAAGTTGTAACGCTCTGTGCAAGACAAAACCAAATTAAGAACACCTTGTTGGATTTGTTATTTTATTTCGTGGCATGTAATTAATTCACTATCTAATTGTCAATATTCGTTGTTTGAGACATTGATGTTTGTATAATGATTTCCTTTACTGTATGCCTGTAAGTATATGAGAGCGGACTGAACCTCATGTGTTAACTGTCAGTAAGTTTGTTTTCTACTTATTACGAAAATTGAATTCACATCTGTTATGAGATATCGTTTAGTTTCGTCTATTTTGAATTTCGCGCAAAGCTTCGCGAGGGCCATCTGAGCTTATCGTGGCTAATTTAGAAGTGTGAGATAGAGGAAAGACAGACAGTCATCGCCACCTCCCGCCAACCCGTAGGCTTCTTTTTTACCAACGACATTATGGATTGACCGTAACATTAAAACATTCCCACGGCTGAAAGGACGATCATTTCTGGGGGAAAGGGGAATCAAACCGCGACCCTCAGGTTGAGAGTCGAGCGCCCTAACCACCCGGCCATGCCAGGACATCAAGTAGTTGTGTCTCAGCTGTCAACTCACTAGACCTAGTGTAACGTTCATGTAATAAGCTGTTTTATAAACTTTAAGTCTAATCATCATGTTTCTCTTCCAAACAGCTCTTCTGTCCGTCTGGTGTGAGGAACTCGGACGATTGCTACTCCTACGTCATCATAAGACGCCATCAGAAGAAGGGGTTGGATTATCCAAATTTCCTCCCGGAATGCACCAGTCTTTACAGAAAACCCTTCCTTCGGTTCAGGGGTAAGATTTGTTTGTTTGTTTTTCTCGTACACCTACTCGAGAGAAATCTGTATTAGCCAACCCTAATTTTGCAGTCATACGGACTACGGAGAATGTAGTTGGTATACATCACCCACTGACAATGCTTGGACTACTCTTTACCAACTAATATTGGGGTTGACTGTCGCCATGACGGAAAGGGCGAGCATGTTCAGCGACGGGATTTGAGCCGCAAATCACAGATTACAAGGTAGCTTCAACAAGTTTTCGTTTACGTACTCAACTCGGTGTCGAGTATGTATCTTCTGCTTTGTGTATATATATCTTCAATGTTATCGACTTTTAAAATTAGTTATTCTCTGATAAAGTTTTACAATCATAGCTATAAGCATGTAAATTTTCTGGCTTCGACTAAAGAGAAAGAAAAGACTTCATGGGGGGTCAGTACTGGTGAGCCTGTCCGGCTATATCTCACAGGTTTAAGATTCGAGACGTCGTGTTGTTACAGTTGCTCTGCATTTTTAGTAATATTTTAGCATATAAATATTGTTTCCGAATGAACATGTGGTTTAGTTTGTCTTTCTAAATTTTTAGAACAGTTGGTTTCCGGATACTCAATGTGTGGTAGTGATGATTTGTCAAGGTTTTCTGTTGGCAGCTCACGAGCATGTAACAAGACAAGTTAACCCTAAATATGTAATTTCAATACCACACTTTAGAAAGCGGAACTGAACTATTTGAAAAGTTGATCTGTTTGGTTAATGACATTTATAATAAACCGTAGTCTGGAAGAGAGGAGAGAACTACGAACACCAGTAATTGTGGAATATCTTGAACAAACGATGTTATTAGTGGCTATAAAGTGAAACTCGAAGAGGACCGCACTCAGACAACCAATAAGGCCCAATAAAACTTGCTTAGTTATACTACAAACTCATTTCAATAATATTAATATGCATGTTAATGAAGTTTTAAAACAAAGTATTATTTTAATTTAATCGAACATAGTGTGGTTGTTTTTGAGCTACAATATGGAAACCCAGTCTTAATCACTGGGATTTCGTATGCAATGGTTACAAACCACGGGTTAAGAACAGCGTTATTTGAGAAATTATTCAGATAAATAAAAATTATATATATCTGTGAATCTTGTTCATTTGCGCATAGACAAACATGGCTTCGTGTTTAGGGTACTGCACTCGCGATCTGCGAATTGCATGTTCGAATCACGTCACAGAACATGTGAGGTCGTTACGATGTTATGATAAATTCCACTTTTGATAGTGAAAGAGTAGCCCCAGAGTTGACGGTTAGAGGTATTTATTAGCTATCTTTCCTCTTTTGATCATTTATAAATTTGGAACTGTTAACACGAGAGGGCTAATCGTGTAATACGGCAATTTAAAACCTGTACTAAGGCTGAACCAGCAATATTTTAAAAGATGACATATGTATAGGAGAGAAAGAGGGTTATTGTGGCTATGGTAATTTGTAGATATTGATAAGTAATTTCAGTTGTTTTGTCCGTTATAGTAATGTATATATTATATATTTAGGCTTTTTTTTAGTGTGCACAGGTTTGTATTGTGGGAGGTAATTAATGTAAATTTTAGAACAGTGTAGTACAAGAACACTTGATCACTTAATTATTGTTTTTCTTAACCTTTTAGTGAGGTTCGTAGAGCCCATATTTGTTTGTTGTTTGCCTTACTTTTGGAATATCAGTTATGTGTTCTCGTCGAAGTAATAAGAAATATGCCGTAAGCTCAAAATGTATGTCAGAACGGCTGGTATGGGTATTAACACTTTTATTAATAAACTGGATAAGGAGAGAACAACGTTTCGACCTTCTTAGGTCATGTCATCTTCAGGTTTTTTTTGTTTGTTTTTGGGGGGCTATTCGAGCAGATATTGTTTGTTGTTCTTACATTTCTCCATGTCTGGAAGAGGAAAATGTGGCAAGGGTCTCGGTAAATGTGGAACAAAGCGACATCGTAGGGCTCTGAGATAGACAATATCCAGGGTATCACGAAGCTAGCCATCAGGCGTAATCCATGATGCTATCACCTACACGGAGCACGCCAAGAGAAAAGACTGTGACCGCCATGAATGCAGTGTATGCTCTGAAATGACAGGGTCGCACTCTGTACGGATTGAGAGGTTAAATATTGTCTTTCTTAACCTGAAGATGACATAGGAAGGTCGAAACGTTGTTCTCTCCTTATTAGTAAAAGTATTAATATCCATACCAGCCGTTCTGAGATACATTTTATTTCAAGTGGATTTCTCCTTATCAAGCATGCCGTAAGTTCGTTTAGAGAACAAGAAATTAGCAAATAATTGAAACTGTTGTTTTACCGTCTACTGTGAACTCATAACTGTCGGTTCAAACTAGTGAAGCATCGAACGGATCTTGTCTTCACGGTTGAAAACGACGTGTTACGTTACCCTTCAGAGGTGTGCGTAAGTTTATACGTAATTCTTGACCTTAGCGCCATCTAGCGATTGTTATCGTCTCCAACAAAATACATCTTCCGTCAGTTTTCATGTAAAAAATCCGTAGTTGCATATTTTTTTTAATTTCGCGCAAAGCTACAGGAAGGCTATCTGCGTTAGTCGTCCCTAATTTAGAAGGAAGACAGCTAGTTATCACCACCCGTCGCCAAGTCTTGGGCTACTCTTTAACCAACGAATTGTGGGATTAACCGGACATAATAACGCCTTAACGGCTGAAATGGCAAGCATGTTTGGTGATACGAGGATTCGAACTCGCGACCCTCAGATTACGAGTCGTGTGCCTTAACTACCTGGCCATACCAATCCCTCAATATTTGCATATTGAATACTTGTTATTAGGGTTTCGAACGTTTACGTGATGATCCAAGGTTAAGATTATTGTGTATTTTTTGAAGCGGTGTACCTATAATCTTAAACTAAGTATTTTCTTCTCAGACTTATCAAAACGAGTCTAAGTATAAGCAAACACATTTTACACCGAGGGTGTTTGTGTAATCTGATTTGTGGCCCATCGCGATCTTTGGTCTGAAACAATTCTACGACTAGACGTTTCATTAGATATGACACTAGTAAAGGTACGACTTGGTGGATTTGTGTGAGTGGGATTGGGGGGGGGAGGCGGTGAACATGGGTCATAAGAAGGCGCGGGAAGTTGTGAAACACCCGTGAGAACAGATGTCCAGTGGGGTTGACCTTCTTTACAAATCTATTCAGGTTCTACACTGTCCAGTTCTGCTAAGCTACACGTGCCTTCAAGCAAACTGAAATGGCACATTCTTTTGAAAATAGTGATTTTGCTGTCAATAAGTGAATCCTCATAAACTGCTGCACAGCTGAATCTCTTTGAATTTCGAAGTGTCCGAAACACGTCCACCTTTACAACTTAACATCTCCTCTTCACTATGAAACGTGCAGTTTGTTATTCAAATTACTTTGTTTTTTCTGCTTCTGAACCTTCAGTCAAGGTCATAGTTTTCTGTTAACCTTTACGTATATTTACGAATAACAGTATCTGCCTTAAAACTTAATGTTTTTCGTACAAGTTTCTGTAAAACAAATCATCGTTTCTTTAAGTACTGACAATGGTGACTGAATGGCAGATTTTCTGCAGCTATTTTTCTGTAAGTCTTATCTTTTCATGAGACATGTCCAGTTAGTCGCACCAGTTGTTACTTTACTTATTTTTAGCCCGGCATAGCCAGGTGGGTTAAGGCGTTCGACTAGTTGTCTGAGGGTCGCACCAAACATGCTCGCCCTTTCAGTCGTTGGGTCGTTATAAAGTTACGATCAATCTCATTATTCGTTGATAAAAGAGTAGACCAAGAGTTGGCGGAGGGTGGTGATGACAAGCTGCCTTCCCTCTAGTTTTACACTGCTAAATTAGGGACGACTAGCGCAGATAGCCCTCGTGTAGCTTTGCGCGAAATTAAAAACAAGCAAACGAACCAAATATCTTTATTTTTTATTCCAATACATATGACCTACTTTGTTTTAGGTCACAAGATCACAGACCAAGGTACTTTTTATTCATTAACTTTCAGGACAGATATGCTTCAGATAATTTTATTGTACATTGAATAATATCAAATTCTGTCTCGCGTCTAATATCTTGACGATATAAATATTTATAAGATGATAGAACAAGTCTGATGATAACTGAAACGTGATATTGGTCTTAAAGAAAAACATTATATGCATACGCGTAGACAAAAAGCAAAATCAACTAACAAAAGTAAATATATCTCACGTATCAAAAAATCATAAAACATACTTCATTTTTTCTTGGTTATTTAATACTAGCATTTATGATGATAAGTTTGTTTTTTTCGGGAATCTTCTACACTTAACTTTCTGGGGTTGCAGAAAAGAATTCGCTGTCTCAGGTTTTTAGATCCTCCAAAAATTAAGTATCTTACGACTTGATATTGTCGGGCCATACCATAACTAAACTGTTGTGTTGCTTGAATGCCTGGGCGTTAACTTGATAATCACGTGCAATTTAGTCGTATAGGGCACCGAAGCTTTAACTTCTCTCTTCCCCTTTGTGTTTCAGCATGAATCATCCCAATATAGATGTTTAAGGGTAGTTTTATAGTCACGTGGCATTCCAGTTGTATTATATTTGTATTTATGGTAAGTATATAGTGCTTCGTATTTTGATGATGAATCTAAACATTTACAGTGGAATGACGAAGGTTATGAGATACTATAATTCATCTGTTTATTCTTGGGTCCAGTGATTCCGTGTTTCATACCTTTTAATAGGTGTATTATGAAAATGACGGTCAGATCCAAGTATTCGATCTTTCAAGATATGGCGGTGGGCGGTATTGACTAATTACCTTCTTTGCAGTCTGCTATTTCCAAATTAGGGACTCCTTGTATAAGTAACCCTTGTGTAGCTTTGCGTGAAATCGAACAAAATGTATCTTTTTAACTACCCCTCCCCGTTTAGAATTACAGAGGCAAAATCCGGGGTTTGATTCCTCACAGTGAACAGAGCTCAGAAAGACCATTTTGTGGCATTACGACAAACAAACAAAAAGATTAAATGGGCAACAAATGTCAAGCCCAGAGTGACACTTCCAAGAGTAAATCTTGGCGGACCAATACACAGAGATAGTTGAGGTGCAAAGGATGGCGTTTTGATAAATGTCCGCCGTTCATCTTCCTATAGTTTTGTATATAATGTCGCTCTGAACTTGGTAATTGTTGTCCTTAGTTCATCATGAATACACTACTTGACTCATCTGCGAAAGCAGAACTCCAGCCAGTTGATTTGATGGCTCGCGATTCGAGTTGGATACACAACTAGCGGGCCCGGCATGGCCAAGCGTACGACTCGTAATCTGAGGGTCGTGGGTTCGCATCCCCGTCGCACCAAACGTGCTTGTCCTTTCAGCCGCGTGGGCGTTATAATGTAACGGTCAATCCCACTATTCGTTGGTAAAATAGTAGCCCAAGAGTTGACAGTGGATGATGATGACTAGCTGTCTTCCCTCTATAGTCTTACGCTGCTAAATTAGGGGCGGCTAACACAGATAGTTCTCAAGTAACTTTGTGCGAAATTCAAAAACAAACAAAACAAAACACAACTAGCGACAATATGCCGCACTCTTTCCACAAGTGTAATAACAATTGTATCATCTGTCAGTTTGATAGGATTAACCGATTACAGTTTGGAATGTTTCTTCTTTGTGATACGAAATCATTTAAATGGTTGAAATAATATTTGTTTAATGTTTACATTTTAGTTTGTATTAGTCCTAATAAGAAGTTTAACGAGTTTCAAAATAAATAAATGAATACCGTGATAGTTGAACACAATAAAGGAAGATGCATTCTATTCAGTTACCTAAACCTGTTTTAAAGGCACGTAGATATACTTGTGTTATTTTTGTCAGAGTGAATATTTTCTATTGAAATTTATAAAATATTACCAAATTTCTTATTAACAAGATACACCGCTTAAACGTGCCGACACAAACCACTAATTCAATTAATAGGGAATACACATTGCAGAGGACATGGTAAACAGTTTGATATGATACAAAACCTGTAATAAGTGTGCGTAATACAATATGAAAATTAAATTTACTGTTTTACGATTCCGCTGTCTACTAAGACAGCTTTCGGAATTAGAAACAAGAGGGAATTCTCAATAGCCGCGGCACTTGAAGAAATATTTTGACGCAGGATTAGAATGATTTAATCTATGACATTTTTCCCCTTTTTTTATTAGCTGTATTTATTTCTGTGCGCCAGCAATAAATATCAATCATCTTATACCCAATTCGACGTTATTACTCATCAGGCTATCTACCAACCTGCTCTCAAATTGAAATTATTTTATGCAGGATTAGAGCAAATTAGCTTGCGAGACCTTGGGTGCAGTCAAATATGTTAATTGAATCCATAACTGTAATTAGGTCTCAAACTGGTCAAACCGTGAAGGAACTATGAGCTAAACGTATGTACTTGAAAAGCTCATAGCTGGTCGTTCTACGCTTTATAGGGAGTGTTGCATCATATAAATAGTAGCAACATATTTGATACATTTTCCTTCTTCACGTTTTGCTCGCCTGTTTACACTTCTCACGTGCACGAAACGTTATAGATAGTAGGTCAATGATTGGGTTTACAACAAGGAAGGCTCGTGAAGGTTCAATTCCTTGTATCTGGGTGTAACACATTTTATGAAGTTAACAATTGATCTTGTTGTAAACAGTTGTCGTCGATGTGGTGAACTGTTAAAAAAGTATTGTGGGGGAAAATTTTAATATTGTAAAAAAAACCCAAAGTAACGCTGAGGATTTAAAACGAAGATTTTGTTAATAAATAATGTTTACTACGTTTATAAAACACATAAAGACAAACTTCAAATGATATCAGTCGCTGTGTTTGTATAAATGGCAGTCCGTTTACCTGTGTTTTCTAGCAGACACATTTGTTACGTTACTCTTGTTCACAGCTGCTGTCTGTCAAATCTGCCGCTTGGAGCGCTGCGATAAACGTGACTACACTTTAAAGGCTTAATGACCTGTCTTGGCGATGTAGAATTTTGGACGAGGGATATTTTTACATTTTGGATTTATGCCACTTCTTCGAAATATTGGTGTGTCGCTACCAGTCAACATTGAAATTGTTACGCGATTTTACGACACTAATAAAAACGGTAGTAACTGGCGTCGTGAACTAACGTCTGTGTAAAAGTTTCTGAGTACACTAAATTAGTGTGAATATTTATCGTATCCCCCTTCTTGAAAACTGATCTGCGGTTTTATAATCGTGACTTTAGTTCCTGTTGTTCGTCTTTAGGAAGAAGCGACCATTGGTCTCCGATAGCGATCACTACTGTAATTTTAACCTTTTCCGTGGGTGTTCTAACACCGCCTTAAATACCGCCTTATCTCTACGTGTGGTCAAACTTGTGTCCACTAAACTGAATAACTAACCTGTTTGTCAAGTTTTATTTCAGACATCGGATATGTCATCCTTTATATTAAGTTTGAGCAAGGAAATAGACTATTATTACACGCGGTTTAAACGTTTTACATTCGTTCAGGCCTTAGTGATGAGCTGATGAACAACGAGAAAATGAATCATCGTGTTTATAAGATACCATGTACACAGATTTTATCAAAACATAATTCCATTGGTTATTGTTAATAGTGAATTTCGTGAGCTGTGGTTAGGTTTCACTGCGTCTTCAATAGTGCACCCACCTCACTGATCAATATTTTTGATATTTACTGTATGAAACACCGAGTGCGTAGGTCCTTCGACATTTATTGCACGGCCTGAGAGACCGTGAACAACGGCACATTGCAGTTATTGACGTCCATCGTATTTTTATTTCTGCCGCCAATCGAAATCAGTGTATTTATTTCGTTTGCGAATAAAACGAGATGTTTCTTTTCTGTGATCGCGTAGAACATTTGACATTATTTAATACGGACATACATATTTTGCGTTCAGAGCTTCTCAATAAGACCGAAATATTTTTATCAATTGTTTTTTTTTAACAATGTTTGTGTTATTATTATTTAAAGCTTGTGAAATGCTCGTTGAAAAGTAGGTTTAATAAATGTGAAGACACGATCTGGTACCAGTTTTAAACATTATGAAAACATAAGTATTTATTTAAAAGTTATTTGTGAATATGAAAATGTATTAAATTAATAAATATAGTTCTTTTTTTGTTTTTGTATAACAGGTGTCTGCATTTTATTGGGCCAAGTTTGGCGTAGTGGCTTGCATGCCCGAATAAACCTCCGAGCCTTGTTTGTTTTTGTTTGTTTTTTTGGAATTTCGCACAAAGCTACTCGAGGGCTATCTGTGCTAGCCGTCCCTAATTTAGCAGTGTAAGACTAGAGGGAAGGCAGCTAGTCATCACCACCCACCGCCAACTCTTGGGCTACTCTTTTACCAACGAATAGTGGGATTGACCGTCACATTATACACCCCCACGGCTGGGAGGGCGAGCATGTTCAGCGCGACGCGGGCGCGAACCCGCGACCCTCGGATTACGAGTGCACGCCTTAACGCGCTCGGCCATGCCAGGCCTCCTCCGAGCCTAATTTGCGTGTTCTGTTACTGCAAATAAATAAATGGATAATCGCACTTCCCACTTTAGATAATTATTTCTATCAGACAACAGTAGCCATCTAAGAATTGATAGTGACTGCTATTTGTAGCCCCATTTTCTCTAATATTATCGAGTCCAAGTTGAAAACGGCTAGCAGAGATCGTCGTTGCATAAGCATTCAAAATCAACGAAAGTGTATTTTACCAAAAGTTAAACCAACAGCACAAAGGAGCTAATTAATAACATTTAATTCTTTCCTTGCGATTTGAAATAACTGTTTTCTCATTTGAAATGATAAGTTTACCAATACTTTATATTCTGTAGGTCTAGATAAAGTAAAATCCAGTATTTCAAGATCAAATTAACGAGAATTATCTAAAGGTTTTATTTTTATTTTAGTGAGGATGAATTAATGACAAAGAAGCCACCCATATAGATTAATTAGAACACTTTCCCAACCCAAAAACTTCATTTGAAGCTATAGATCTTACCCAAATGTTTCTTTTGGTCAGAGCGTTGAAGATAAAACGTTTAAATTATCAAGCCTAAAGTTACTGTTCAGTTTATTCAAAAATTTGAGGCTCAGCATTTACGTTTAATTAGTGTTTATATATTAATTAGGCCCAGCTCTCTGTATTGAATAGGTGAGTTATGGTGTGGGTCTTATGACAGCTGGTCTACACACTACTGCTGCATTTCGCCAGGTGTTTCAGCCCCCTTCCAATCACCTGAGTAATGTAATGGGTTGTCACTTAGCATATGTTCTGGTAGTATGGATCCAGAAGGCTGTGTGGAAGTCCAGGTCGTGTAACATAGTTTAGTTCAACCAAGCTGTTACATAGACTTGTATTAACCGATGCTAAGGCCTACCAGTTATTATAGAAAAACACTCATCAGTTTTTGAATATAGTACAAGTTAAATAGGTGTATCAGTACCAAATTAGGGACAAGCTGTGAATGGTAACTAAACTATGGTGTGTTTTTTTTCAAGGACATCTCAAAAATTCACAATAGCATTATTTTTATGGTAACTTTCACTATGGATATTATCATATATAATACAAATTCGCTAATCTGGTAAATACACATTCTCCTAGAAGTGTTAGTATATTAAGCATTTTTAAAATGTTGCTTGGAAACACAGAAGTACAGTGGTATCATTGTTACTTTTCACACCACCTTCAGTTTTCTTGGAACAAATGGAAAATGCTTTTGAGATTCAGGTATAGGAGACCTGTGGACTGATAGAGAGTTATCATTATAACCAAGCAGTCAGACTGTAAAAATATCTGTTGGGAGTCATACTCCCAACTTTCATTACAAGTGCAGCAAAGAAAGTTTTTCATGTAACATCCAAGTCATACTTGTAGTTACAGAGGTGTTTCAAGAGTACCTTCTATTCTTTCAGAAGAACAGTGGTACAATGTCTGCATTGTATGTATATTGGCACAATTTGTAGTGTCTTCCTTGAACTATTCCCTCTTAGCGTAAGACACATGATATTATAGTGTTTTGGATATGACATGTTATATGCAGAGATGCTTCATTTGGTTAAATATATTCAGAGTAAAAGAATCTTTTTATGAAATAAATCTTTCTAGAACAATTCATTGAACATTTGGGCTACTTCTTGTAAGTGAAACCTGAAGAAACTATGAAGAGAGATGAAAGGTGTTGCACCACAAAATACAGAGCTGGGACATACTTTGAGTGTATTGCAGAATTCACATTTTAAAGAATTGACATGCCTTAACCATAACAGCATGCACATGCAGAATTGCATTCAAGGCTATTTAAAGATGAGAAGGTAGTCATGGCTGAAGTCAAAACACTGGAAGACTGGTGACAAATAATTAGGGTAAGTTTCAGTTGCTCTGAAGGTACAAAGTTCCAGTAGCTACCAATTTAAATAACAGATGATATTTTTGAATAAAAATGCACCAAGTTCTGTAAAGAATACTCAGGGTTAAAAATCCCAAGAAGAATGTAATGACATGTTCATAACAAAAACTACAAACCTTCACAGACATGGTACCACAGGAAGAGAAATCATGTTAAGAGCTGCCATTAGAGTTTCTGGTCAGATGATTGTGCTAGTTGAATCAAAAGAATTTAATGTGAAAGAGGTGTTTCCTCATCTAATGTGTCTTTTAACTTTTGATCAGTAAAACAAATCTGTATTTCAAAGCAAGTGAAAAGGGAATTGCTTTGGAAAAATATTCCACAACCATCAGCAACTGTGCAGAAAATGATTAAAGGAGTTTGATATACTTGTATGAGATGTCATTAATGTTTGAGAACGTGTCTAGAATGTGTGGAGAAAAAATGTTTTTAATGTTTTCAAAGACATAATAATTAAGAAAACAGTGATGACTAAGTAATCTCTTGACCATAGTTTGCACTTGTAAAACATTTCCAGCACATGGGTTATTAAGCAATGGAGAAAGTTGCTTCCAGCAGAAGAATAGAGCCAGTTTCCTCATTTGACCTCATTACAAAGAGCTGGGTAGAGCTAGTCTTGGTAGTCCTCATGACAAGGAGCTGTTTGTTACATGTAGTGATGAATGTTATTGTCTCACTAAGTAGGAGAAACAGTGTGTGCAAGAAGAGACTGGTTCTCTTGCTAGCCAGTCAAGATGAAAAAGGATAGTCACTACACCAGATGATGCTAGTAATCATAAAGATACAACCTAGACACATGAGTGACATACAAGGAAAGTTACTATTGCTTTTGAATGAGAAGTATGGAAAGGAACAACTTTATTCACAAAACATAAAATACACTAACAATACTGTGAGGCACCTAAACAAAGATTATGTGTTTTCTTAAACTGAATCAATTTTGGATGGCTTGTTAGTGATATTTTAACATCAGTGGTGCTGTCATATAAAGCTATCAAGTATGCTATGTCTTCATATATTTTTATTTTTCCAAGATATGTTTTCTTTTTCCCAGCAACATTTAGTGTTTCTCTTCTTATTCAACCATTAAAAAAAAAGTTGAAGACATGAAATCAAACTACAAGATTTTTTGTCAATTATTAAGGTATTGTAGCTTATATAATATTCTGTGACAAGTAATGTTAAAAACTGTTGATACCTTAATAAAGTAATGATATCCAGAAACATTAGAACTACTTTAATATATTTTGTACTTGGGAAACAAAACAACTGTAGCAAAGTTTACCTTAAAAATTAATGAAATTATTCAATTTGATAAATTACCTCTCTGAAAACAAAGATAACATTTTTACTGCCACCTGTTGAGTGTGTTTGTGTATGTTTTTTTCACATAGCAAAGCTACATCAGACTATTTACTGAGCGCACAGAAGGGAATTATAACCCCTGATTTTACCATTGTAAATCTGTCGACTTATTGGAGTTTACTTGTATGATGTTAATTATGTACAAACATTTGCTTGTATGTTATATTTATAATATTTAATTGTTAGTAATCCTGTCATTATAAAATGTTTATAAGTTATAATCAAATAGATTATGTAAATTCTCAAAGTTAAATGTTTTTGTAATATGATGTGTAGTCAACCATGCTTGTCATGTAATAAGTGCTCTCCTGCAACTCACCATTATGTCAGAAGATCTTATAACAATAAGGTCTGACATCTACAGTGAGCAGAACACAGATAGCCTATTGCTCTGTAGTTACTATGTTTGATGGTGGGATCTCATAATAGGAGTGTTACAGAAATAACATGGTACCATTTTTGTTTTTATACCAGGATATCAAACTACACAATATCTATAAAACTTGTGTACAATATTTTAAACAACATTAAATTAAATGTCTGTACAGAATGATAAATGTTTTACATAATGACACACCTTGGCTCTTGGAAGGAGAACTCTTTGCCTAAAAAACTGGTAATTTCTTTTACTGTTAGTGGTTGATCATTAAAAATTTGAATGATAGTTTACATTTTTAATACACCCAACTGTAAACTGAGAACTATGGGACAAAAAAAAAAGAAATTCATATGTTGCCTTATGATGTGTATGAACCAGTTAGCTATGAAGTAATCGTTGTTTAACTTTGCAGAGATTCAACTATGACAGCCATGGGATGGCAGCAGGCAACCCACACTGGTCATGGCACCCAGCAGCAGCTGTCAGTGGTCACTACTGTTTGGGGGATGTCACCTACCACCCAAAGTGGGCCGTTAGCTCACAATACATACAGTGGCACAGGTACGTCAGTGGTACAAGGACCATATTCTCACAGTCAGCATGGGTATTCCAAACCATATCCTCCTCAAGGTATGCCTCCAAGACAGGCAACACCAACATACAATGGGTGAGTAATACATATCAAGTAGCAGGTAACTGTTACTGTCTTGTGAACTGACTTATAAGCTAGTTAATTTCAACCACAGAAATAAACATATTTTATTTTTGTGTTTTGATTATTAAAATTTTCACTTTCTTTAGAAGTTCTGTTGTTTCTTTAATAATAATTAGATTTTACTATATGTTTTGGACTAACACGTAAAAAGGCTTAGAAACTATCAGTAAATTTTCTCAACTTAGTTGCTCCCTGAATTGTCCCTAATGAAAGTAAACAGGAGGGGTACTCAGAATATATCTCAACCATGCAGTAGTTATCATACTTGGATCTTAAAAAACACTGAAATTTATCCACGTGTCCAACATTATTATTGGACATGCACCTTTGGAAGAACAGTGAAGAATAATATTTAAATATGTCCACCAAATTTTGTTAAATCCAACCATTTTTTTTACTGAGTTATGTGTGAAAAATCAGTCCCTATGTTAACAGTGATTTATTTTTCATGGCCTTGATCCTCCAAAAACTGATTAGTTTTAGTTAGGTCATAGTCCAAATGAAGACCAACTTTTGGTTTTGGTAAATCATGCTGACAAATACATTCATGGTTCACAAAATAACTTCTGTCCACTTTTTGTGACAAAGGTAATTAAAGTATATTTAGAAACATGGAATAAACACATGTACATGTAGGAAGGAATGAGTTCTTCGGTTCTTACATTTAATGTATTGAGTATACAGTTTTATTCTGACGAGTGTTAAAATTAATGACTGATGCTTCTAGTACGGAGACATTCTTTAGAAATATCCCACATTAGATTATTGCAAGTTGAAGCTTTCTTAAGTATTTCAGAAATTATACTTTAAATGTGCACTGTCACTTTTATAAACCTATTCCATAAGGTTTATACAATAACTCCTGATAAACTAATGACCACTGTAAATTTGGTATCTAGTTATGGACACACACCAGTAGCAGTTGGACCAACCATGCCTACTGGTGGCCCTGGCTCCGGTGGAGACTACCAGGGGTCATCTGCAGCTCTTAGTGCAGCAGCTGTTGTAGCAAGAGCAGCGGCTGCTGCCACAGCCACGGCCACGGCAACTGCAAGTTTGGTGGCTTTACAGGATCAGCAGCCACAAGAACCTGTGATGGGCAGTCAGTACCATCCCAGTCATGTGAGGAACACTTAACTTTCTTCTGTTAATTGGTGATAAATAAATAAAAACACTTACAAATCCAACTTAAAATTGAAGTATTTCTGTTGGTAGAACATGGAATCCAGTTTCGTTGCAGGGTTTAGATTACTCTTTACCCGTTTCAGATACAGAGTTCCTTTGAATGTGATTCGTCTAACATTTAATCCTGTACATGTTCTATTTATACCACTGACAATAACTATTGTGTTGTGAAATCGATTATGTAGGTAGTATGTTGTTATCATAAAATTATTTTAGTCATTTACAGATCTAAATTTCATAGTCAGATTAATAACCTTATACTATTTATTTTATTATTAACCCTAAACATATGTTTATAATTATCATTATTCAATTGAATTAACAGATGCATAGTATGTCGAGCCAACAGTATCAACAAGGATATATGCCAGCAGGACCACCACAACGAATTCCCTCTGGTCAAACCATGGGAAATCACATGAGTAACCATATGAGCCATACAATGGGAGGTACAGTACCACCAATGACTAGTTCTATGGCCAGTCCTATGATCCCTATGAACAATTCTATTGTGAGTACAGCTAATAACATAAATTCCCAGATGGCTATGAATGGACCAATAGGGATGAGTAAAGGTGGTATGCATGGAGTACAAAGTATGGGAGGTCCAGGACAGTCCGTTTATCCAATATCTCCTTCTGTAATGGGAGCACAGACAAGGGCTCGGTCAGCTCCATACCCAAACCCATCTCAATACATAGCTCAGAAGCGGCAAGTACAGTACAATTCTGGAATGGGTCATCCATACAGCCCAGGCATGCAGCAGTATGGGCCTGGCTCCCAACAGCCATACAGCACTGTACAGGTAAATGTAATTAATAGGAATTGAGAGGTTCCGGTATCAGTTACATTTTAATAAACATCTGTTTCTTATAAAGAACCTTCGTGAAGGTGTAGTGATGATAGAATCAATCTGATTAATTTAACATGGTATAATCTAACACTGAACAGTGCTGATGACAGAGTCAGTCTGATTGATATAACATGGTATAATCTAACACTGAACAATACTGATGACAGAGTCAGTGTGATTAATATAACATGATATAATCTAACACTGAACAGTGCTGATGACAGAGTCAGTCTGATTAATATAACATGGTATAATCTAACACTAAACAGTAGTGATGACAGAGTCAGTCTTATTAATATAACACGGTATAATCTAACACTGAACAGTAGTGATGACAGAGTCAGTCTGATTGATATAACATGATATAATCTAACACTGAACAGTAGTGATGACAGAGTCATTCTGATTGATATAACATGGTATAATCTAACACTGAACAGTGGTGATGACAGAGTCACTCTGATTGATATAACATGGTATAATCTAACACTGAACAGTAGTGATGACAGAGTCAGTCTGATAAATATAACATGGTATAATCTAACACTGAACAGTAGTGATGACATAGTCAGTCTGATTAATATAACATGGTATAATCTAACATTGAACAGTAGTGATGACAGAGTCAGTCTTATTAATATAACATGGTATAATCTAACACTGAACAGTAGTGATGACAGAGTCAGTCTGATTGATATAACATGGTATAATCTAACACTGAACAGTAATGATGACAGAGTCAGTCTGATTGATATAACATGGTATAATCTAACACTGAACAGTAGTGATAACAGAGTCAGTGTAATTAATATAACATGGTATAATCTAACACTGAACAGTGCTGATGACAGAGTCATTGTGATCGATATAACGTTGTATAATCTAACACTGAACAGTACTGATGACAGAGTCGATGTGATCGATATAACATGGTATAATCTAACACTGAACAGTGGTGATGACAGAGTCAGTCTGATTAATATAACATGGTATAATCTAACACTGAACAGTGCTGATGACAGAGTCAGTCTGATTAATATAACATGGTATAATCTAACACTGAACAGTACTGATGACAGAGTCGGTGTGATCGATATAACATGGTATAATCTAACACTGAACAGTGCTGATGACAGAGTCAGTCTGATTAATATAACATTGTATAATCTAACACTGAACAGTGGTGATGACAGAGTCATTCTGATTGATATAACATGGTATAATCTAACACTGAACAGTAGTGATGACAGAGTCAGTCTTATTAATATAACATGGTATAATCTAACACTGAACAGTAGTGATGACAGAGTCAGTCTGATTAATATAACATGGTATAATCTAACACTGAACAGTGCTGATGACAGAGTCAGTGTAATTAATATAACATGGTATAATCTAACACTGAACAGTAGTGATGACAGAGTCAGTCTGATTGATATAACATGATATACAGTAATCTAACACTGAACCTTGGTGATGATAGAATCAATTTGTTTAGCTAAAGATGTTTCTTTTGTGTAACTATCACTTCAATGTATTTCATATATAAATCATTTTTCAGTTTCCTGGTGGGCAAGGGGTTCAGTACCCAAAACAACATTCCCAATTTCCTCCATCCATTCAACAGCAGCACCTTCCATCCAGCGGTTATCTTCCACAACAACAGATACGGCCTTCAGTGAGACTTCAGGTGCCTTCGTGTGCACCTCCACAGGATCAGTGTTACCACATGAATGGAGTTTCTCAACATCCTCAGTACGAACAGCAGTATAATGGCAACCAGTATATGGGACCTCAAAATTTTCAGGTAGACTTAAAAATTTGTGATAACAGTTGGGAACTAATGTTGATGTATAGTGTTTCCAGTAAGGTTTATATTAAATATTTTTATACTGTTTTATTGGTTTCAGTCTGTTTACTTTCATTACATGATATGTATGTACTAGTTATTTTTATGGATATTAAAAAAATTGGTATAGTCTAGTATGATTTATGATATGTACAGTTCATTATATGAGTATAATAAATGCTTGCTAAATAAATAAATACATATGTGTGTTTACTTTTATGGATCTTTTTCAAAAGTTCCGTGATGGGAAGTTTATGAATTATAATTAAAATTCGAGGCTGGACTCCTTGTAGTTGATGCAGCAGGTATGCTAATGTGGCTTTGCTCCAAAACAAACTTTTAAAATATACTTCAGTGATTTATTAATTTAATTAAATTAACATATATGTATTTCAGCTTCAATCTTGTATTTGGTAATATGTTTTCATCAGAGTTGAGTAAGATGTTTGGGAGATGGAAGAAGAAAGAACTGAATGCATCATCACTTTCATGTTTGCATGTTGGTGATTTTAAGAAATGGATGGATGAAAACTTCATGTTAAACTATTTTATATAAGTGCTTAGTGTGTTATAACCTGTATTTAAATATCTATTTCTAGAATCAAAAAATCTTCTAATTTTCATATTTATTAATATATTACTTTGTTTGTCATATGGTAAAAAAATAAATTATTTTTATGTAAGGTATGTTTATGTAATTATGTTCTCAAGATAGTAGAGTATCTCTGAAAGTGTGTTTTATCATATAATTTTTTATTTTGTATTTCAGAGAAATATTAGTTATCAGCATTCACCAATCCCCGGAAACCCAACACCCCCTCTAACCCCAGCTGCTAGCATGCCTCCCTACATATCAGGAAATCCAGGGGACATAAAACCCACTTATCCAGACATAAAGCCACCAGTACCTCAAACAAGTAAGTTAAAACACATACAGAAAATATTCTTAAAATATTAAATAATTATTAACAATAGTTTATAAAGATGGACAATAACTTGGTCAAAGCATTTAAAGAGGTTAAGGGTTCCTTCTTATAACCGTAAGAACTAAATTCTGAAGGTAAAGGGCAAGTTTGTTTGATCATCCTGGTTTGACTTTTGTTTTAGGTTCACAGTCAGTAAGCTTAAGTATTGAGTGTCATCTGTTTCTTTCTGTCCAACAGCTCAGAAAGGTAACTGTTTTACGAACAAAGATTACATGAGACATTGGTTTGGAATAAGTGGAATTTTTTCATATTTTTGATGTGACAATCTGGAGCTATTCATAGCTTTCACGTGGGTACCTGGAGCTTGTTCTTAGGTTTTAAGCTGTTTTCTTTAAATGTAAAATTTATAAGTTTATTTTTACCACATGAGATAGTATTTTATATGATGTGTGTTTTCTGAGATTTCCAAACTTTACAATATAAATCAAAATTTGTCATTGCAGAAGATGATGAACTTAGGTTAACATTTCCTGTTAGGGATGGAATTATCCTTCCTCCCTTCAGACTAGAACACAACCTAGCTGTGAGTAACCATTTCTTTCAACTGAAACCATCAGTCTATCAAACTTTGATGTGGAGGTCTGACCTGGAGCTGCAGTTAAAGTGTTTCCATCACGAAGACCAACAAATGAACACCAACTGGCCAGCATCAGTTCAAGTGTCTGTGAATGCGACCCCAGTACCTATCAACAGAGGAGACAACAAAACGTCACATAAACCTTTATACCTCAAAGAAGTGTGTCAGTCAGGTCGCAACACGATACAGATTACTGTGACAGCCTGCTGTTGTGTAAGTAATAATGTGGTTAATAATTTTTATCTCTCATCAGAAACCATCTTCTGCATATGATGTATTGTTACCCTTCATGGTGGCATCATATTTTATAATAGCAGTTCTGATAATAGTTTGTAAAAATTATTGAAATTAAATAGTTTATTTATCATCCGAGAATGGATATTGAACATTTAACTGAAGATAGTGTGAGGTTGTTTTATAGAATCTTGTATTTACTAATAAAAAATTCTTCAGTTTATTTTTGTAACATAAGCATTCTTAAATCATTTATTGTTCACTTTCTCTCAGTCGCATCTGTTTTTGTTACATCTCGTCCATCGACCTACAGTTCGGTCAGTTCTTCAAGGACTCTTACGAAACAGGCTTCTTCCTGCAGAACATTGCATTTCCAAAATTAAAAGAAACTTTAACAATATAGCAGCAACAAATAATCCAATGAACTGTGAAGATACTATAGAACAGACAGCAATGAAAGTATCTCTAAAGTGTCCTATTACCTTCAAGAGGGTTTCATTGCCTGCTAGAGGTCAAGAATGTAAACACATACAGGTAAGAAAAGATCTAAAACACTTTATCCCTAAAGTGCTCTATTACTTTTAATATGTTTCTTTTGCCTATTAGAGTTTAAGTCTATAAATACATACAGGTTAGAACAGAATATAAAACACTTCAGTTTTTCCTTCCTGTACATGTAATAGTATGAAGCAGACAATAACAAAACATTTAATAGACTTAGAAAACCACACTGAGACTGAATATGATTCAGAATATAAAAAGTCTCAAACATTATAGACTGAAAGAAAGGCTGTAGGTCTCGTAGATGGCAAATAATCAGTATTTACTTTATATTTTATTCCTGGTCAGTGGCTTGGAACTGGTTGGTAAACACTGATAGTCACTTGCAGTCCAGTGAATATGTGGCTTACTAAATAGATAAATAAAGTGTCTCCAATTTTTAAAGTTTTTCGTGTCATTTTCACACACTTTGATGGCCAAGTTTTGGGTTGTAGTAAGACGAGAAATGCTATTTTAGCATACCAAACCAACTTTTTTATGCATGTATATACATATAAATTGTTTTATTTCTTCATTTAAGAGATATTGCTGTAAGCTACACATTGAGACACCAATTAATTTTGACTCTACTGTACAATTATGTTTCTGCAAGTTTAACATATACAGTGTAATAATCATTTATATGTAACATGCATGAAATGTGACTTGGCTTTCTGCCAGGTGTCTCACTTTATAAATCTTTTAATCACTAAATTAATACAGCTTTCTACCAAGTGTCTCACTTTATTAATATTTTAATCACTGAATTAACAGCTTTCTATCAAGTGTCTCACTTTATTAATATTTTAATCACCGAATTAACAGCTTTCTATCAAGTGTCTCACTTTATTAATGTTTTAATCACTGAATTAACAGCTTTCTATCAAGTGTCTCACTTTATTAATGTTTTAATCACTGAATTAACAGCTTTCTATCGAGTGTCTCACTTTATTAATGTTTTAATCACTGAATTAACAGCTTTCTAACAAGTGTCTCACTTTATTAATATTTTAATCACTGAATTAACAGCTTTCTATCAAGTGTCTCACTTTATTAATGTTTTAATCACTGAATTAACAGCTTTCTAACAAGTGTCTCACTTTATTAATATTTTAATCACTGAATTAACAGCTTTCTATCAAGTGTCTCACTTTATTAATGTTTTAATCACTGAATTAACACAGCTTTCTACCAAGTGTCTCACTTTATTAATGTTTTAATCACTGAATTAACACAGCTTTCTACCAAGTGTGTCACTTTATTAATATGTTTGTGTGTGTTTATTAAGTTATACAAATAGAGTGAAAGTTGGATTAGTTGTTGTTTTGTTTATTAGTTGTCTTAACACTGATCCGTTGATTTATTTTTATCATTCTATTGTTGCTTTTCATACGATCTGTGTTGTGATATTATCTGTATTCAACGTTCTAGTGTTTTGATCTCGAATCCTACCTCCAAATGAATTGTGAGAAAGGAGCTTGGAGATGTCCAGTTTGCAAGTAAGAAAATTAATAGACTGATTTTCAGTGATTTGAAATGTTGTTGTTTGTACATATGAAGTAAAACTACAGTCATTCATTCTGTGAAAGATGTCTTCAGATTGTAATCATAGAATTAAAATTGAAGCTGATGTTTTACCCTTTGAACCATGTATATATTTATCTCTATTGTTTTGGTAAGCTGGGAAGGCTATTGATAGGAACTTACAAAAAGTTTTAAATAATTTCCCCACTTATAATTATGCTATAATAACCCAGAGATTCTGAAGAAACACCTGTATATTGAAAATCTTAAACATGCCAATTTTTTTTATTATATATTTCAGATTTTAACTAAGAATTTCAATTAAATAAATCTATTACATTTATAATTATACTGTGATGTTGCTTGTATTTCACAGTAGAGTCTTTGGCTTCACATTCTAGTAAAAATCAGTATGTCCACGCATATTTTGTGTGCAAAGTAATTTCAACAGCTGATTGACCTTTGTATTGAACGTGGTGTAAGTTTGTGTCAGTTAGTAATTATCAGTAAATTAACTATATTATTTAATGAAACAAAGAGTGAACTCAGTATCACTATTAACTTTTGTATGTTTATATTTTAACCCTTTTGCGATTGGCTCAGTATAATATACACGAGTTCATCTACATATTTGCACATATTAAGAATTTGCACTACAACTTTTGATACAGCATGTGTACCTTAAAATTTGGTAGATTTTTAGAAAAGATTACAAGTTTTTCATTCACAAAAAATCAGATTTTTTAATGAAATATTTTTACTAATGATTTTTTTGTGAAAATATCAAATCTGTTTCCTTGCTGGTCTAAGTGCAAAGTGATTTCATGTTAATGATTAAAAATGTTCTTCTCCAAAACTCTACAATATTATTTGTGTAATCTCTAAAACCTCTGAAATATATTTCAAACGTTTGTTTTCAGTAAGTCTTTATATCTTATGTTATTATATTTTCTATACTCTATGTGAGGTCTGTCACTTTACCAACCTTGTTACCATTATAAAAAAGATTAGGAAATAAATATACAATATGCATTCTTCATTAATGTACAAATACAAATGTTTAGTCTAATTAGCTTAAGTCTCATAATATATATTTGTATTATTATATTGACCTTTCAGCTATACCTAGCCCACATTTGATAGCATACATTGACACAGTGTGCATGCATTCAGGTCATCTATCCAGTAATATAAAACTGACCTTTAGTCTTGTGTTTTAGTGGACTAGGATTTTGTAATATATAGTCACATTTCAATTATTATGTATTATATATGTATGTATATTATTACTATATAGAAATAAATTATTAAACTTATTTTTATAAAAATATACAAAAATAAATCAAGAATATTATCTCTTCTCACTATGACCTTTGAACTAGATTTGCTGGACATAGGTTACTAAGCCTTTTCATACTTCACACATGGAGGATGTCAAACAAATTTTTTCTTTTTTTCTTAGGTTTTGTATATACAGTTGAATAATCGAAATATAAATAACTACACTGATACCACAGAATTACCATATAATATCATAAATAACTACACTGATACCACAGAATTACCATATAATATCATAAATAACTACATTGACACCATAGAATTACAATATAATATCATAAATAACTGAACTGATACCATAGAATTACAATATAATATCATAAATGACTGCACTTATGCCATAGAATTACAATATAATATCATAACTAATGACACTGATGTCATAGAATTACAATATAATATCATAAATAACTGAACTGATACCATAGAATTACAATATAATATCATAAATAACTCCACCGATGCTGTAGAATTACAATATAATATCATAACTAATGACACTGATGTCATAGAATTACAATATAATATCATAAATAACTGAACTGATACCATAGAATTACAATATAATATCATAAATAACTGAACTGATACCATAGAATTACAATATAATATCATAAATAACTCCACCGATGCTGTAGAATTACCATATAATATCATAAATAACTACACTGATTCCATAGAATTACAATATAATATCATAAATAACTACATTGACACCATAGAATTACAATATAATATCATAAATAACTGAACTGATACCATAGAATTACAATATAATATCATAAATAACTACATTGATTCCATAGAATTATAATATAATATCATAAATCACAACACTGATACCATAGAATTACAATATAATATCATAAATAACTGAACTAATACCATAGAATTACAATATAATATCATAAATGACTGCACTAATGCCATAGAATTACAATATAATATCATAACTAATGACACTGATGTCATAGAATTACAATATAATATCATAAATAACTGAACTGATACCATAGAATTACAATATAATATCATAAATGACTGCACTAATGCCATAGAATTACAATATAATATCATAACTAATGACACTGATGTCATAGAATTACAATATAATATCATAAATAACTCCACCGATGCTGTAGAATTACAATATAATCTACCAAGCTCAGTAACTAAGATGTATTTATGTTTATAAAGATATGAAACTTTAAGCAGACCTGAAACACAACCTACCTTCTTGAAACCTAAGTTTGAAATAACATTGTAGGCTTTTCTCAGATTAAAATGGCTGAGAAAACCACTAAACATTCTAGGCTGTTGATAGATAATTTACATGTCACATACTGAAGTAAGTGTACATAAGGGACCATTTTCAAAAATGGAAAGATGTGAATGGGGCTGCTGTGTATGATTCAGTACATAAGCCATATTGCAGTGAAATAAAAGATATGAGGTTCTTTTTTAATAGTCTAGCTTGTCGGTATTACTAATTTGAGTTCCTAATATATATGAAACTATAGATTTAGTATTTTAACATCAGAAACTTCTAATTTTAAACAATGCTCCATTCAATATATCATGTGACTTGTTAAAATCTATATTTAAATATGCTCTTTTAATATTTACTTTTACTTTAAAAAATTAAATCATATATAACTTTGTAGTTTGAATTATAATATGCAGTGGGATTCGAGGTAACATTTGGACTGAAAATATTATGTGAAAACTACTGGAAGATTATTGTGTCCTCATGTACTTTGTATTATCAGCCCAAAAACGTTTTACAAAAATGTGGTATATATTTTATGTATGGTAAAAAATAGATAATAAATACAATACATTTAGAAATGAAACTAACCACTGCAACTATACTTTATGTTATTAGAAATAAAATTGTTTTTCTCTTTGTAACAAGTTTATAAAAAAAAAAACATTACAGTAAAACAGCTTACCTGGAAGGCCTAGAAGTAGACCAGTATGTGTGGGCCATCTTGACCAATCTCAGTAATTCCGAGGTGGAGGAAGTGACAGTGAGGGCTAACGCTTGCTGGAAGCCCGTTTCTCACAAACTAGAGCATGAACAAGGTAGAATTTTATAAAGTAAAAGTTCACAGAGTCTGATGTTGGAGGTTAATTCTTTGTAAAATGTGATATTGTATTTTGTATCTCATAATTGTAAATTATAAATAAAAGGAAACTGATTTGTTGAGGAATTTAATGAAAGATAGTTTTCTTAATAACTTTAACCAGTTTATGTTTTAGGAATGTTAGGTGTGTGAATATATTTTTTAACTTACCATTTCTAATATTATTATTTGTTAATAATCGAAATCCAATTTCTGTCGTAGTCTACTATAAAATATTTGTAATATGTAAGGAAGGAAACCAACACCTAGAGTCTTCCTTTGTCTTGAACGTATTCTCTGATATAAAACAAGAAAGATTAGTTCTCTGAGTTTAATAGTTTTATTAATCTTTTTACAACACTGTGTAGTTTATCCAGTGAAATAAATTTAAAGGTTAATAAATGTTTATTGTGCTACATTTGTGTTTAGTTATTTAACTTTAGCTCTCAATGCTGAAGAGTTTATTGTTTTACCTTCAGTAGTAACTCAAATTTTATTTGTTTTGATGGACAGACCTGTGTGGTGCCCACAAGAAGTTCAAAGCTATGTCTCCTGGAAGTATGACTATGCCGACAACAAGCTCTTGGGAAATGGGACAAGCTTTATCACCATATGCTGCTATGCCCCCACCAGATATGCAGTGTAAGCTTTTGAAAATGTTACTGAAAGACCATGCTTTTAAAAACAGTTAATTTCTAGTAACAGACTTTTCATTACTTAGGTTAAGCTGTTTGTCAAGATATAGGATATAATTCTCACAGGAGAGACACCAAACTAAACTGAAGACTCTTTTTGATGACTTCAAACAATAATTTTTCCCCAAGCTAATATTTTAGTAGTAACATTCTTTGTAAAATGTCACTAATTACTTATGTCGTTCTTGGGTCTGTAAGTAGTTAGAAACAGTGAGGATTTAGTGTAATAAAACTGTGAACTTAAGTCTCAAAAAGTCATATAATTTTAGTATTTTTCTTTGTATTTAAATCATTATTCTTATTTTCTTTAAAGACAGGTGTTTACACAAAAAATATACTTTTGTATTTATATACTTGTGTTAATATTTGTTGTTTTGTAAGTTTTCAAAAAATTGTGAGTGATTTACGTGATAAAATTACATTTTAAATTATCACCCATTTAATGTTATATATTTGTACAATGAACCTCTAACGTATGGACGTGTTACTCATTCTAAACTATATAAACTCCCCTATAGAGCTCATCCAACTAATTTCTTTATTTAACAATGATCTGTTTGAACTAATGATAGAAGACTTATGTAAAACCACAGCCATCAGCTTATTGTGTGGGGTTTATCACTTAAGATATGTTTGAAATGATTTAATTACTTTTAACCTTTTAGATTGTGACAGGTTAAGTTTTATCTTTTAGACAGTTTGTGATAGATGGATTGTGACATAAAGTTAATTTTAACTTTTGGTTACACTATGTAATACAAATTTTGTTCTTGGATAGTATGTGTTATTTCTTGATTGATTATGTTGTAAAAGTACTGAAAATGGCCATTATTCTCTTAACTTTGCTTTTGTGATCTGGATAATGAAATTTAGAGATTTATCTACTTTCCATGTAGAAATGTGCAAATTTGCACATTTTCATTCACGTAAGGTCTGAATAAAACAACAGATGAATCAAGATTTACATGTATTTATACTAAAGTTGTATAAAAAGTATAAGAAGTGAGTAGTTTTTGAGATTTCCAACAGTAATGTAAATCACTTTCACATATGAGCCCTCAAATACAGTCTCCCATCATATTTTCATAATACACTACTTGCTAGCAACGTTCAAAGTCCAGTATATCTTGATGGAAATGCTTGTTTTGCTCTTCTAAGTATGTTTCCTTGTTCTCCATGAGTTTATCAAGATGAACATAAAGAAAGAATATGTACTTTCAAGGATATCCAGCAGCCATTTTGCTGTAATTCTTCACCAGAGCCTCAACCAGTTCCACATAATTTTTGACTTTGTGGTTGCCCAAGAGGTCCCGAGCCACTGCAACAAAGCTGCTCCAAGCTTTTTTCTTCCTTCATATTGACCTTTTTTGTTTGTGGTCCAACGAAGACACCAGCTTTCGCCTTTGCCTCAGACAGCTAAGGGAAGAAGTCTTGAAGGCTGCAGACTCCTTATCAAGAGCTGTGACAAACTGTTTCATAAGACCAAATTTTATGTGTAGTGGTGGGAACAACACCTTCTGGTGGTCCACTAGTGGCTCACATTTGACATTGTGCCTCCCCACAGAGATTTCAGTCCATTGTGATAAATTGTCAACATACACAGCAGAATGCTTGCAGCTTCTTGATGTCATCTTTGATAAAATTAGACAGGTCTATGTGTTCACTTAGGCAACTAGAACTAAACTGAAGTAGTGAGCCCCTGTATATGTATATTACTATGGAAAGCTTTAGAAAATTCTAAAAAGTTTGAGAAAATTCTCTCTCAGCTACTCATCACTGAATCTACCTGGAATGTTCTGGAAAATGTGTAAATATGAAAATTTCATCACCCAGGTCACAAAAGCAAGGTTTAAAGAGAAAAATAGGTCTTTTCCATGTACTTTAGCCATAAGCAATTGAAAAATAACACTTTCTACCCTGGAACAAGAAAAAGTAAAAATTTTGTTACATAGTGTTTTTTGAACTATTGTGTTTCTTGATGTTTCAAACATGAGCAGCAAATGAATCCATAACAGTTCTTTTCTGTGGTGTATTCATATTTTCTTCAGAAGGTCTACAGAACAAATAATTTACTTTTTCCTTCATATTCAGCTATTGCTAATGGCCCAACTCTTCCTAATGGCATGAGTTATAGAGGAATGAATGGAAGTTACGACTTTTCTTCTGACTTTGGAAGCCCACTTGCTCATCTTAACGACAGTGTCGCCTCATTAGACCCTCTTGCTGCAATGGAAAAATCTCTGAACCAACATGAACAGGTAGCTGTTTGCCACTTCATGTTTGTCTCTATTTAATTAGTTTATAACAACTAATTTTCAAAATGGCCCTAAATATATTATCTAAACTTGTATTTCTTGTGGTAATTCTGAACCTTCTTGCCTTATGAAGTTTAAATATCCTGTATTATATCAGAGTTTCCAAATGGATGTGGTATCCCCCCCCAAGGTGAACAAATAATCTATTGGAGGAGTTACAAGCAATTGGGGTAGAGTCAATAATGGGAGTAATAATGTAGAATTGAACATTTTATTATTTTTTTATCCACAAAAATGATAAGTAATTACAACAACACATATAGATGGGTATCTATCTGTGTATTATATCTCATGACTTCACTTACTCTTCCACTCATTTAAAAAACAAAACAGATGGGGTGCAGGAAACCATATTTATTAAAGGAGATGTGGATGACAAAAATTTGAGAACACTGCATTATACAATTAACAGTTCTGTATATAAAAGACCTTCACTACAGAAATGTCATGGACTCCAACTAGAACATTTTTACATTCAAATGAAAATTAATTAAATCAGAAGCAAAAACACCCACCCACCCTCAACTTCCGCATGGAATATACTCTGCACTGTATGGAATACACTCATTTGTTTCTGTATGGAAGGTACTCCACAAATTGTTATAGTATTTTAAAATGTCTGGTATTTTAACACCTGTAAAATCAGCTTAAATTCAATCTCAATATCTGAATTATAAATGTACAGTTGATTTCCTTAGTATGGAATATTAAAAGTTTCAATAGATACTTCTATATGAGACAATATTACAAGTACCTTTTTGTTTTTCCACAATACATTTCTTGCTGAGTAGGTTAACTTTTAATGATGATGTTTTACTTTGTAATAATCCACTTCTTCTTGTTTCTTAAAAGAATTTGGTTTTCTGTTTCATTTATAGCAAATGTGCCCTCATAACATATGTGATCAGAATAGCCAACAGATGCCCCATCTGGCAAACTCTTCTGCTCCTGGGACAAGCCAAACTCAACCATCTTCCAGCCATCAACAGTATGCCCCACCTACCCCATCTTCCACACAAAGTCAAAGCATGATGCAACACGGGCCTCATACGCCACACACACCTCATACTCCTCACACTCCAGGTAATGGAGGACCTCCAAGTATTCCTCCTTCTTCATCTGTTGGACCCAATGGAAGCAGTGTTGAACCTAATGGTATTAATAGTAATAGCAATAGTTCTAATCCAGCTAATAGCCAACCTCCATCAGTGACTACTGATAACCCACTTTCTCATGCTGCTGATTTAAGTGACCTCAACTTTGACCCTGCTGCTGTCATTGATGGTGAAGGTCAAGGACAAGAAGGGTTAAATGTAAGTTGAAGACATTAATGTTTGTAAAAAGGAAATGTCTAATCCACACAGTACTTTACAACAGAATGTAACTTCAACAGAAAAGTGTGCAACAGAGTTTTAAAAAGCAGAAACTTAGTTTTACTACACAAATCTTCAAGTGTTACAATTCCTAAAGGTGAATCATTGGCCTTGTTTTCACTACAATTACAATAAAACTGATTATTTGCTCCATGGATAGTGTTACAAAATGACTGCACCTATACTAAAGTCCATTGTTAAGTGTGGATTTATTGGATTTAATCTACTGATGCTTTGAGTTTTATCTTCTGACATTTTCTATTGAGTTATCTGCAGCAAATAATGAGATACCAAGAGTCATTAAGTGATCTTTCAACAATTTTGCACTGTACTTCAGAATGACTAATATGGGTGTTAACACTTTTTTTGACAAGCAGAGAACTGAACTGCTTCTCTCCTTATCAATAAAAGTGTTAACACCCACACCAGCTGTTCTGAAATACATTTTTATTTCAAGTGGGCTTCTTGTCATCAAGAAGGTTAAACTGTATACATAAAAAGTATTTACAATAAACAGTGAAAAGTGAGCACAAACTGTTGTATTTTATAGCAAAAAAAGGAAAAAGTTGAAAGTTTCATGCCAGTCGAATTGAAACTTTCCTGGTGCCATTTCAAAGGAATATTGTAAAACATAAGTTCTCTTAGCTCTATAAAGATCAGAAACATTGCTTATACCCTGATAAAAACTGATGGCATTGGTATACCTAAATGAAACAGTCATTTAAAAATCTGTCCAACTTGCATCACTTTACTTGTTTGTTTTGGATACTTATTACTATTATATTGTATTTTATAAATAATTAATAATTTCTACTTTATTTTCAAATCTTAATTTTCATATCATATTATTTGTTCATTTTTATATATTCATAGAACAAACATGACATCTATATACTTCCAGTATAGACATATCACTGATAAGTTTTACAAACCACAGTCACAAACTGATTGTGGTGTTTAATTTTTGTTTCATTTCTTCATCTTAAGATTTATGGTTTTTAATACTCTGTGTTTACTTTTCACCTTATAAAATACTTTAGAAACTATTCCATATTTTTCCTTCAAAATGTGTGGCCAGGTGGGTTAAGGCGTGCGACTCATAATTTGAAGGTCGCACCAAACATGTTTGCCTTTTAAGCCATAGGGGCATTATAATGTGATGGTCAAACCCACTATTCATTGGTAAAAAAGTAGCCCAACAGTTGGCAATATGTGGTAATGACTAGCTGCCTTCCCTCTAGTCTTACACTGCTAAATTAGGGACGGCAAGTGCAGATAGTCCTTGAGTAGCTTTGTGCAAAATTCAAAAACAAAACAGTCCCATTCATATGTGGCGTCATCTATTACATAGGTAGTAGAGTCAAAAGTTGCTTCTTTAGAAATTTTTTAATTGTTATACCTAAAATGTATTAGTGCATATACACGTAATATATCATAACCAGTACTTTGAACGGTTGGATTTTTTCACTTAGTAATTTATTAGGGTGGTTTTTCAGCATGTGAATTGTTTGGAATTTTGGTCAGTTTTCAGTATTGAGTAGTACCATACTTAAAATATCTCTTTTCATTCCAGTTGTTACCAGAAAGTGTAGTGGATCCTATGGAACTGTTATCCTATTTAGATCCTCCTGAATTAAGCAGTGGTGGAAACTCCACTTCAGGAAACACAACTACCAACTGTACCATAACATCCACCTCAAACAGCACAAGCGATGACATCTTGTCGTTTTTTGATTCATAAATGTTATTTTCACAGATATTTTGAGACGTTGCAGTGTTTTATTAAAGGAGAGCATAGAAAAATCAGTGATGTTGAGAGAGCATAGAAAACTTGTGGAATATTCGTATTTATCAGAACTTTTCCCATCTCCAAGGAACAGAATCCCAGTTTCGAGTTTTGAAGGTAATATGAGTGGCATCCACAATGAACTTTTCTGAGTATGAATAACAAACATTAAAATTGAGACTGAGTTCCTATGCCTACTGCCCACTGATAAAATGTATCAGGCTTGCTGGCCAGAGCTTGTGTCATTATATGACAACAGTATTCATTACCTCATGTTATTATACAGTACACAAAAGAATTTCTTACTTCAGGTAGGAACAAACAATGATGAAGTGGTTAGTGATTGTTGTGTATGAATTTATCACTCCGAAGACAAACCACACCCAAGTGTTATGCAAAGTTCCAGGGAATTAAAAGAGCTTTCAGTGCCACGAGACATGTATGTTTGGTAACTGTAAACATGACTGTTAATAGCTATTAGACAGCTGGCATTATGTATTATACTGTTAAAGTGTTGTGTATCGTGGTGTCTGTTTCTTATTGTCTATTTATTCATTCAAGATACTTTGTTAATGTTTCAAAGTTAACCACCAAGAAACTTGATGCAAGCAGATGTATGCATACAACAATAATCATATCACTTTCAAATTCAAATATGTCTTTTGACTAGAAATCCACCATACTGCCACTTATTCAAGGCCAAAGAAACTTCAAGTTACCCACTTACTTACAAGGTTATTCTATGTAACCATGATCATTTAACCATAAATCTGGCTGGCACTGGAAAATGAAATACCAAATGATTTTACAGTGTTGTTTTTTATTTAACTTACATCTTTTATGCTGTCCAATCAGAATGAAGTGTACTAAAGTTCATTAATTTTGTGGTTATCAGGAATTTATAGGCTGGGTTAAGAACAAATTATGGAAGTTTTTCAGTCTTACCATACAATGTACATAATGTAGTAAAATTTGTATAGATTCACTTGTTCATAATGTCTCTATCATCTTTGTCCTACAAAATATAATGTACTCCACTTCACTCTACTAAACTTTGAATCACTACATACAAACAAAAGGAGTTCCTGTGTTGTTTTCAACAGTCCAATTTATACAGGTTTATTTCATGTTTTTAACTTGTCATTTTGTTTGATTCATGAGAGAAACGTTTTGGGTTAAGCTAAAATTGATTTAAAACTGTTACAAAGTCTGTATCATATTATCTTGTATATATATACTTTTTTCCACTCTTTCACATGTTCCTTATTTGTTTGGTTTATTTCAAAACATTTTTGGTTCAAGATAAAATTGAGGTTAGAAACTTTTTTTTCATTATGCCTCACTGATAGAGGAATATCATGACATCTGGTTTACTAGTGTAGATATGAATATTTATACAATAAAGATTTTATGTTACAAACATACAGAAATCATGTGTATTATTTTGTAAATTAAATTTTTCCTTCCAGTTTCTTTTTGCTTAAAAATAAAATTTGCTGTAAAACATGAAAGTTGATTAATGAAAAATAGTACATCATAATCCAAGTCACCGAGGTTTCAACATAATCCAAGTCACCAAGGTTTCAACTAATGATTTTCAAATGCCAAAACACTTTGAGTACTTGATAGTTCATACTGGAAATGAATAGTTAATGTTGTTATAAAGTTGTTTCTTCTTTACTTAGCATACAAATGGCTAAATAACAATCACAACCTATCACCCAAAGTATTACACATCATATTTTGAGTTCTCAACTCCAAAGATGAATTTCAAGTTTAAACAGAATGCAAGTATAACCAGTTTTCATTTGGAACCTTTAAACTAACATCTCACTGCAAAAGACGTTTAATGTTCTGAAAGTCTTCATATGGAGTGAATCATCCTTCTGAAAGTTTACATAATTATGTAACAACAGCCACATTTCATGTTCCATTGAACAACTTATGATGGAATCTAAATTAACTTATTACTTCTATGTTTTAAAGGAATGTCCATTAGAACATAAATCTACTTATTACAGAAGATTTAGAATTAAAAAAATGACCTATTGAACTTAAAGTCTACTTATTACAGAAGTATGATGGTTTAGAAATAAGAGAATGTCATATTGAACAAAAGTCTACTTAATACAGAAGGTTTAGGTTAAGAGAATGCCCTATTGAACTTAAGTCTACTTAATACAGAAGGTTTAGGTTAAGAGAATGTCATATCGAACTAAAGTCTACTTAATACAGAAGGTTTAGGTTAAGAGAATGTCCTATTGAACTTAAGTCTAGTTAACACAGAAAGTATGAAGGTTTAGATTAAGATAATGTCCTATTGAACTAAAGTCTACTAATGAAGGTCGCACGTTTACCGCCTTTGAAGCAGAAAGTCGTGTTGAAACAATCTGGTTAACACCTAAAAATAACATTTTCTGTTTCAATGTTTTAACATCTAAACATAAATGTTGTTGTTTAACGTGAACAAGAGAATATAAAAAGTTAAAATAACTATTTGATAGTTCCCCAAAAAGGTCAGGAAATAGCAAATGAGAATAATTTGATTGGTCTTCTGAAATTTGCGCAAACCACGAACGCTACCCGCATTAGTCGTCTCTAATTTGCCAATGACAATCTAGAGGGAAGGCAGCTAGTCTCCAACACTAGTAGAGTTTCGACATATCTCTGTGTATTGTATACGTTCATGAAAAAAACTTAACATTTGAAGTCAAACATTAGAGAGCGTGGAAATCAAAGAAATTAATTCTGAGAATCTGCAGCTTTAAAGATTGGTTTAAGACTTTATGGTTCGATTAGAGAAAAACAAGAAATACAGCGTATGAATATTTCCACCGCTAGGAGGATGGGACAACCACTTCCATATTATATTGTTTAAAAAAAATATTTTTTAAAAATACGATATTAAATATTAAACCTAGATTGGGGGTTCGAAATCTTCAGAAATATGGTAATTTATCCACATGGCTCAACTATAAGTCTGAAATTTTATAAGACGAAAAACTGCTTTGGTACCCATGGTGGGCACAGTTCGTATCCGCTTAGTGCTTAACAGCAAACAAACGGAATTAACGCTACGAAATAAATAAAAGACTAAGGGAATCGTTGCCAATTTAGTTATATTGAAATTCATTTTCATTAAAATTGGTTGACAACAACTTTCGCCTTGTTTCCTCATGAATGCGGTGCCTAACTCACCAGTAAAAGATCTAGGTGCCATTGGTGAGAAATGTATACAAGTTATCTGGCTGCCAGGTACAAAATTATTTGTTTAGGTGTTGTGTTTTTAAGGACAGGTAGGAGAATCTGGGTTAGTCTTTTTATAGAAAATCGGAATTTATCTCATGAAACAAAGATTGCTGTTTTTAACAAATTGCTGTGTGGATTACAAGCAGTCCTCATAGAAAAAATAACTCGACTTTTCTTGAGTTAAACGTTCCAAATTAAAACCTGAGACTCTCTTTCAGAATGAAAGAATAAATAAGTTTTTGTGTGTAATAAAAATTATATCACTTGGCTATTTTTCACACAAAGAACATTATAAAGTGTTCCGGAACTTTTGTTGCTTACTGTTTTGCAACCTGATTTTCTCTCTCATAGTTATTTGGGTATTAATATTTATATAACCAGGAGGATCACGTTTCGTCGGCCTCTTCTTCCTTTCTTTGTATTTGTTTTAGCAACTGTCAAATGTCTTTATATATTGTACACGAGGGCCAGAGTAATCCGCACTTACTCAGACCTCTACCAGAGCAATGTTCATGCATTATCTACATATACGCTTGGTGCAAATAAATCATTTCTCTTTATAATTCCATAATTATTTGCACTTTCATTTGTTAGGTATTAACTTTTAAACATTCACGTCAATCCCTTTCAATGTTCATTAGCTAACCCTTAAACTAATGTGAAGTCTAGTTTATAGGTAGCCTTTTTGTTTAATTGATTTATTTAGAAAATATATACTCACTGGGGAAAGGTGTTTAGGTCTATCTTCATCTTGTATATAGTACCTGTCAAGTTCGTTTACTAGTTCATTTTTACTCAAATTTTTGTAAAAAATAATTTATTGTACTATGTAGGAGTCTATCTGCTATTGTTTCTATGTGTGTGTATTAATGCATGAATTCAGATGATGTTGTTCTGGGTACTTTATAAGCTGTTGTATGTAGTGTATTTTGTATTGTTTGTAGTTTTGTTTAAAGTAGTTTTTTTGCTTAGGTTTATCCATGCAGGAGCTGCATAGTCAATGATGGGTCTAATGTGTGTTTTATATATTTTATGATGTTGTCTACCGTAGCTCCACTGTTTTTGGCAATTAACTCCTAGCATAATTTGTTCTTTGCCAAAATTTGTTCTAATATTATTTATGTGGTTTATCCACGTTAGTTTTGAGTCGAATGTAAGTCCTAACAATTTTGCAAATGTAGTAGTCTGAAGGAGTGCTCCATTCATATAGATCTGAGGTAGTACTTTTTTATGTTTAGTTGACGTTGTGAATAGTACTAGTTTTGTTTCTTTTGATTCTATATTTTTGACAATATTCACTTATTATATTTAATTGTGGTTGTATATTTGTGGCTTCTACTGCTGGTGTTGGTGCACTTTTCTAGACTGCCACATCATTTACGAACTGTGACGAGTATCAATTATTTGAATCTTTCAAAGGCATATTAATCACGTGCATGATGAATAGGATAGGGCTAACCATCCCTACTTGAAGGACACCAGCTTCAGAAGTGAAACACTCTGAAAAGGTCCCTTTAACATTAACTCTACATATTCTGTTTACCAGAAAGTTTGACAGCCAGCGAATAGTTCCTCGCGATAATCCCATTTCTAGCATTCTGAACCGGAGACAGTTATGTCATACAGTGTCAAATGCCTTCTCAATATCGAGAAAGCAAGCAACAGTACATTCTCGTTTATTAAAAGTATCAACAATTGCTTCAGTTAATCTGACTAAATGTTCTGCTGTCTATCTGAATTTTCTGAAACCATTTTGTTCTTTTGGTAATTTGTTCAAATTATGAACAAATGAACAATAATTATAATTCACTTACTTAATCTGGTTTTCATTATGATAGACGTTTCATGAAAAGTATTAACATAAATAGCGCCTATACCACAACTGTGTCTGTCATATTCCAGTTGGACTGGTAGGCCTTGGCATTAAACAGAAGGCCTCATCGCTATTAAACAAAACAAATGTACTATTGATGACACATTGCAATATATTCTTATTTGCTTTCACCAACAAGCTTGTTGAACTGATAGATTTTTAAATGTTTGGGCTTAAAGTAGTTATTTCGAGAAATTGATGCCTTATCTAGAAAGATAGTAGCGATTTCGTGTCTTGGTGATTTGGTTAGTTAACATTACGAAAAGCAAACAGCTTGACTGAAAATGTGGGCAGCATCAAATGTGATAATAAGTGTTTAATTTAGGCCCTCGAGGTTTGTTCATACTTCATCTGAACAGTTAATAAAGCCCCAAATGTCGAATAAATATACGAATTAAGCATTAAAATTTGACATAAAGTTTGTGCTTTAACTGTTTGTTGAGTATAAAATTTGCTTTTTACCAAGAACGATGAGAAAATCATGAAATGTGAAAGTGTGTATAAATGAAACACTTGATTGTAATAGTATAACTTTCATAACTAGATATTTTTGATGAAATGATTTATCATAGATTTTCATACATTGGCTCATTTTCCACGTAGGAACATTGTTTCAAAAATATATGAATAAATGGAATAGGTGAGAAACATAATATGTAAGCACTAAACCTTGGTTCAGCTTCTTTGGATACTTGATGTCAAACTGAACTGCCATCCTGAAGCTTCCAACATTGTGATATACATAAACATTAATTTTTAAAATATGTACATTTTGTTTTCAGTAAGGTTATTGTTTCACTGAGGTTCTGTAAGCAGTTGAACGAAGTGATTTTTTTATTAATTAACGTCAGTTATTTATTCACATAATATATTTGCTATACGAAAACAATACACATAATTTCATCTATAATAATAAAAGGGAGTGTCTGTGTGTGTGACTACCATAGCTCCAAGAGGAAGAAAAACCTAGAAATCTGAAAATTCTCATCCTTTCTGAGTGAACCCTTAGGGTGTGCACCTAGGCATTTTTACTTATCCACGTGAGTGCACACATGAGCGTCTCATAGCATATCCTGTGCCCCCCAGTGGCTCAGCGGTATATCTGCGACTTATACGCTAAAATCCGGGTTTCGATACTTGTGGTGTGCAGAGCACTGATAGCCCATTGTGTAGCTTTGTTTTTAATTCAAAAAAATAACAAATATAGCATATCCTTTTATATATCAGATGATTAACAAATTATGATATACACAAAAGCCAGTGTGCTTTGGTAACCACCTGTTCTAGCAATGGCTTTTATACCATGCTGTTTAGCAACAAAAGTATAATCTAACTTTTTTATTAGTCTATGTACCAAAAATGAAAAAATGAAATGTATAGATAACAAAATTGGAAAGATATTTGTTGATTTCTTAATTTAGAGTATAAGTTGATTAAAGAGGTTTGTTTTTTTATTGAAAACGATGGTGATATAACAAAAAGTGGCTAAGTTCAAAACGATTTATGTTTAAGATTGATTTGATAATTTCACTTTCATGATACATTCTGTGCACTTGCTAAAATGTATGAACCTACTTACATGCAAAGCTGGTGCTTTCACTCGCTTTGAATAAAAGTCCAGAAATACAACTTTTGAGTGATTGTTTGTTTTCATCTTTTGTGTAACTTTATTTCAGCCCCCCAGTGGCTCAGCGGTGTGTCTGAGGACTTTCACGCTAAAATCCGGGTTTCGATACCCGTGGTGGGCAGAGCACAGATAGCCCATTGTGTAGCTTTGTGCTTAATTCAAAACAACAACAACAGCTTTATTTCAACCTTTTGACTACTCATGTGACCAACATCAGGTAACTGTCACCTATTGTATGAAATATTGCGCGAACATTTTGTTCTAACTCAGAAAACGTATAGTACGACATCTATGTTTCGATTTAAATTAGATTTTAATCCGTGATGATGAGAAAACCACTTGTAGAGAAATATATATATGTAAAAACGGCTGGTATGGGTTGAGATTTTTTATTATTTAGAGAAGCGAACAACGTTTCTAACTTCGGTCATTATCAGTTACATCTTTCTTTCTTTGCGAACCTGACGATGACTGAATTGTTTGCTTGTTTGTTTTGGAATTTCGCACAAAGCTACTCGAGGGCTATCTGTGCTAGCCGTCCCTAATTTAGCAGTGTAAGACTAGAGGGAAGGCAGCTAGTCATCACCACCCACCGCCAACTCTTGGGCTACTCTTTTACCAACGAATAGTGGGATTGACCGTCACATTATACGCCCCCACGGCTGGGAGGGCGAGCATGTTTTAGCGCGACACGGGCGCGAACCCGCGACCCTCAGATTACGAGTCGCACGCCTTACGCGCTCGGCCATGCCAGGCCTACGATGACTGAAGAAGGTCGAAACGTTGTTCGCTTTTCGACAATAAGGTCTGGCATGACCAAGTGTGTTAAAGCGTTCGACTCTTAATCCGAGGGGTGCGGGTTCGAATCACGCTCGCACCAAACATGTCGCCTTTTCAGCCGTGGGGGCGTTATAATGTTATGCCAATCCCTCTATTCATTGGTAAAAGAGTAGCCCAAAAGTTGGCGGGTGGCAATGACTAGCATCCTTCCATCTAGTCTTACACTGCTGAATTAGGGATGGCTAGCGCAGATAGCTCTCATTAGCTTTACGCGAAAATTCAAAACAAACAAACAAACTCTACATTATATATATAAGTTATATTTTAGTTCACGGAGAGTCAATTTTTCTTTTTATCTAATTTTTTCATTAATGTTGTTCTTATTGCAATATTTTAAAGTTGTTAATTGGAAGTTGATTTTTTGTGTTTGTAAATGGGAGATTGTTATGTTACTTCATCTTAATGTTTACGTTGCGTCCTATTTCGACTATATAAATTCTATATCATTGATACTCGTAGATACTTCCATTATTGTAGTTGTCAGAATAAACACAACTTTGTTAGATGACCTTTGACTTTAGTGGTCAGTTTTGAATAAAATTAACTTTGCTGTTTACACTGTATTTTTTATATTAATGTTTTCAAATGTTTATTATGGTTTTGATACAGAACCACGATATGGTAAGACACTTACTAATGTGTCTGTGTTGCCATGATATGGTAAGACATCTATTTTTGTATTTGTGTTACCATGATACGGTGAGACTCATATTGGTGTGTTTGTGTTGCCATGATATAGTAAAACATCAATTTCTGTATTTGTGTTACCATGATACGGTGAGACTCATATTAGTGTGTTTGTGTTGCCATGATATAGTAAGACACCTATAAGTATATGCGAGTTTGTGTGTTTTGTTTCCTTCATGGAGTTTATGCTATTTTCCCTTTGTTATTGGACTTGGCATGGCCAGGACGCAGAATATGCATACTGCGGGTCGGGGAATCAAACCACTGTTCCACCAAACATGTTCGTCCTTATAGCCGTGGGAGCGATATAATTTGACGGCATAGCTGTTGCCCCAGTAGCTCAGCGGTATGTCTGCGGACTTACACGCTAAAATACGGGTTTCGATACCCGTGGTGGGTAGAGCATAGATAGCTTATTGTGTAGCTTTGTGCTTAATTCAAAATAACAACAAGAGAAAGACACTATATTATACAAATTTTAGACCTTTTAATTTTTAAATATTATTCGGTGCACTTCAAAGAGAAATACAACAGCGAGAAGACCTTGCTGGAAGCCTTGAAGTATGAAGAATGTAGCTGGGTTTCCAAGAAGGCTTTACCAAGTTTCCCTGTTGTCTTTGCCTTTGGGACAGCAGGGACACCGCAGTACACTACAACAGGAAGCACTGGTCTTTGTTTGTTTTGTTTGTTTTTTTGGAAATTCGCACAAAGCTACTCGAGGGCTATCTGTGCTAGCCGTCCCTAATTTTGCAGTGTAAGACTAGAGGGAAGGCAGCTAGTCATCACCACCCACCGCCAACTCTTGGGCTACTCTTTTACCAACGAATAGTGGGATTGACCGTCACATTATACGCCCCCACGGCTGGGAGGGCGAGCATGTTTAGCGCGACGCGGGCGCGAACCCGCGACCCTCGGATTACGAGTGCACGCCTTAACGCGCTCGGCCATGCCAGGCCTAGCACTGGTCACAACGGACCGAGTTTTCTGTGAGGAGGCACAATGTCAAGTGCGAGCTTCCAGTAGACCTCTAGAATGTATTGTTCCCACCATTGCACATAAAATTGGGTCTTATTAAACAATTTGTTACAGCTCTTAATAAGGCGTCTGCAGCCTTCAAGTACCTTCGAAACTTTTTCTTTAAGCCGTCTCAAGCAAAGGTCAAAGTTGGTGTCTTCGTTGGACCACAAATAAAGAAGATCCTGGAGTGCACAGAATTTCCCAAGAAGCTCAGTAGGAAGGAAAAAAAAGCTTGGGGCAGCTTTGTCGCAGTGGTTCAGGGCTTCTTGATTAACTACAAGGCCGAAAATTGTGAAGAACTGGTTGAGGCTCTGGTGAAGAACTACAGCAAAATGGGTTACAGGATGTCCCTGAAAGTCCATATCCTTGATGCTCATCTTGATAAATTCAAGGAGAACATGAGAATATACTCAGAGGAGCAAGGCGAGCGCTTCCACTAAAAAATACTGAACTTTCAATGTCGCTACCAAGAACCATATAACGAAAACATGATGGGCCACAATGTTTGGGGGCTGATATGTGAAATTGATTTACATTACGGTTGTAAATCTCGAAAAACTACTCATTTTTAAACATTTTTGTGTCACTTTTGTATAAATAATTTAAATCTTGATTCATATGCTGTTTTTTTTAAAACTTCATGTAAATGAAAATGTGCAACTTTGCCCTTTTTAAAGTTCATTATTCAGGTCACAAAAGCAATTGCTATTTTCTGTACTTTTAGAACACAAGCTCTTTTTTTTAATTTTGCACAAAGTTACTCGAGGGCTATCTGTGCTAGCCGTCCCTATTTTAGTAGTTTAAGATTAGAGGGAAGGCAGCTGGTCATCACCACCCACTGCCAACTCTTGGGCTACTAAAGGAATAGTGAGATTGACCGTCATTATATAATACCCCCATGGCTGAACGGGCAAGCATGTTTGGTGCGCCAGGGATGCAAACCCACCACTTTCACAGTGTTATTCTTTAATTCATTTAGGAATGACATTTGGCGTTTCACAATATTTTATTTAATTTTATGGTTTTTAAGTACATATCCTTAAATTCTACACGATATTTCAAGGATTAAAGTGTTTAGTTTTTCTTTATCATTTGGTATTTAAAAAAACAACAACACACATTTAGTTTTTCTTGCCTTGAAATGTCTTTGTGGTTTTATTTAATGCAATTTTCTTCTCTTGACCTTTGTTTCTTTAATTTCGATATATAACGCGCTCTTTTTATTGATGTTGTTTTAGTTCTTAGGTTTTCCTTCATTGTTTTCCAAATTAATCTTCTAGTTCAGCTTTGATTTCTATGATAAGAACATTGCCGTGTTTTATCCCACAATTTAGTCCTTTGTTAAAATTTTCTCTTTGCGTTGGTGTAAGTATTTTTCTGATTAAATTGCGGTACTTGTACCTTGGATTTTGTACTGTTGTGTTCACTGTCTCTAAAATCCCTTCTTTTAATCAACTAAACTATTTTTCAATATGTTTAATTTATATTTTATTTCTTTGGTTCATCTAGTTTTAGTTAATGACTCCTTAGACTTAGAGCATCGTAAGTCGTCTGTCGTGGTATTCAAGAGGCTTCCTAATTTAGAATTTTTTTAAAAAAAGAATTGCTAATGCGCTTGTATTTTTGTCTAATTGTTGCATTTTAAATATTTTTTCTTTGTTTTTCGCTTCCATTGTTGCCATCTAAGGAATTACACAAAAACAAGTCAAGCTGGCTCATATAATGATATGACAACAGTACTAAATACCTCAGCTGTTTTTTAACTTTTTAAATAACAACACCATGATTGGGTGGATTATGAATAACTTCTGATAAATGATAAGATAACTCTGTAGATTGAAACTTGTTGTTGTTGTTTTGAATTAAGCACAAAGCTACACAATGAGCTGTCTGTGCTCTGCCCACAACGGGTATCGAAACGCGTATTTTAGCGTTAAGTCCGTAGACATACCGCTGAGCCACTGGGGGTCAGATTGAAACTAAAAAGTAACTTATAAATCAACTGAGTCTACATAAAAATTGATTAGAAATTTATGATATTGTGAAACCTATAACGATTACCATCCATTAATTTATCAGTCAGGTATTTTACTTAGCTACATTGTCATAGCATAACATTTGCCTTTACTGCACATCCTAGTTTTTATGTAAAATATTCAATATAAATTATTATGACTGAGAATATTAATTTCAAACAAATAGTAAACTATTAATAGGGTGCGGTAATGTTTTGTCTTTTTAAACTCTTTTTTTTTTATCTTTTGGTTTCGTACTGGTAGTACAAGTTGAGTAAAATGTTTGGAGTTAGATTGATTTTTATTTGTTTTTAAGATGTCACGGTGTTTACTTTTATAGAAATTTATGAAACAACCATTTTTTTCCCTGAAGTACGTATATATTTATGTTCTTGTTGGTTCTGGTCTTTATTTCGTAGCCAATGATGGTATTCTCCCCACGACTATGTGGCTGTTACTGTTAATAATAACACAGTAGCTATCCAGTTAAAGTAAATTACTAAAAGTAAAAAATACAGTTTGCAGGGATAAGAAAGTAGTTTAGTATTTGTGTTAAATGCTCTACATTTCAATAAGTATGTTGCCTAAGCTAGCCTAAATTATTAAAGTACAGACATGGTAGATAAAACAAATAACTTATCATAACATCTTTAGAACAAAGGCCAGGAATCGATATTAACATAAGCTTCACGGTATTGTGATAAACAGGAAACGTAAGTCTCGTGATCTTTCAAATGGATTAAAAAGCTGCCGTCACAGTTTATAGTTAGACTCGGGAATGTTGAAGAAATGAAGAGGACAGATCTTTATTTTTATTCATTCATGTCAACAAGAGTTAATAACTACTTTATAGTCTGCTAGATTGTTTATAGTTTTAGTTACTGATGCTTAGATAAAAGTAAGATAAACTAATAGCTAAGTTATGAACAGTATGTGTGCTGTGTTGAATAATTTTAGGCTGCAGTGTATTAAATTATAAAACAACACTCGTTAATGATAGGAAAAATAGTGTTATCATTATGTTCTGATCAAATGAAAATACCCATAACAATTGGAGATGATAGTTAACCCAGTAATAAATGAGGTTAATTCATATATCATTCTGACTAGGGACTAAAATAACATATAATGATTATAATGTATTGATTTATTAGCTGTTGGTATATTTAGTTATTTGAAGGTGAGGAGTTTAAGATTTGAGGTTTTGAAAACTTGATGGCTAAGTTTTAAAAGCATGAATCCCTGGAAAATATTCTGTTAGTACAGGCTGCTTCCTATCTTTTTCGAATTGCTGTATAAAGTTTTTTTGGATCATTGCTAAAAATGGTTTTATTATATGAAATGAAATTTTTGACAGTGGTACACAACATGGACACAGACAGTTTTAATTGAAAGAAATAGAACATAGTTTAATCTGCTTTCAGGTCTGTTAATAACTTGAAAGGATGCCTGCGTACGGAAATATGAAGTCTGGAGGAAAGAAAAAATATAAAATCTGGAATGGAATTTTAGCAGTATATAGTTTTGTTGGTAAGTAACATTTGTGTTTGAAAATTTAACAAATATTTTGATGTTTGTAGGTTAAATGGATGCCCTTGTTTGTTATAAAAATTGCTAAAATTTATTGGACTTTGATGTTAAGTACATGAATTTGAACCAAAGATGCCCTTTGTTATTATTGTTCTTGCTTCGATTGAACCCTTAAGGTGTTTGTGGTTTATTTGTAAGTTGGTATTGGTTAATGTATTGAAACAATAAGTTATGTTCTGAAGGATAAGAAGTCTATTCTTACTCACTCTTTGCTTTACTAGGCCAATGTTTATAAGTTGTCATGAGTTTGAACTTATTAGTTCTTTAATCATATTAAATACAAAACTTACTTAGGTGTTATTAAGTTAAGAGGTATGCTTTCACCTGTATACATGGGTGGCAGGTTTATTAGTAATTTCCTTTAAATCTGAATATGTAAATGAATGAAATATTTGTAAATCTACTTGTTTGGTTCTTTATTATTCTTGTGTGTATGCCAGGTGTTGGACAGTCTTATGGTACCTTGAGCTTCCAAGTTCAACAGTATTGAGACAATCTGATATTGTCTGGTTGGATCATCCAGTGCTTATATGCTTTGTCTGTTTACATTTCAATGGGATGTAAATTGAGGATTGTGACAAATAAACAATTCTGTGAAAGTACCTTTATTTAGTATTATTAAATGGATCTGTAAACCTTTCTGTTTAGTATTATGAAATGGATCTGTAAATGCATGTTTATTTAGTATTATTAAATGGATCTGTAAACATCTCTCTGTTTATTATTATTCTGTAAATATCATTAGTTATGACCTCTCTTTGTTGTGTAATGAGAAATCTGTTTGAGTGTTTACATGTAACAGTTTTAAAACAAGGTCAAATATCAGATATCCAAACATTTCTTTTATTTTTGGTAGAAAGAGATTAGGGAGAGAAAGGTAAGATGTGACCTTCATGAAGTGTAAAAAAAATTATTAAAATTGTTTGGAGATTTCATAGGAAAAGTCCTTTATTTTTGTAAACAGTTATCTTTTGTAGATCTAACGGCTCTTACTCTGTAGTTTTATCGCTAAACATTTTCTATTCATCTCTCCCTTACTGTGTTTACTAACACCTGTTTTTATATATATTACATACAGCTGAAAATATTGTGAACTTTTTATTTTTAAGTTAATTTGAATGATTTCTAAATTATTTCTTTCCCCAGTCTGTTTACCAGGTTCCATATGTTGGCAACAACATCCATTTGTTATTGATGTTTTGCAAGACCACAAAAGTGATATTTCATCTGGTATAGATAGACTAGGATCAACTGATGTAATGTTGGATAAATCAAACAGTCATACTTGTGAAAATCTGAAGATAGATGAAGCATGCTTGACAATCCAGTCAACAGTTAATGATACGCTAACTCTTTGGACCCAGAGCTCAGAATGTGAAGGGGTAGGTACAAGGACTTCTATAGCAGGTATTATCAACAGTGAGACAGAGCTTCTATATAATTCTTTAACACAGATTTCTTAGTGTAAACATAAGTTACAGGTTTTTAACATTTCATCTAAAATTGTGAGAAATGTTTTTTAACCAAAAGTCCAAATTGGTAAACTTAAACAGAATGAGGCTAGCTGAAACTATGTAATTGTTCATTTATTTCTCCAAGAATTTATATAAGTTAGCGATTTCAATTGTAACTGGATTATGTTTTTAACTTTGCTTGTTAGAGTATGGAATTCAGTTTGAGAAGAACCTAGTTAAAAGTTGAACATAATTCAGGATGTTGGCTTCATTTACACAATATTTTTTCTTTCTTTCATGTATTTCTAATTGATTTTTATTTTTGAAAATGTGAATATATTTAATTCTGTTGAACAAATTAATACTGTGTAAAAAGGACTTCGATAAAATTCAAGATCTCTTAAAACCCAAAATATACATTTGTAAATGTTTGACATGATTTACGGGGTAAATTTTTAATTGATATAGTTTTTGATGTTACACCAAAATTCAGACTGACCATTTTCATGACTTTTGTGAATTTAATAACATTTATTTAACATTATAATAATATTATCCCTCCCTCAAAAATCCAAGTACTACATATCTATTACTGGTCATGAAGAAGAAAGGTATTGTTTGATCAGAACAGTACTACATATCTATTACTGGTCATGAAGAAGAAAGGTATTGTTTGATCAGAACAGTACTACATGTCTATTACTGGTCATGAAGAAGAAAGGTATTGTTTGATCAGAACAGTACTACATGTCTACTATGGGTTATGAAGAAGAAAGGTATTGTTTGGTCATAACAGTACTACATGTCTATTACGGGTCAGGAGGAAGAAAGGTTTTGTTTGATCAGAACAATTCTACATGTCTATTATGGGTCAGGAGGAAGAAAGGTTTTGTTTGATCAGAACAATTCTACATGTCTATTACGGGTCAGGAGGAAGAAAGGCATTGTTTGATCAGAGCAGATACACAACAAATTGTAAACAACACAGATCTGTTCTATTAATCAGGATGGAAGATATTTTTAGTCACATCAATATAACATATCAATGTGTTGGAAGCTATAGACAACAACATACAGTAAAGATAGAAAGCATTATTGCCTAGAGAAAATGCTAACCAAAATTTTTAATGTTAGGAAAATTTCTTGAATGGAGCTCAAACTCGGGACCCTGATGCTCTGGGGTCAATATTTAAGTCTGTTTGATAACCTATATGATGAGGTACATTAAACCTCTGTACAGCTTGAGTTTTCATAAAGTAGGCCTAAGATCAACTTAACACTTTCCCTGAAACCTGCTTATATTACCTATGTTGATATTTTGACTGTATGACTTATTTTAATTAGTTTATTGTATTATGTAGTTTTCCGTGTCATCCTCGTTTTAGTATAATATTTATTATACACCACTCTGATAAATTTAAGAAATTTTTTATCTGAGTATTTTGTAAATTTTTAAGTCTTTCAGAAGTTGAAAAGGGTGTTTTCTTATCAGTTTTAGCTTTTATTCATTGAGACTGTCATGTTAGTTGTATAGTACCATTATATTCTTACTTATGGTCATTTTTGTTGTTCTTGTTTGGGATTTCAAATCTGTTAAGTTTGTTTTGCTTGTTGTTTTTATTTTTCAGTGCCCTGTTTTATTCCAAACAAAAATTGCTTCTGGGGAAAATGTAACTTTGAAAGTTAATAGTTCTACAGAAACTAATGTGACGCTCGCAAGAATATCTGCAGAAGATGTGTTTTGCAGGTATATAAATATATTACTTTAGCTATTACAGTAGCAGAATACATGTTGTCAGCCAGGATTTCCATTTTTGATCTTACTAAGAGTACCATGTGTAGGTAAGACTAGGAAAATATATATTGGTTTTCAACTTTGTTTAGAATATTTATGTATATCTGTTTGAAGAAGGTTAATCCTGAAATTTTCAACTTGTTTCTGTGCTGTTTGTTTCTGATATGGTTCACATGTTGTATTTTTCAGATGTTGGTGTTTTTCATGACATAGTGTGTTACAAAGGTTTATGGAATAGTCTCTGTGCTAATAAGAAATATATTGTAATTTTTATTAATGAAAACTTTCAGTGCTCATAAAACACTTTTATTACTGTAGTATTTCACTATTCATAAGCACAGTTTTATTTCTGTAGTATTTCACTAATGATAAACGCAGTTTTGTTACTGTAGTATTTCACTACTGATAAACGCAGTTTTGTTACTGTAGTATTTCACTACTGATAAACACAGTTTTGTTACTGTAGTATTTCACTACTGATAAACAGTTTTGTTACCGTAGTTTTGCAGTTAGAAATAGAAGTTATGAGAAGTGTTTTGAGACACTAAGTTGTGTTTTTAATATAATGTCAAAGTTGTGTTTTAATTGTTATGGTTTGTTTATATTTTTGTAGCCAGCTTTACAGCTTTGGAGAATTTGGAAATTATTTAATGGAAGTTGGAGATGACAAACCAAACAGTGAAAGATGTTTAATTATAACTACCAAAGAACCTGTCAACGTCTATATCCGTAAGTTGACTTCCCATGTTGTTATGGAAACTGAAGTTTATCACCATCTTGTGTCACATCATGAAGTGATGTTATGTACATCCGTTTTAAGTGTCGTAGTTGAAATGCTTCATTTCTTAAAGTTAAAGTCCATCGAAATATCAACATTACTGTTGTTATCATCAAATAAACTTGGAATCACTATTAGAAATAGGAATGGAATTATAACCAGCTGAACAACAAACTTACAATGAATTTTACACGAATAATGAAACTCTATGAAATATATTAACTTCTTTCATATATTTGTATATAACCAGTGTTTGTAAGGTGGCTGTTTCAATGAAGTAAAACCTATAAGAGTTTATGTAAGCCCCTGAAACAAGAATGTCTCGTGGTTTTACTGAACTTTGTCAATTTTTTTGTTTGTTGTACTTAAAATTATATTTTACATGAATATAAAGAAGAAAATGAAAAGTATATAAATTTATTAAAGCAAGCTATTGTTTTCATTGGACAATTTAAAAACCTGTGTACACATGCAGGGTAAGTAATAATAACCTGTATACACATGCAGGGTAAGTAATAATAACCTGTATACACATGCAGGGTAAGTAATAATAACCTGTATACACATGCAGGGTAAGTAATAATAACCTGTATGCACATGTAGGGTAAGTAATAATAACTTGTATGCACATGTAGGGTAAGTAATAATAACCTGTATGGACACGTGTGGTAAGTAACAATAAATAACACCTAAATACATGTACGGTAAGTAACAATAAATAACTTGTGTACACGTAGGGTAAGTAACAATAAATAACTTGTGTACACGTAGGGTAAGTAACAATAAATAACTTGTGTACACGTAGGGTAAGTAACAATAAATAACTTGTGTACACGTAGGGTAAGTAACAATAAATAACTTGTGTACACGTAGGGTAAGTAACAATAAATAACTTGTGTACACGTAGGGTAAGTAACAATAAATAACCTTTATGTACACGTAGGGTAAGTAACAATAAATAACTTATGTACACGTAGGGTAAGTAACAATAAATAACCTGTATGTACACGTAGGGTAAGTAACAATAAATAACTGTATGTACACGTCGGGTAAGTAATAATAAATAACACGTAAATACACGTAGGGTAAGTAACAATAAATAACTGTATGTACATTAACTTTTGGTTTGTTTGTTTTTTCACTCCTTTAGCTATCATAGCTGCAATAGTTGTCTACTTGTCACTAGCAGTTTTCTGGTGTTTAGGCAAGTTTCTTTACAGGTAAGGCCAGTTGTTGTTTTTCTTATTTTAAGTGTCTTTGTGATATAAAAATGTAAACATTTATTGGGAGCCCAAAATGTGTAACAAGTGTTACAATGTTTCTGTTTTTATGTGTAACTTGATTTCAGAATTCACCATTCTCTCTTGTTGTTTTTGTTGAGCACAATAAACAACGGTGGTAAATATTTGATAAAACACAAAACTAAACTATTTATAGCTAGACAAGAGAACTTTTTCTACAAATGTAATCTATATGATTTCTTATTCCAATTTATGGTTACTGTAAGTTTTGTTTATAAATGAAGAAACTGAAACGAGATATTAATAATTGCAAAATGATATTCTCTTCATTTTCAAGGATAGGCTTTTTTAATATTTGCTTGGGGAAATAAACACCAACAGTAAAACTAGCATCCAAAAACTTCAGTTTAAACTTTACTAAAATTACTTCTGTGCACAAATACTTAGAGATCAAAAGAACAAGAAACAGTTCTTAATAGATTGTTTAGATAGATTATTCATATGAAACTTAATTAAATGGACAGAAACTGCCTGTTATAGGAACATGATTGTATAGATGGTGTTTTGAAAGACGTTCATCTTTTGTTCTTCTGAAAACAAAAGGTGAGTCTTTTGAAGCGTGTCCTCTATACTCCTGTTTTTACAACAGGTATTTACTCTTTAATAAAGTTTTCATTGAGATAATGAGAGATAATTTGAGGAATTTTATTTATCAAAATACTTTTGACTGAAAGTCTATTCAAACTTGTATCATTGTAATCAGAAAATCATTTTATCATTTATAAGCTAATTTATGATTTTCAAACAGATTATGTGTTGTATTTGTTAATTCTTGTTGCAGTAATTATTCATGTAACTTAGTGTACTTTCTTATATTTTGACCTCGTAGTTTTGTTTGTGCTCAACTTCAAGGTTATAACAAGTTTTTAAGTGTTTTCTTAGTGTATAAATTTGCCCAGTTTTAAGGGTTAGTGCTACCTTGGAGAGAAACACACTTCCTCATGAAAAAATATTTTTTGTCTTGTAGAAACAACAATTTGAAATCAACTTGTTGAAATTGACAATGAATATGAGAGGTGTTTGTAAAATATGGCTGCTAAAGTTTGAAGTCAGATTTGAATTAACTTCATGATTGTGTGGTACCTTATGTAATATCATTTTGTTAAAGCTAGGAGATCACTTGTTGTGTATGATGAAATGTTTGTTAGTTATATTCTGTGTATCTAATATGTATTCTTATTCCTCAGACACCAGGTATTTCAGCGACTGTTTAGGAATGAAACGCAGGAAATTGTATGTATTTATGTAATTTTTGTTACTGTAAGGAAAAGCTCATAGTTAAGGTACAAGTTTACTGTAAGGAAAAGCTTGTAGTTAAGGTACAAGTTTACTGTAAGGAAAAGCTTGTAGTTAAGGTACAAGTTTACTGTAAGGAAAAGCTTGTAGTTAAGGTACAAGTTTACTGTAAGGAAAAGCTTGTAGTTAAGGTACAAGTTTACTGTAAGGAAAAGCTTATTGTTATGGTACAAGTTTACTGTAAGGAAAAACTAACTCACAGTAAACTTGTACCTTAACTATAAGGAAAAGTTTATGGAAAAATATAAGTAAACAGTTGTTCTTCTATAATATCTCTGTACCTGTGGTTTGTGGATACACAACAAGTTTATTTTCTGAAAGGGAAAGTACACTTACTGTCAATGAAGAGATTCGTGTAATTAGAACTCTGGCACGTGTGCACACCCACACACACACATAGTAACACCAGCTGGAACAACATACACTGACCCTACATAGAGGGATCTTACACCAGATGGAGCAACATACACGAGCATGATACTGAAATGAAAAGGGGTTTTGTATTTCTATTTGAACTACATTTAGTTGAGATGTATATATTCAAACATATATGCTCAAGTTTTTCAAACATTCAAGATATTTTCAGATTGGAACACAGCCTTACCCTTAGTTTGCCATTACCTTTAATTACATAAAGATGTATTTTTGTACTTCAACTTTTGAAATTATTACAGTTGTAAAATCATAAATCACTGCAGGTCATTTGTATGGTGTTTGATTTTAGAATTGTTGTTTAAACCTTTAGATAGTTTGTGGTAAAGTATATTGTGGTCAGTGTAAGGATGTTTATCTTTATTGAAGGACAGTTATGGAGAAAGAGAGGACATTCAGCTGTTATCACCTCCCCAGAAACAGAGGCTTCGTTCTCTTGACACTGTAAGAGGGTAGGTATTTCTGTCTTTCTGCTAAGAACAGTAAGTTGTTTATTCTGTATATAAAATGTGTTTGTAGCATGAATATTATTCTAGTGGAAGAATTAAAGTTTGCTTGTAATTTTGTGTTCCATGAACCTTCTATGTGCTTTCAGCTGGTTGAATAAAACCTTGATAATTTCTTTTTTCTAACTTATTCTAAATTTTCTTTGTAATTACATCAACGTTTAAAATGATCGCTTATGTTGTAGGTCAGTGTGTTAAATATGGTGAAAAATAAATTAATTTTGTGGAGGTCAGTATGTAAAGTATGGTCAAAACCAACTTTTGTTTGTACTAATTTTATTGGTTTAATATCAGTTAAGCATGAGGCAAACTGAAGTTATGCTATTCTAACAAAAATGCACTGAAAACGTTTTTTGATTTGTATTTTTAAAAGTAAATAGGTCTGCTCTAAGTTTACCAGTTGTATGATTTGTTTTCTTGTACAGCAGGGAAACTGGTGGATGTAGTGGAGGTAACCAGATGCAATAATTATTTAAACTTACAGCCATCAAAAATTTAAAAATGTCATTGTCATACATCTCGAGAAACAACTAAAACATTCACCTTTATTGTCTTCCTTCATTATTGTAAGACTTTCATATAGTCTTACTTTATAAAACTTTAAATTTGATCACTTGTAAATTCTGTAAGAATGACAGATATTTATCTGTAGTGGTGCTAAAGCGTTCTTGAAAAGCGTAGAATTTTAACATATTGATTTCTAAACTTTAATGACATAAAATTTAACAGTTATCTTTTTATGTTGTGGAAAAGTATTTCAAGAACTAAGTTTCTCAGCAAGTGTGTGTGCCTGTTTACCAATGTAAGTTTGTGTTTGGTAATAAGAATCTGTTTGAAGATGAATATAACGCAGTGTGTGAGTTTTGTGTTTATTGTTTGTTTTGTTTCAGAGTGGCTATTGTAATAATGATTTTTGTCAACTACAAGGGAGGTAGATATTACTTCTTTCACCATGCTCGTTGGAACGGCCTTACGGTAGCTGATGTTGTGTTTCCATGGTTAGTTCTTTATTAGTTTAACAACTAAATATCTCTCTCATTCTCCCCTTCTTTTGATTTTCTTTTTTAGCATTGCATTAATGGTGATGATCTTTGTAAATTACGGGGCAGGCCAGTACTGGTGTTTTGACCATACTCCCTGGAATGGGCTTCACTTGGCAGACCTTGTCTTTGCATGGTTTGTGTTACAATGTATATATTGGTGTTGGAGATTTTTTTTTTTGTTTTGTTTTTAGAATCAGTTTTAATATGCAATCGTAAAGTGTTTGTATGAATTTAAGGTTGGAATACTCATAAGTCTAGAATAATCTTAAGTGAGAGAGTTATGAAAGATGACATTGTTTTTGTTCGTGACTCATAAAGAGAAAAAGCACCAAGAAATTGGGAATTCACATCTAATGTAATTTTAAAGTAGAAAATATTTAATATCAGAAGTTAACTTTGAAAGGAAATCACTTTCAAACTAACAGAATCTAAAGTGTTAGTTGTAGCTCTTTAAAATTGAAATTTATTTTATAAATCTTAAAGCACATTATGAATATCTAAGTTTTGTACTTTCCAAGAAAATGTAATGGTGTAGGACTACATTTTTACTGTCACAAATTGACTGAAAATGTCATCTTTGTAGTTCCATTATTCATAGCAACCTCCATGAAAACCAAAGTCCAGAGATTGATAAAGTTTTCTGATTGGTTTAGAGAAGTGAAGGTTTATTTGAGACAATTTACTTGTATGCACTTGTACAATTAGACAAGTATATAGTCATTGGTATAAACTTTATTTTCGTTACTAGTATAATGAGTACATGAATCACAGAGTAATATTTACAAACAGAAAACTCTGTTGGTGTTCTTCTCATTTTACAAAACTTTTTTGTAGATGCTCAGTCTTCTACAAGAGCACCACATTATGACCAGTGTATTTTTATTGATTGTACATTGTAACTGACCAGTATTTGTGTCCTTTCTATTCATTTGTGTTAAATAGTTTATGGATTTAGTGCCCAGTGAAACTTTTCTAAGAAATATCTGTTTAAACACTTTGAAAAGACTGCAAATCAAATAATTTAGAAATTTCAAGTAAGAATATGAAGAGGTGGACCTGTTGAGTCTTAGAGTCTTGCTAATTTGAAATGTTTACACACAACTAAGAGTCCTGTTATTACTAGCTAAGTTTATACAACGTTTATTTATAAAGAGGAGAGAGTAGTCTTGCTAATTTGAAATGTTTACACACAACTGAGAGTTCTGTTATTACTAGCTAAGTTTATACAACATATATTCAGAAAGAGGAGAGAGTAGCCTTGCGACTTTGAAATGTTTACACGCAGCAATATGTAGTTTACACTAAACTATAGTTCTATTATTACTAGCTAAGTTTACACAACATTTATTTATAAAGAGAAGTTAGTATGTTATTTTGAATATATTCTGTGTAAAACGTCATTAAATTACAAACAACATATTCTAGTGTTGTATTAGTTGATTAGTTAGTATTTGATCCTTTCTTGAAGGTGACATATATAGTATGTGCTATTTAAAATTTAAAAAAAATTAACTAATTGGCTTGACTTAAGTGGCAGAAAATAAAATTAAGTCAACACATTTTTACTGTAAGTGTTCATGTTTTCATCAGTTATAAATATTCTCAAAATAACTACCAGTAAAATCCTGAATTATTAACTTTTTTTGAAAGGAGGCCAAAGGCCACCTGTTTTAACCATTTATACAGTTGTGTGTTTTCTGTCAGTCAGTCAGTCAGTAAACACTAAGATAATGTCCCATAAGTGATACTTAGCATTGCAGTTTCTACTGTTGTGATGTCAGTTAAATGTGTGCATCCCATGAATCGTGAGAAACATTATACACACTGTAGGCTACATCACAGTATGACATATGAACCTGAAAACAAGATATTCATTACTCATAATTTTGTTTTTATTTACTCTTTGAACAGAATGCAATTGTGGAACCTGTAGAGTTAACATCTGTGTTAACCTAAAGATTACCTAGGAAGGTTGAAATGTTGCTCTTTGTTTTATTGGTAAAAGTTTTGGTACCCATATCAGCCGTCTTGAGATACATAATTGATATCATGTTGTTGGCTTTCTTTGTTACAGTATATTTTTGCATGTAATGAAATATAAATTTATTTTATAGTGTAAATATTTCTACATATATTTTTAGCATCAAGAGAAATACTTAGAGATTGCTTTGTTTTTTGAATAGTAAAGTTTTATTTTCAATAATTTCCTATACATATTCTCTGCTTGTTTATTTGTTGACATATTAGTTTAAGTTTTCTGTTGGTTAGGTTTATGTGGATAATGGGAACATCCTTGGCTTTAACTATGAGGTCCTCGCTACGAAAGTCTGTCCCAAGAAGACGAATTTTCAGGAATATCTTGAAACGTTCCTGTATTCTGTTTGCTCTTGGAATTATCTTGAACACTTATGGTGGAAGTGAGTTTTTGAAGTGATTAGTTAATCCTGGTTATTATTTTATTCAAGAGAATACAACTGAGTTTAAGTTGTAATTTAATCATAAGTTTATACAAATAGATAAAGATTTGCTGATAATAGCACTGCTAAAAATTTCATAATGTGACTGAGAGTTACATCTAAAAGTGTATAAGGCTAAAACTAGGTTTTGATATCCATGTTTGACACAGCACAGATAAACCATTGTGTAGCTTTGTGTTTAATAACAACAAAACAAATAAGGATAAGAATTTATTTTTAAGTTTCTATGAACAATAATATTTCTTGAAGATAATATTTGAGATACATTAGCCACCATTGTGCTTATGGCATGATGAATGATTGATTAGTACAGATAGTTTAATTGATGTTCTGAACCTCAGAAACCACTACACTGTATTTTACCTGAATCAGGTGGGAATGTTGTTTGAAGGTATGCTCTTTTATTCAGTTAATGATTTTTTATATTTTAAATCTGCAAATATATTTAAATACTAAACTACACTTTAAAGTTAAGAGCAGGTTGTTTAACTAGTGTTACATTTACTAAACATAAGAACAGTATTTTTACAGAGCTATATGCAACTTATTTTTAGTTACATTTACTAAACGTAATATTATTTTTAAGAACTACAACTTTATACAACTTATTTTTAATTCTTATCGATACAGGTATGTTGCTTTCATCAAAAGTTAATGTTAAGTAAGATGTAAGCATTGTACAACTGAAGAAGTGAAAGTTGTGTACATTAAACTTATGAAGAGGAGATGTAATAATATACTGTTTTCTGGTTTTATTTCAGAAAATGATCTGCAGAAACTCAGAATTCCTGGTGTCTTGCAGAGATTTGGAATTTGCTACTTTGTTGTGGCCTCCATTCACCTAGTTTTTGCTAAGCCTAATGATACTCATCAGGTAAGAAGTAATTAAATTTAAGATTTCTAAAGAAGTGAATCTGTGTTTTATGGTTGTATCCTAAAATATTACAACTGATGAAATACAGATGTCAAATTAAGAATGTATCCACTAGTGTTTCTACTTAATCTATTTTATAAACAAAACCTTCTCAATAGTATGAAAGGAAAATGACTAATATCACAGATAATAGATAAGTTATGAACTGGAAACAACTGTAAAACTGACCAGGATTGTTATACATGGACATAAATGTCTTGGTTTAAAAACTTGCAATTATCTTTTTAAACAGTGATAACTTAATACACAATTCTAAACATAAGACAGTTTCCAATCTCAAATAAAACACCAATATCTTGTATTTTATGGTACATTTTAGATTAGAAACTGTCTTATTTTTAGAATTGTGTGTTAAATAATCATTGTTTAAAATAATTGAGTTTTTTAAACATTACACAAGTGAGAAGGAATTTTTAAACAAGTCCCAGTTGTTGCTTTACAAAAGGATTTAGATCATTTGATGATTTGGCCAAATGAGTAACAGATGGTATTTAATTATAATAAGTGCAAAATACTGCATGTGGGTTATCATAGTTTGAATTGTAACTTATATTTGAAGAATTTTAACAGTGTTATGTAATATAAAGAGTTTGAGGTTCAGATGGACCAGTCTTTGAAACCATCCAAACTGTGTGTTTTTACCACTAAAAGAACATATAAGATTTTAAATTCTACTTGTAAAAATATTAAATATAAGTCTAAAGAGGTTATAATATTTTTGTTGACCTATATTTGGAATACAGTGTTCAGTCATGGACTCCTTATTGTAAGAAGGGCATAGAATTGTTGGAAAGATTTCTTAGGAAGGCTACAAGAATTGCTTCTAGGATAAAAGTAAACAAATATGAATTTTGTCATGATAGGAGTTATCAGCTAAGACAGTTTCATTTTTTCTAACAGAGTGGTTGCTTACAATTCTACTGCATATAGCAAACAAATCAAAGTCCATATGCACCAAGAAGTCCATTATGGTCCTTTAATTTAAGTTATGCTAGAATGATGACTAAAGCAAAATGTTAAATGAAAAGTTTAAAGAGCAGGTTATGTGTAGGTTTTATTTTATTTAAGATTGTTTGAAATATTTTAATAACAGCACTATCCGTTAACTGTTTCATGAATAGATTCTAGATTCTAGATTGAGCACAATATACCACTAAAATGTGTATGTTTACATTGTGAAATAAAGTACGTACAGTAGTGATTAGTTCATGTTTTTAATACATTCAATATGTTTCTCTTTCATAGTTGAATATGTTGATACTAAAATAAAATTAAAGAAAGCAATTATCTAAGTGTCATTTTTCTGATAGTGTAATATTTTTTCGATACTTTAATGCAGCATGAGAAATGGGCTCCTGTTCGAGATATCTTCTTGTATTGGGGGGAGTGGTTATCAATGGTCATCATTCTGGTAACTCATATTCTTTTGACCTTTCTGCTTGCAGTACCAGGATGTCCAAGGCAAGCTTTTATTTCTTTGACTCTCAGTGAATATGTATTTGTGCTTACATAAATAAACATAGTTTTAATCATAATTAATATAGTAACTGCTGTTTATACCTGTCTTCTTAGATAAATGTCCAGTTTTAATTATAATTATTGCATATATTACTACTTTTCTTAGTATTGTATTATTTTCAATACTGATTCTATAGAAATGCATAAAATAATCCACATAAGGTTACTTATGACATAAAATTTAAATATTATTTAAAGTTAAACCAGTGAGTTTTTGTGTAAATTTGGATTTGAATGTAACTTATTAACACTGTATTATGTTGTAGAGGTTACCTTGGACCTGGTGGTTTACATAATGGTGGTGAGTACTTTAATTGTACTGGAGGGGCAGCAGGTTATATTGATAGAGTTGTCCTGGGTGAATCCCATATGTATCAGCATCCAACTGCAAAGGTATGTCATAAATCATCTGTTGTGTACATGTAGGATTTGTGTATGTTGTTGTTGTTAGGGAGTTCTGTGTAGCTCGTGTCATTCTATATATGTACTGTATGTCCAGTGTAACTGTTGTGGTGTGATGCATGTCCAGTGTTCTTGTAGAGGTTTACTTAGTTTGGTAGCACTGAACTTTCTGTAAAGGTACAATGTATACAGTGTCTTTTTGAAGGTAGTATATACTTTGTGTTTTATAGGGATTTACTCCATGTGATACAGTTTCTCTCTTTACAGTATATTTGGGAAACTACTCTGTGCATTGTGTGTTTATAAATAAGTTTTATTTTCTGTTCAAATTGTAACCTACTTGTTTCTTTGGTTATATATAATGTTATCTATCTGGCCAACCTTCCAACTCAACTTGTAATATCTGTGTTAATTCTTTTACTTGTTTGTTTGGTTATATATAATGTTATCTATCTGGTCAACCCTCCAACTCAACTTGTAATATTTAATAGGTCATCTATCTGACTGACCTACCGTATGATCCTGAAGGAATCCTAGGTTTCTTAACATCCATTTTTTTGGTCTTCCTTGGTTTACAAGTAAGTTCTTGATTGTAAAAAGTACCAGAATATTTATTATCATACGTTTTCTCTTCCAATACCTTATTCAGGTTTTTATGTTTAATGTTGAAAACAGTACAGGTCTAACCTACCACAACATAGATCAGTCAGTTAGTAGAGTTGGGTAAGAAAAGCACTGATACAGAAATGCATTTTACCTAACACTACTTTCTGTAAATTTGTATTAAAACTAATGTTATTTTCTTTGTGTTAAGTTACATGTGTCGTGATGTTTATTTGTGGGATTCACAGCAGTCAGTTAATGTCTGACTATATTTTACTGAACAACTTACTTTATAAGTAAAAATATTGGAAGTTCAACATATTTCATGCTTGATTTATTAAACCAAATTTATGTTCTGTATGTGAAGGTGTGTGTACTAATGTAAAGAAATGCTTTTATTGTGTATGAGATGATCAATAATACTGCTGGCCACAATCTTAAAACCAACGAACATAAACAAAAAATACACATTTTGTGTTGTTAGACTCAACCACTTATTTGAGTAGATCTTTGAAAATGAAAATAAGAAAAGTGAAAATAAAAATAAAAAACTTCTTAGCATTAAATAGGAAAAATGTGAACACTATAAATTAGCCTAAATACCAGCTGGTCAAAAGTTTATGACCATGCTGAAATGAAGCGTTAATTGGTAAACACGTAACAAAATTTAGTGATTTGTGTCCAAGCATTAGTGTTGTCAGCATCTCCCACTGACATCTCCTGTGTTATATTGGGTAAAAACATGACAAAGGCTTTATGGTTGACAGAGTTTGAACGTGGCAAAATTGTTGAGCTGCAGAAGTAAGGTCTCTATCAACGTGCCATTGCTGCTGAGTCTGGACGTAGTAAACCTGCTGTTCCAAATTTCTTAAAAGATCTTGAGGGATACGAAATGAGAATTTCCAGTGGTAGGCCCAAGAAAATTTCATTGTCATTGAGCAGGAGGATTCGACAGGTTGTCCGGCAAGACACCAGCCAGTTGTCAAACCAAATTAAGGCCCTTACAGAGGCAGAATGATGCAGCTCAATAACAACAATAAGACGGCATTTTTTTTCTCCTTCCATGGAACAGTGGAGCTTCAGGTTATACAGGGGCGTCAAACAGCTGCTGGCTACATTGGCATGTTGGAGAGAGTATCCTTATTGACTGAAGGCCTTTGCTTGTGTGAAAATGACTGGATCTTTCAACAGGACAACTCTGGAATCCACAATGCCTGTGGGACAAAGGACTTTTTCAAGGCGAATATCGTGATTCTTTTGGACCATCTAGCGTGTTCTCTCGAAATGAACCCTATTGGAAATGTTTGGAGGTGGGTGGCAAGGAAAGTCTATAGAAATGGACGTCAACTCCAAACAGTGCATGATTTTTGTGAAACCATTTTCACCACTTGAAATAACATTCCAGCCAGCCTTCTGCAAACGCTTATATTGACCAGACCAAAGCGAATTGTTGAAGTTGTTTGCAACAATGGCTGTGTAACTCACTACTGAGACCTCTTGTTGAGCATTTCATACCCTGTTTAGGACTTCTTTTTAGTATGGTCTTAAACTTTTGACCAGCTAGTATTTACACAAATTTAATAGTGTTCACATTTTCCCTATTTAATGCTAAAAAATTGTATTTTTATTCTCCCTTTCCTTATTTTCATCTTTTGAAGCTCTACTCAAATAAGTGGTTGAGTGTAACAATGCAAAATGCATATTTTTTCTTTATGTTCATTGGCCTTAAGATTTTGGTTAGCAGTGTAGAAGTTGTATCATAGTAACAACGTAAACAGTTATGTTATCGCAGTTACAATGTTAACAGTTAAATTAATTACATAATTTAAAGTAATGAAATTTCTTCATCAGTTAGCTATATTTATTTTGTTTTATTTTGAGAGAAATTTATAAAACAGAACCTAGCTAATTATGTCTTGTTGCTGTTCTCTTACATTCCCACTGCAGCTGGAAATATAACTGATATTTTTACATCTTTATTTATGTTTAGAAAAACTGAATTTGTATTCATCACTATGTGAATTGTTTTTTATGTTTATGTGATGTGTAGTTTGAAAGCAAGTACTGGTAGTTTTGATAAAAAGATATAGTATGATATCTGATAGAGACATAGTCAAAAGTATGAGGTAGTCCCTATAGTTGTACATGGAACATGTAGTTGTATTGTTTATTATTTTGTAACAGTCATAATGGATATTTGTTATAAGTGTTTCTATAACACAATAATAATATATACTTACACTGTAACAATTTTTCTTTACAAGTATCATAAAGATATTTTGTGGGGTAAATGTTTCACTAATGTTACAATATATACTTATACCATAACAATGTTTCTTTACAAGTAACATAAAGATACTTACACAGTAAATGTTACACTAATGCTATAATATATACTTACACAGTGACAATGTTTCTTTACAAGTATTATTAAGATACTTGTATAATAAGTGTTTCTGTAATACAGTGGTTACAGACACACCATAATGGTATTTTTCTTTGTACAATATTTAAATTCAAACTATTTAAAATTAATAATGTACTTTATCAAATGTTTAATTGAGGCATATTTCATTTTTCATTCTTTCGATCAAAATACAGAAACTTTATATTTGAGAAAAACATACATACTTTTTGTGGATATGAAACACTGATAGATCTTTTAAATCTGTAATTTTGAGTCTAATATGGCTTTAATGCAAGTCCCGTGTATATGAATTAAAATACCCTATAATCCGAGCACCTTCATGAGGTGGACCTATCTTGTTGAAGGACAAACTGTGTGAAGTTATTCTACAGAAGTTTTCCCCACATGAATGGAAAATGTTTCAACATTTTTCACAACATCTTGACCAAAGAGTAAAAGTGGACCATTTGTCGTCTTTTGTCTTAAGCTAACGTTGGTTACCATCAGGTATCACTTTCTTACATGTTGTTGTTTGGAATGACCAAACATCATGAAGTACATTCCAAAAAAACCTCATATGTGAAAAATAAGGTGTGGTCAAACTAATTTCTAAACTCAAAACATTGATAAGAATGTTACATCAAATATTCAGTGATTGGTTTAGTTAGCCATGCCTTTGTTTTTATATAACTAAAGGCATGATGGTGGGTACAACTAAATACATGGTCTAACTGACTAGGGAATGAATATTTGATGTAACATTATTGTTAATGTTATAAGTGTTTTCATTTAATTCTTTTATGTTGCAAACTCGAGTCTTTTTGGCTGTTCCTTTTTATTTATTATTTTGTACCTAAGGTGTTTTTGATTAGATTGTTTTAACATGGTTGTAATTTAATTGAATATGTTGAAAATTGACAGAAATTATTGTAGAAATTTTTATATATGAAACACAGTTACAATTTTTTGGGGATTTATATTTCAAATAGTTTTTTTTTTCTTTATAATGTTCATCGGTGATCACAATAGCAGGAATATAATTTAATATTTTCATAGTTTCATATACTTTTAATATTAAAGGTTATTTAAAAGGTTTTTACAATTGGTAACTTTTGAGTTGTTATTAACAGTTTTGTAGGTTTGTATTTGAATAAATTTGACATTGCACATATAAACTACATAAAAAATTTCTAACAGGTTTGCTTAATTTGTGTAATTTAATTTTTCATGTTTTTTTTAAGATATTTCTATATTTTAGCATCTTTGAGATACTTTAGTTTGTTTATATTTTTCAGGCAGGAAAAATTCTGTTGACTTACCAAGAGTGGAAACCAAGAATAATTCGTTGGCTTATCTGGGGAGCAGTTATAGTGAGTACAGTTTTTGTATTCATCCACCGGTTCACTATGCATTAAGTGTTTGTATGTCACATATAAATAGTACCGTAAGCTTTTTTCTTAAATTACCATTAAAACTCCGTGAAAGTGTTGAAATACATATGAAAGTCCACCTCAAGTCCATCAGCTTGTTAAGCACTTTTTTGTATAGTATTTAACCACTACATGGCTTGAAGTTCCATGGCTTTGTTTGTTGGAGTGTACAAGTTAAACATAAAAATGTAAACACTTACACCATCACATTTTAGTTAAACATACTAATTATAGTTGAAGGTTCATGATAATTTTACACAGAATATAAGCTATCTCTCTTTTTTCTTTTAGTCAGCTTCTTACACTAACAAAATTACTGAATGTGTAATGTGTACTTTAACAGTGGGTAACAGTCTAAAAATAAATTACTGAATGTGTAATGTGTACTTTAACAGTGGGTAACAGTATGAAAATAAATTACTGAATGTGTAATGTGTACTTTAACAGTGGGTAACAGTCTAAAAATAAATTACTGAATGTGTAATGTGTACTTTAACAGTGGGTAACAGTCTAAAAATCATCAGAGAGTTGCCAAACATTTACAGTTAAATTACCATCTTTAACACAACATTACTTCTTTAAGTACAGAATTTCTAGAATAATTTCAAGAAATTCCAATCACATACATAAAAATCTGTTAAGCCCACATCAGTTAATATTTATGTAAGCCTTTATTAATTACAGCCTGTATTTGAAAAAGAGATACATTAACACTGTGACTTGTGTGCGTTTCTTGCTTTAGTTTAGTTAGGCTTAACTTCACTGCACTTAGTACTACCAATAAATAAATGTACAATGTCAGTTTACAACCCAAGTTAGACATTTTTAAAAACTTAAACTTCGATAAACTTTTAGTATTTTATTGTCCAAAATGTCTAGTAAAGTATATTTACATTTTGTCTATGTTTATTGCATTGAATGCTTACACAAGCACATTGTGAGAGTTCATCATTTGCACATTTAAAAAAACAAAGTATTACCACAATAGAATGGGATCATGAGAAGGTTAACATACATTTCCTACAAAGATATTGCAACAAGATTTAATTTTCGACCAATGAAAACTCGCAATAACTTGAAAAACCTTGAGCACTTTTAATTTAGGAGAAACTAGTTTTGACACATTTGTGTGTCTTCTTCAGTCCAGGACTGTCGTTTGAAGATAAGGTGAGATGGAAAAGAAAATGGATGGGTTGAAATAAGTATGTTAAGAACTTTGATATATATTTTTTTCCCATTAATTGTGGTATTTTTTCCCAACTGTTACAATATTGTGTTCTCTTTCTACAAATGTCTGTCTTTTATTCCAATTAGGGATTAATATCCTTCACGCTGTGCAAGGGCAGCAAAAACGATGGTTGGATTCCAATAAACAAAAACCTCTGGTCTGTTTCATACATCTTTGCCACAGGAGGAATGGCCTTCTTATTGCTCTCCACATGTTACTTTGTAATTGACGTAAAGAAGTGGTGGACTGGAGAACCCTTCTATTTTCCTGGTGAGTACACTAGCACAACAGACATCTTTTTATTACTGTATGTTTAGATCTAAGCTACGTGGAAAATTCTGGGTAAAAAACTGTTAACTTCAAACAGTCCCTCTTATCTCTTTCTGCTCTAAGTTTTTTCTGTATTACTGTATACTCAAGTATTTGTTTGTTTCAAGTGATACAGATGTGTGGTTTGTTGTTCCTGTGTAAAGCCAGTTTCTGTTAATTGTACTACAGTATGTTTGTTTCAAGTGATACAGTTGTGTGGTTTGTTGTTCCTGTGTAAAGCCAGCTTCTGTTAATTGTACTCCAGTATCTGTTTGTTTCAAGTGATACAGTTGTGTGGTTTGTTGTTCCTGTGTAAAGCCAGTTTCTGTTAAGTATACTACAGTATTTGTTTGTTTCAAGTGATGCAGATGTGTGGTTTGTTGTTACAGAAATGAAACTCTTCTCTGTTTAATACAGGAATGAACTCTATTCTGCTCTACGTTGGACACTCTCTGACTGGTGAACTGTTTCCATGGTCATGGCAAGTGGGCCAGACACACTGGGAACATTTGTTGGTGGACTTGTGGGGAGTGACATTGTGGGTGATAATTTCCATATGGCTTTACTATCAAAAGTTCTTCTTAACAGTGTGATTCATCGACACCTGCGACAGAATGTTACACTTTGTAAAGTCTAAGGTTTATTTTACTATGTATGTAACATTATTGAATGCCTGAAGTATTTAAATAAAGTTATAATAAGTTTGGTTTATTCACAATACTTTTATGTTGTACCCTGTCACATTTATTGTAATCTGTCACATTGTTTTTAGAATGCAAGATTTAAGAATTTTATTTTGTCTTAGAAATATTAAGGTTTTAATTGAAAATGAAGAATGCAATCTCACATTGAATCAAATGTTTTGTGAAATATTTTTCATTACTATCCATTGGTAGTTTATAAAATTGCTGTTTTAATTGTTTCTTAATATTGAGAGTTTTGTAGAAAAAAAGTTACTTTTTCCTTCATTTAATGGTGAAGTTATATTTACCTAATAGCAAAATAAAATATTGACAACTTGAGTGAAGTTGAGAAACCACGAGGATGAGAGTAAAGGATCTCAATATCAATGCAGTATTTTTAATTGAAAAAGATTTGTATACTCAGATAATTACTGGTGTAGATAGGGTAAGTTTAGATAATGGATTTTGATTTAATAAGAAATAAAAGAAACTTTTATGAAAATAAAATGTGTATGATATTTTTACAATCAGAAGTTGTTTTAAGATGTTCATATAGTGTTGTTTAACCACATAATCAGTGTTATTATATACATCTATGCCTGAGATACCATGTTTCATGTAATACACTATCAATGGGCATTTCAGTTCTGTGTGTTGATATATAAAACTGAAAGAATGATTTCTAGTGTTTTGTTTTGTGTTTTTAGAGGCATTTTAATTTATATTTAAATATTTATTAAAGAATAATAAAATCGGTATATTTTATATGACACAGTTAAAAGCTGTGAAACAAATAACCTGTCACAATTTTAAAATGGTAGTTATGTTATTTCACAAGTAAGTTGAAGTTGTTTAGTGTAAAAGTATTCCAAAAAAAACATTGAAGAGATGTTTGAGTTTACTAAGATTGCTTGCTTCCAAAAAAATATCAGAGCATAATGGGTAGAGAAAGCACTATGTTTAGGAGAGAACAACGTTTTGACCTTCTTCGGTCATCATCAGGTTCACAAAGGTCAAAACGTTCACTCCTATACATAGTGCTTTCAAACCAGCCATTTTTACATACATATAATAACACTTGCTGCCTATCTTGTAATAAAGTAACAAGTAAAATAACGCCTGCTACCTATCTTGTAATAAAGTAACAAGTAAAATAACGCCTGCTACCTATCTTGTAATAAAGTAACAAGTAAAATAACACCTGCTACCTATCTTGTAATTAATGTAATAAAGTAACAAGTAAAATAATGCCTGCTACCTATCTTGTAATAAAGTAACAAGTAAAATAACACCTGCTACCTATCTTGTAATTAACATAATAAAGTAACAAGTAAAATAACGCCTGCTACCTGTCTTGTAATTAACATAATAAAGTAACAAGTAAATTAATACCTGCTACCTGTCTTGTAATTAACATAATAAAGTAACAAGTAAATTAACACCTGCTACCTATCTTGCTAATGTTATGAAGTAACAAGTAAGGCAGTACCTGCTGCTTTTCTCATGATTAATAAAGTAATTAAGATCACATCTATGGTTCATATTTAATTTTTAACAGCTTGTTGGCTGAATTATTAACAATAATTTATTTTCTCTAAATTCCTATATAAGATGAGTGTGTGGGTGAAATGCATCTTAAACTATATCAACATATATAACACATCTGATGCTTGTCTCGTAATTAATGTTTTAAAATAATGATTAAAAACATATCCAAAAAGATGAAAATGTATTAACGCTTATTTCCAAATGTGTAATTAATAAATAATCTATTATCTGCAGTGTTATTTCATTCTCTGCTCAGTTTGTATGGCAAGGTGTTTTATGTCACTGTTTAGGGAAATACTGGCATTATTTTCCTGGTTTGACTCGATCTTCTGGGCAGTATACCATGAAACAGATGCAAACCTGTTTGTAATTAGTACCACCTGTTAATTTGTAAATTATAATACTAAAAACACCATAGTATTTGAATTGAGTTTTTACCACAAAGATCTTAATGCGCAACTAAGATTTAAATTACTCTGTGAAAGTTTACGATGTGTAGATTTTAAATGGATTGAATTCTATAATTCAATACTAAGTACTAAAACTGTCTTCAGAAGTAATACTGGTACACCAAACACTAGTGTTTGGTTAGTTTACATTTTACAGGTATTTCTTGTGTTATTGGTAATAAACTTTTGAAGGAACAGCCTCCAGGTGAAACGCCACTTTTGTCCTTATTAATTTAAAAGCTGTGAGGATCAACATAAAAATTATAACTTCATGCTGGGTTTTTGACAACAGATATAAAACTTCTGTAGTTTAAAGAAAGTTTGTTTACGACAACAGAACATGAATAATTTTGTCTCTTGATTTAAAAGTTTAACCTCTGAATATGGTAATACAGTATCTTTATCTTCTTTATAGTAAAATTATAATTTGATTTCTTTCATTTAAATATAATAAATTTCCAAACGTGATAATTATATTTGAAGAGTATCAATGAATCACTAAAATATATTTTTAATCAAAATTGTAACATTTTGAACACTGCTAAGCAGTTGGTAGTAATGGTTACAACCCATTGTTACAATACCTATTTGATCATAAAACTTTCTACAAACAAAATTTCATGACTGTGTTTTTATAAAATGAAGCAGTTCAAAGGTTATTGTAATGATTAAAATAACATTTACGGCTTATTTCCCAATTGTCTCACGCTGGTAGAAGGGTAAGTCTACAGATTTATAACTTAAAATGAGGGGTTCTATTCCCTTTGGTGGACTCAGCATTTAGACTATTATGGCTTTGTTATAAGAAACTCGCATTTCCTATTTAGTAAAGTTATGGTTAGTTGTAATTGATTATAATATGTCAGAATGATTATTGGAAAATAATACTCTTTTTTTTCAATTTTTAATTCATTATTTTTACCAAAACAAATAAGGTTATTACCAACAATTAACACAATTTGTGATTACAGGTAAAAGAAAAGTTTATGGACAGTAAGTTAAACAAGAATATCTTAAACAGTTTAAATGGCATAACTAAACGTGAATACCTTACAATAAACAGTTTATAGACCATAACTGAAACAAGAACATCTTACAATAAACAGTTTATAGACCATAACTGAAACAAGAACATCTTACAATAAATAGTTTATAGATCATAACTAAACAAGAATGTCTCCAAAGAATCCTGTTGACTACACGTCAGAACATCCATCTGTTTGGTTGTGGCTATCATCCAGTATCTTGTTAATTTCACCTTAGATTACAGTGGATTTTAACCTTTTTCATCGTCTTACACCCTGAGACGCTCCAGGGTATTACCGTGACCCCTGTAATAACTTTTGTAATATTCTTTATAAAAGAATATAATTCATTTAAAATATTACAAATAAATGACTTTGAGAAATGTGACAAGTGCTAAACAAATGCAAAATTCATGGAATTACTGAACGTCATACAAAACCTATTCACTCAGTATGAGGGTTGATATATATATATATATATATATACACTATTCAAAAAAAGAATTTGTTTATTTTGGAATTTCGCACAAAGCTACTCGAGGGCTATCTGTGCTAGCCGTCCCTAATTTAGTAGTGTAAGACTAGAGGGAAGGCAGCTAGTCATCACCACCCACCGCCAACTCTTTTACCGACGAATAGTGGGATTGACCGTAACATTATACGCCTTCACGGCTGGGAAGGCGAGCATGTTTTGCGCAAACCCGTGACCCTCGGATTGCGAGTCGCACGCCTAACGCGCTTGGCAATGCCAGCCCCCCCAAAAAAAAATTAACGCAAAAGGCAAAATTTGAGACAATGTTAACAAGTTTATTCCGGGTAGTTCTATATAACGTGTGAAATTTTGCATATTCACTGCTGAACATGCAAAGGCGAAGTCCACACTCACGAGTTGAAGTCTAACGTCAATAACGAGTATGCCCCCGTGAGCATCAATAACTGCTTGTCATCTCCTGCTCATGAAAGCGATGAATGACGAATCACATCCTGTGGAATGGCTGTCTACTCAGCCTGCAAAGCTGAGGTAGAATATGGTTGAGGATGTCGCCGTCACAGACGTGCGTCCAACTCGTCCCAAAGATGTTCGATGGGGTTTAAATCTGGTGATCTGGAGGGCCAGGGTTGAACATTGATGTTGTGGTGTCTCAAGAAGACAGTGGTGAGTCGGGCTGTGTGAGGACGGGTGTTGTCATGTTGAAAAACGTCATTGACGTTCACCATGATGGGTTGCACATGGAGCCTAAGAATCTCGTCGACGGCTGCGTACAGTCTGATCGGAAATCCTACGCAGCCCTGGTATGGTTAAGGCAGAAGACGTCGCAGTGGTGGTCCTATCCCGAAGGTGACGTAACCGGATGTAGCAATCTTGTGCGGGCGTGGTCACACGAGGTCTGCCAGATCGTGGACGGTCACGAGTTGATCCATGTTATTGATGACGATTCCATAGCCTTGTGATGGTGCTTGGGTGGACATTCACAGTTCTGGCAACATCTGTTACGTTTTTGTTTATGTTTTATGTTTTTCGTAGACTAAACGCAACAGAAAAACACAGATAACAGCTTGTATAATTTATTACACTAAACTAAATATATACATGTAACAGATATAACATAAATTACATAACAACAGTAACAGATATTAAGTTACAACATTCAAAATTAATTACAACACAAAATAGTACTGGTTTCAACCTTCTAAGTTAATTACGATACAAAATGGTACTAGTTTCAACCTTCAATGTTAATTACGATACAAAATGTTACTGGCCTGTGGCAAATATAATGATCTAGAATGAAAGTCCAAAAGTTCAGATCAGAAATCCGAAATTCTAGTCTAGGAGGTGAATTTGGTCCCACGAAGAAATTTCGAACTTTGAATGGAGAATGACGAAGTTCCTTTTTACGGTGCTTCTTGATGAACGTCTCAAACTTGCCGACTCTTAGCACAACCAGTAATTCAGATGAATCGTAGAGATTGACGAAATAAAATCACAGCTTCTGTAGATCTAACTTCAGTCACAAATCACAGCAAACACTCAAATGAATGACTGACTCTCTTCTTTTGAATAAAACTAATGTCTGACTCTTTTTTCCTTTCTTCCTCGCATTTCCGTCTGTTTATATATTGTAGGCCTAGACTTCTCGAAACACCGCGAAACTTCTACAGATCTCCAGAGCAATCTGCGCATGTCCGTTCTTGCACGAGACTTAACGTCTAGACACTGGGCTGCCAACATTTCATTTACATACATATGATTGGTCTACTTAATTCTAGAAAATTCTAAATGTTACCCTAAATGAATAACAACATATTTTATTAGTTTAAACCTTGAAACAATAATATAAATATGGAAATATAAATAATAGAAATGAAAATTTAAACACAACACGACATGTTATCGCTTACAAAACATTTACACGACATTTACATAATAACATCTCATTGAGATTCGCCTGCTTCAAACGACCAATGGCGTTGTTGCTTTGTGCTTCAAATAGTCTTGGCGTAACTGTATTGCGTGTCGGTGGCTTAACATTGAGCTATGGAAACCGAGAAACCGTCACTTTTATAGGGATTTTGCACATGTTGCACTTGCAGAACATGCAGATCTGTCAAAAAAATTTATTAGACAATAATGCGTTTTGGCGAAAAATCCGATGTTTTCCTACGTTTTCAAGGTGCACAACCTTTATTGTCATTTTGGTCTGACAATCAGTGCTTTAACACGTGTAACATCCCATAATCTGAGCTTGTAACGTTATTGCATATGTTTCTCTTTAAAATAACAAAAATATCCCTTTTGCGTTTCTTTTTTTTTTAAAAGTATATATATATATGTATAATGAGAAAATATACTAAATACGGTCGAAATTTTGATATTTAAATTTTAAGTTCGATGTATTAATATTATATGGTTAAAAAATTAGGCAATTCAAAACGTTGTAATATATGAACATTTTTACACAAAATTATACAGGTGGTTGCGTAACAAGCATCTCGACGCGGTTCAACTGCCACTCTTCAGCGTGTTTCTCATTAGTGGGTAGTTACAGGTTCTTGTCACAAAAACTACAAACTGCTCTGTGATTTCCCCAATAATTCTCAAACCTTCCGTGACCCCCGAGAAACTTCAAACAACCCCCAGGTTAAGAATCACTGCAAGGCTTAGAACATTCACCATGTGCTGATGATTCCATCTCGTGGGTTGTAGCTGTCATCCAGTATCTTGTTTACTACGTGTTAGAACATCCACTATGTGATAGTGACTCTGTCTGTTAGGTTGTGTCAATCTTCCAATGTCTTGTTAACTACACCTTAGAACATCACTATGTGCTGGTGACTCCATCTGTTAGGTTGTAGCTGTCATCCAGTATCTTGTTAACCACACATTAGAACATTCTATATGTGCTGGTGACTCCATCTGTTAGGTTGTAGCTGTTATCCAGTATCTTGTTAATTACACGTTAGAATATGCATCATGTGCTGTTAATTTCATACTGCTGAGTTACAAATTGCTCTTATGTTTGGGTAGGTTTCAGAAAATTTCACTTAAATCCATGTTAAAACCTGGTAATTTTTGTCCTCCAAAACCGGATCCGACCTTTTCAGGTGGTTAAGACTCTCGACTCGTAATCTGAGGATCGCCGGTTCGTATCACTGTTCCACCAATCATTCTCGCCCTTTCAGCTGTGGCGGCGTTGTAATGTCACGTTCAATCCCACTATTCGTTGGTAAAAGATTAGCCCAAAAGTTCGTGGTGGGTGATGATGACTAGCAGCCTTCACTTTAGTCCAGTGGCGGCGCCAGGATATTTTCGTTGGGAGACTGAGATTAACTGTGGAGGGGCTTCCCAAAATCCAATTAATATGAAGTATAGATGGTAAATTATAATAATGTAAATATCAAGGTACATTCAAGAAAGGTGTGCTATTTTGAACTGCGCTTTAGAAACTCATACTCTGATTAATAATTTATTGTTACAAATTATAAATAATATGTTTATGAAAATATGCGTATGTGTAAAAGAGGAAGCTCACCTTAATTCATCTTTCATCACGTTGTGTTCATAGTCGATATTACTTCAAAACAATGCGCCTGTTCTGGTGATTGGCAGCAAATGTGTCTATAACCCACTTGAGAATACCAGGTGATAATGACATTTATGAGCCTGGCATGGCCAATCGCATTAAGGCGAGCGCTTCGTAATCTGAGGGTCGCGGGTTCGCGCCCGAGTCGTGCCAAACTATTCGTTGGTAAAAGTGTAGTCCAAGAGTTGGCGGTGGGTTGTGATGACTAGTTGTCTTCCCTCTAGTCTTATACTGCTAAATTAGGGATAGCTAGCGAAGATTGCCCTCGTGTAGCTTTGTGCGAAATTGAAAATGAACAAATCGTACCTGAAGCCCTAGGATTTCCAGTTTCGTACGGTAACCATCAGGCCACATTGGGAAAGATGCAATTACGGTAATAACCCACAGAATGTAGCGTTTTCGCTGATATTCAGAACATTTACACTTTCATAAAAACACCATATTTCTCACTTCTACTTGACATAAATGTATCGATTTCCAGTCATATTTTTTTCTTATTTGTACGATTGTGAGGAGAGAGAACAGAAGAGTTAATATTATTTTAGCTTCAGTTTAAATTGTTTGTTTTTTTTTTGCCTTTGTGTTGGTTTGTGCATTAAATTACTCGCGCAATGGATGCCTCTCAATAAAATTATCAAATTTGATAAAAACTAGAAGTTATTCACATCGTCTGATGTAGTTTATTTTTAGCAACGTTCGCTTCCAAGTGGAATATACGATAGCTATCACATGACAATAAGTTTGTGTCTGAATGGTCCCTTGCTTCCATGGTACATATTGTTCAGCATCTTCCCACATCCGAGATTATTATAGCAAGTGAGGGATGTATGAAAGATAACGGCTTGAAGAGAGTGAATTGCCTCACTTCATTACAAAATCTGTTAGTATTAATACATAAGCAAACGATTTATATCAGTAATATCTGTATTCTTATATTTAAAAACTTGTTTTATTGAGTTGTGAGTTATTCATTAAACGTAACAACCACACCCATCAACTTTGTTATTACGCAGTTCTGAGTACTCATATGTTACGTGAAGTTATTATCTTTAATTTTTTTTAACGTTATGTGTTTATGGACATAGATTATTTAATAAAATTGTGTTGGTATAGTGCAAAAATTAAAACTTAGTCAAGGGTGTAGGTACCAACTACGAAAATTACGTATTTTAGAATAATTTCAATAATGAATAATTAATACTTTAACATTCATATTTTAATTAAACTTAGTGTCTAATATACCATTAAGATCTTTTTACTGTAATAAAATGTGATTCTAGAAGAACACTTTGTAACTCTAGTATGCTTAGTTTGTTGAAATTTTAAACTTTTATTTCTTTAAAGTTAGAGAGAAACATCCAACACAACAGTTCTCATAATAATTAAAACAAAGAGAAAATGAATCCCTTATTTCTTTACTTATTGGTCATTTGTAATTATTTCAGCTTACATTAAAATTTTTGAAATTTTATGTTTTTGAATGTATGATAATAGGATTATAATTCCTGTATACGGATTGAACACTTAAAATCATCATATTGAAATCCTTTTAAATCTGTTACTGAAGCATATACTTACCCTTAATTGTATGAAGAACCATTATTTTATCAATATTCATGTTTCTAGTTTAATTATTAATAAGAACTATGAAGTGAAAACTGGTATAGAGACTTCATTGTGTATTTACACATTTGTACTGACAGTATAAATTAAGTGCTCATGTTTACCCAAGATATTTTGTAAGTTTTAGTTCTTGAGATTAAGTGCAGATTATATCATATTATAAAGGTGTCTAAGAAATATATAAGTATTAGCTATCTTTTATGTCCTTGTGAGACTGGCATTGTTTGTAAAATGATTTTGTATATGGAATACTGGGTTATGGCAAACATGTTTTTTCTTACTCTCCAAACTAGGTTATTATTCTTATCAGGACAAGTTCCAACTAACACCGGTATCTCCACCTTCACAACAGTCACCCACTAATTAAACTGAAAACTGCACACTTAAATAGTTCAGTCAGTCAAAATGTCAGATTATGTAAGTAATTTTGGTATTGTATTCATTACATAAAGGGATGGTTTACTTGAATTATTTTTTGTTAAATTTTTGTGATTTTAATGTGGTACATATATTTATATACATACAATGTGTTTCTTTAGAAGGAGTATCTCTAGGTATGTTAATGCATATTTATCTGGTTGTGCGAGTCTTTGTCCAAATCATTGTGAAAAAAATTTAAAATACAAATTAAAATTGTATTGAATAATAAGAGAATGATGTAGTTTAAGTGATGTCATTACAAGCCAACGTTTGAAGTGACGTTATAACCAAGTTTTTTAACTGATGTTATATTTCTTTTTAGTAGTTGCTAGCTCTTACAGTTAGCAAAAGTAGAAAGCAATTAAATTATGGAAATGCTAAGGTCATCAGGTCAGTATAATTTTAAAGTAGCCATCATTATATTCATAAAAAAAAATTGTAATCTGAACCTTATTTCTGATACAGAAGTAACATATTCCATTTCACGATCTTTGGTGTTTGAGAAAAGTTGTTAAAAAAGAATCCATTTAGCTTTTCAGGCTTTTAACACGAGTACGTATACAAGTTTTATGTAATTTATTGGGACTGTCACCATGTTTGTCTAGCTTTTCAAAGCACAAGCTCTTGAATCACTTGCGTAAGGTTTCATCATGTGAGGGACAATCTATGTAACAATTTAAATTACAAGTCGCCTAGCAACAGCAGAAAATGAAAACATGTCCCATGTTTGTTTACAACAATAAGTCTGAAGCCTGTTGAGCTAAAATAAGATAATAAAAAGATATGAGGCTCTTATTTTATATTTTAGCTTGTCAGTATTACTAATTTAAGTTCCTAATATGTGTGAAACTATAGACTTAGTATTGTAACATCACAGACATCTAATTTTAAAGTGTTACATTCAACATACCGCATGACCACTAAAATCTATATTTAAATATGTTCTTTCAATATTTACTTTTAATTTACGAAATTAACTTATATATAATATTAAAGTTTGAATTATAATATGCAATTTGATTCCAAACTTATTGATGTGAAGTTATAAATGAGCAGTTCAATAAAAGTGTGAATACAAGTCAACAAACGAGATGACGTATCTTTTGAATCCTAATCTGTTTCAAAAACATTAAGACATTCTATGTGTTTGTCAGCTTTTTGAAAATAATTTGAACATTAAAAGTATTCATTATTAATTTTATTTTTTTGAGTCCTAGATGGCAAGTATGTCGCCCCCCTATGTTTATTTTCCTAATGAATTGGTTTTCCTCATTTAAGAGTTTTTTGTCAGTATTTTTACACCAATTGTTTGGGGTAGTTGTCATCAGTAAAAGCTTATAGAAGACGTGGCTGTTTAGTCTTTGTATTCGTTGCTACAACACACACAAAGGTTTCATTGGTACTGTTTTTAACAGTATTCGGGGTTTGCAGTTAAGATGTTTGTTCATACAGGTTGCTTTTAAATTTAGTCCATTACTATTCTTTATATCCAGTGTATTCACGAAAGATAAAGAGTTGCTTGTCTCTACTTCTAAGGTAAATTTTACAGTTTATTATCTCTATGTACTAAAATCGTGTTCAAACTTTGTGTGCCATGATTCCATGACACAAAAGTTTCATCAGTGTATCGACGGAAGCTGTAGTGAAGATAAAATGGCTATAATTTCAAAGTGTTGTATATAAATTTCAACAAAAAGAGGAAGCAGAGACCCAATTGGAGAACTGTCTTTTAAACACTGATAGTTTCAAAGAAACTAGTTAAATTTTAAACATAGTTCTAGAAGTTTTATGATTAGGGTTAGCACACAGGATCATACAAGTAAGAAATGACATTCAAAAAACACAACTCAGAATTGAAGAACAGTAGTCAACTATTCAAATGTACTTAAGTTTTGAGTTATTCATTTAAATTCCAAATATAGCTAATTCCATAAAGTTAAACCACACACTACAAGATACTTCAAAAATCAGTCAGGATGAAAATATAAAAATACACTTTGGTTGTTCAAGGTAACAGGTGTTTCATAAGTTACACTTTTTTTAATAACGTATCACATAGTATTACAAGTACCCACAAGAAGTATTTAACTTGGCAGGAACAAGGAACAGTGTTACCATATCAGCCATTTGACCCTGAGTCTGATGCCCAAGCTCTGAGAAAGGCCATGAAAGGGTTGGGTAAGTATTGACCATTCTACATTGATACGTTTAGTAACTTTTGAAGATAATTAGTTTTATGCAACTTCAATGAATACTGTTATTGCTCACTTGTGTAACATCAGTAGCTCCCAAAAACGTGTTTTATTAAGTTTTTATTGGACTTCTCAAACATCACTTATTTGTAAAAACAGTATTTGTAGAAGTTTCTGGTTTAAATGGAAATCCTTCTTAAAGCTTAAGAAACTGCTTAAAACTCATACTCAAAGTGACAAAAATAAAATAATCAATACACAAGACAAAACAAATATTGCTATATAATGTTGACTTGCTGTTTAAACTACTGCTATATAATGTTGACTTGCTGTGTAAACTACTGCTTTATATAATGTTGACTTGCTGTGTAAACTACTGCTATATATAATGTTGACTTGCTGTTTAAACTACTGCTATATATAATGTTGACTTGCTGTGTAAACTACTGCTATATATAATGTTGACTTGCTGTGTAAACTACTGCTATATATAATGTTGACTTGCTGTGTAAACTACTGCTATATATAATGTTGACTTGCTGTGTAAAGTACTGCTATATATAATGTTGACTTGCTGTTTAAACTACTGCTATATATAATGTTGACTTGCTGTGTAAACTACTGCTATATATAATGTTGACTTGCTGTGAAAAGTACTGCTATATATAATGTTGACTTGCTGTGTAAACTACTGCTATATATAATGTTGACTTGCTGTGTAAACTACTGCTATATATAATGTTGACTTGCTGTTTAAACTACTGCTATATATAATGTTGACTTGCTGTTTAAACTACTGCTATATATAATGTTGACTTGCTGTTTAAACTACTGCTATATATAATGTTGACTTGCTGTTTAAACTACTGCTATATATAATGTTGACTTGCTGTTTAAACTACTGCTATATAATGTTGACTTGCTGTGTAAACTACTGCTTTATATAATGTTGACTTGCTGTGTAAACTACTGCTATATATAATGTTGACTTGCTGTTTAAACTACTGCTATATATAATGTTGACTTGCTGTGTAAACTACTGCTATATATAATGTTGACTTGCTGTGTAAACTACTGCTATATATAATGTTGACTTGCTGTGTAAACTACTGCTATATATAATGTTGACTTGCTGTGTAAAGTACTGCTATATATAATGTTGACTTGCTGTTTAAACTACTGCTATATATAATGTTGACTTGCTGTGTAAACTACTGCTATATATAATGTTGACTTGCTGTGAAAAGTACTGCTATATATAATGTTGACTTGCTGTGTAAACTACTGCTATATATAATGTTGACTTGCTGTGTAAACTACTGCTATATATAATGTTGACTTGCTGTTTAAACTACTGCTATATATAATGTTGACTTGCTGTTTAAACTACTGCTATATATAATGTTGACTTGCTGTTTAAACTACTGCTATATATAATGTTGACTTGCTGTTTAAACTACTGCTATATATAATGTTGACTTGCTGTTTAAACTACTGCTATATAATGTTGACTTGCTGTTTAAACTACTGTTATATAATGTTGACTTTCTGTTTGTTCTTCTAATTTCAGTAACCTGATTTTGACTTAAGGCTTCTTGCTTAAAATGTGTGAGTTTGAAACAAAAGATGTCTCTATTGTTATTAATTGTGGTGAAATGGGGAATTTCATTTTCTTAAAAGTGACATTGGGTTAATAAATTTGTCAGCCATCATGTAAAGATTGTGAAATTTGTAGAAACCCACACAATATCTCAGTTTAATAGTAGTGTTGTTCAAAGGAAATGTTATTTAAAATTTTAATAATTTTTATATGGTCGGTAAATATGAGATATTAAAAATAAAACCTTTGTATCTGTACAAAAACAATGTCTAATTTAACACTTGAAGTGTAATTTTACCAGTAACTTTATTATTTGTTCTAAACTTTAATTTTCCTGTTTGTCTGTATCATGTTTCTGGAATTTAACAGAAGTATTAGTACTGACATAATACCATCAGAATGTTGTTCTTTGTTTGTGGATTATTTAAGTTGTTGATTAAACATAATTGAGCATTTGGTCCATTCAATGAGACAAGATCAATATTTAATATTAAATTTTTCTACAAGCTGAAATCATTTAAAAATTGTTATAAATCAGTTAGGCCTGTGTTTACACTCTACTTTCTGATGTAAAGTGCCATGATAACTAAATAGTTTCTCCACGGTCATTTTTATTATCTAGCTATTAGATCGTAACAGTCCTATACCCCTTTCTAGCAAACAAATAAATTACATTACAAATACACAGCTTACAATAATTACCATTATATTAAATCTGTTTTTTTTACCTCGTGCAACTTACAACAGTTGTATTATATAATTATGATAGCATCTTTGAAAATTTAAAATCAACAAGAAGTAATCTGTTGCCAGATTTCTACCTTTAGAATTTTGTGAATTGTCACAAAATGCTTAACTTGAAACTGATTGTATACACACTTTTCTGCAATATTGTTGTCTCTCAAAGTTTTCTTTTTAACAATAGGAACAGATGAAAAGGCCATAATAAACATTCTAGCCAGGCGAGTGAATGCACAAAGGCAACAAATTGCCAAGTCATATAAAATCCAGTTTGGCAAGGTAAGTTTATGAATACAAGCATTGGGTCCTGATGACAAGAAATCCACTGGTATGGGTATTAAAACTTTAATTAAAATAAAGTTTAATATCCATACCAGTTGTCTTGAAAATACATAAAAACATTAAATGGTAATTATTCAGTTAAAACATGGTATAAATTAACAGATATTAGGTTTAACTGGCTTTAGTTAAGTAGTCTTCATTTTCTTTCTTTAACAGTAATGAGTTAAGTTGGTACTCTGAGGCTTTAACACGTCACTTGTTTCACCATCCACCTGGAACACAGCTTTTTGTGTATGCCAATTTCTGCATACTGGGTCAGAGTTTATGATAACCTCATCAACAAACATTTATAATCAGCTGTTAAACAGGTGTTTTCTGTTGAAAGATAAGTGTATAATATAAAGTGAGACAGGTATAATTGTTCACATGAGTATAAGATAAAGTGAGACAGGTATTATTGTTCACGTGAGTATAAGATAAAGTAAGACAGGTATTATTCACGTGAGTATAAGATAAAGTAAGATAGGTATTATTATTTACATGAGTATAAGATAAAGTAAGACAGGTATTATTGTTCATGTGAGTATAAGATAAAGTAAGACAGGTATTATTGTTCACGTGAGTATAAGATAAAGTAAGACAGGTATTATTATTCACGTGAGTATAAGATAAAGTAAGACAGGTATTATTATTCACGTGAGTATAAGATAAAGTAAGACAGGTATTATTGTTCATGTGAGTATAAGATAAAGTAAGACAGGTATTGTTCACGTGAGTATAAGATAAAGTAAACAGGTATTATTGTTTACTGAGTATAAGATAAAGTAAGACAGGTATTATTGTTCACTGAGTGTAAGACAAAGTAAGACAGGTATTATTATTCACGTGAGTACAGGATAAAGTAAGACGGGTATTATTATTCACGTGAGTATAAGATAAAGTAAGACAGGTATTGTTCACGTGAGTATAAGATAAAGTAAGACAGGTATTATTATTCACGTGAGTATAAGATAAAGTAAGATAGGTATTATTATTTACATGAGTATAAGATAAAGTAAGATAGGTATTATTATTTACATGAGTATAAGATAAAGTAAGACCGGTATTATTGTTCACTGAGTGTAAGATAAAGTAAGACAGGTATTATTATTCACGTGAGTATAGGATAAAGTAAGACAGGTATTATTGCTCACTGAGTATAAGATAATGTAAGACAGGTTTTATTGTTAATGTGAGTATAAGATAAAGTGAGACAGGTATTATTGTTCATGTTAGTATAAGATAAAGTAAGACAGGTTTTATTGTTAATGTGAGTATAAGATAAAGTAAGACAGGTTTTATTGTTCATGTTAGTATAAGATAAAGTAAGACAGGTTTTATTGTTAATGTGAGTATAAGATAAAGTAAGACAGGTTTTATTGTTCATGTTAGTATAAGATAAAGTAAGACAGGTATTATTGTTCATGTTAGTATAAGATAAAGTAAGACAGGTATTATTGTTCACTGAGTGTAAGATAAAGTAAGACAGGTATTATTGTTCACTGAGTGTAAGATAAAGTAAGACAGGTATTATTATTCACGTGAGTATAAGATAAAGTAAAACAGGTATTATTGTTCACTGAGTGTAAGATAAAGTAAGACAGGTATTATTGTTCACTGAGTGCAAGATAAAGTAAGACAAGTATTATTATTCACGTGAGTACAGTATAAAGTAAGACAGGTATTATTATTTACATGAGTATAAGATAAAGTAAGACAGGTATTATTATTCACGTGAGTATAGGATAAAGTAAGACAGGTATTATTGCTCACTGAGTATAAGATAATGTAAGACAGGTTTTATTCTTAATGTGAGTATAAGATAAAGTGAGACAGGTATTATTGTTCATGTTAGTATAAGATAAAGTAAGACAGGTTTTATTGTTCATGTCAGTATAAGATAAAGTAAGACAGGTTTTATTGTTAATGTGAGTATAAGATAAAGTAAGACAGGTTTTATTGTTCATGTTAGTATAAGATAAAGTAAGACAGGTATTATTGTTCATGTTAGTATAAGATAAAGTAAGACAGGTATTATTGTTCATGTTAGTATAAGATAAAGTAAGACAGGTTTTATTGTTAATGTGAGTATAAGATAAAGTAAGACAGGTTTTATTGTTCATGTTAGTATAAGATAAAGTAAGACAGGTTTTATTGTTAATGTGAGTATAAGATAAAGTAAGACAGGTATTATTGTTCATGTTTGTATAAGATAAAGTAAGACAGGTATTATTGTTCACTGAGTGTAAGATAAAGTAAGACAGGTATTATTGTTCACTGAGTGTAAGATAAAGTAAGACAGGTATTATTATTCACGTGAGTATAAGATAAAGTAAGACAGGTATTATTATTCACTGAGTGTAAGATAAAGTAAGACAGGTATTATTGTTCACTGAGTGTAAGATAAAGTAAGACAGGTATTATTATTCACGTGAGTATAAGATAAAGTAAGACAGGTATTATTGTTCACTGAGTGTAAGATAAAGTAAGACAGGTATTATTATTCACGTGAGTACAGTATAAAGTAAGACAGGTATTATTATTCACGTGAGTATAAGATAAAGTAAGACAGGTATTATTGTTCATGTTAGTATAAGATAAAGTAAGACAGGTATTATTGTTCATGTTAGTATAAGATAAAGTAAGACAGGTTTTATTGTTAATGTGAGTATTAGATAAAGTAAGACAGGTTTTATTGTTCATGTTAGTATAAGATAAAGTAAGACAGGTTTTATTGTTCATGTTAGTATAAGATAAAGTAAGACAGGTTTTATTGTTCGTGTTAGTATAAGATAAAGTAAGACAGGTATTATTGTTCATGTCCAACTTCTCTAGGACTTGGTTCATGATTTGAAGAGTGAACTTTCTGGAAAGTTTGAAGATGTAATCTTAGCCCTAATGACTCCTTTGCCAGACTATTTGGCTTCAGAGTTACACCAAGCAATATCTGGATTGGGTACAAGTGAAGACACTTTGATGGAGATTCTTTGTACAAGAAGTAACCATGATATTCAACAGATAACAGAAGCTTATAAGAAAAGTAAGAGTGTTGCTAAAGTTAATAAGTTATTATTTGTGTAAAATACTAGTATATAACACATAAGTAAAGTCAAATAAATGTCGGGAAAATTAATTGTTTCTGTTTTGTCTTATTTGATCAGCAATGAGAAACTAATGGATGCTTTAGTCCTGGTTGTACCTCATTCCCAATACTATCCACACTCATTCCAGATTTTACCTTATACCCAATGCTATCCATTTATTTTAGGTTTTACCTTATTCCCAATACTATCCATTTATTTTAGGTTTTACCTCATTTCCAATACTATCCAATTCATTCCAGGTTTGACCTTATGCCCAATACTGTCCATTTATTTCAGGTTTTACCCTATTCCCAATACTATCCACATTGATTTTAGGTTTTACCTTACACCCAATACTATCCATTTATTTTAGGTTTTATCTCATTCCCAATATTATCCACATTCATTCCAGGTTTTACCTTATGCCCAATACTATTCACATTCATTCCAGGTTTTACCTCATTCCTAACAAGACTCACTGAAACATATAATTATTGTAACTATTGAAATTTATTCCCAAATTTCTTCAGAGCACACATTCATTCTTAATTTTTTCGTGATGATGAGAAACCTATTTGCAGACGACCTAGGAACGTCAAAACATTGCTCTCTCCTTTATTAGAAATGGTATTGATACCCATACCAGCCATTCTGTGATACATTTTTAAGTTTGTTCATTGTTTTGTAGTTATTAATTAAAATCTCCTTGGACTGTTTGATTTTATAATATAGTGTCTTGTAATTCTGAGTACTTTCTCTAAAGTTATCAAACAGGATGGAGCAGCTAACCCAAATAACTACTGTACGTCCTTCACATTATGCTCATATATATATTTCACCATTGAGATAACTGAAAAATGTATTGTGTAACTTTGACAAAGATCCTTGAAAATCATCTAAACATATTGCCTATTTCTTCAATGAGAAGAATTTGTCTGTTGTGAGCATGTGCTACTTTAATTTCTGGTTAAATAGGTGTTAAAATGTTATACGATTTTGGCAAAAATCTCATCACTTTTAGAACATACCTCACACTATTTGTTTGTAACACGAATAATGTGGTATAGAAATTATTTTTTTCTTAAATACTTGAACAAATATCATACAACTTTGAAAAAAGAACACTACCAGCTTTAGAACAACACATAACACATTGTTTTAACACATAATATACAGTTGTAATCATTTTTGTTGATATTTCTTTATAAAACAGTGTACAACCATTCATTAGAGGATGACTTGACTGGAGACACTTCAGGCCCTTTGAGGAGACTGCTGGTGTCTATGACAACTGTAAAGTGAATTTGTATTTTGTTATTTAAAAAGTTAAGATGGAATTCTTTGTTTTAAAAAGTTATATATCAGCTAATGTATACAAGCCACCAACTTTTTCTCAACAATAAAATTCCTTCGATCTCAGCTCTGGAACATTTTTTTGTTAGTTATAATATATTGGAAAATAAATATTAAATCATCTAAAAATAATTTCCAACAGGAGATTAGTAGCCACTGTAATTGTCTATGTGGTATAGTTATATTATCAGGGTTAGTAGCCATTGTAATTATTAATTTGATGTAGTTACAATGTGAGGGTTAGTAGCCACTGTAATTATCTACGTGGTGTAGTTACATTGTCAGAGTTGGTAGCCATTGTAATTATCCATAGGGTATAGTTACATTTTCAGGGTTAATAGCCATTGTAATTATCTATATGATAGAGTTACATTGTTAGTGTTAGTAGCCACCGTAATTATCTGTAAGGTATAGTTAAATTGTCATGTTGGAAGATGAAACAGTATTATAGAGATAACTTGTCAGCCCCACTTCACCATCTGGCAGCTAGATATATAGTATGGTTATCTTAAAAATTAACCACTCATTAATTATACATAGCTTGAATTAAATTTAGATTTAGTGTTTGTTCTCTGTACCCACTTAAACTTCCAAATGTGGAGGTTGAAAAGTATTCAAAGTTAACCTTAAAATATTCTTTGTTTTTTATTTTAATGTTTTAATTAATGTTTTAAATAAGTTATATGTAATATATTGAAATGTAATTTAAGATATAATATTTACACATTTCTGTGACATTAACAGTGTCTCACAATTAAGAGCTTTTTTGGATACCTGATAGACACACTCAGAATTCACTCATTTCTGTGTGATGTGTCAAATTTAGCTTACTTAAATGTTTCTTGAGATCATAGTCTTAAAGATGGTTATATATTCTTATCTCAATTTATGGTAAAAAAAAATTGAATGAGTTTCTTAGAAGAAACACTGCAAGTTTTCTTTATCCAAATTTAGTTACAAATTAATTAAAAATAAAAGTATGTCTTTAATACACTTTTTAAAGTTTTAATTGCTAATAACTGTATACACTAAGACAGTGGTTCCCAACCTTTTGTGGCCCTCACACCCCTCCCCTGGAAATTGCACATTTGTACACACGCACATTAAATTTTTTTTCCTTAGCCATCAAATATAAAAACCAAAAACCGTTTTCTTTCTGATATTAATAAATTGCATGAATTGGTGTCTTTTGAACATTTCCTGGGCCCTCATTCTGCAACCTGATGGAACTGGTGCGTAAAGGATTAGGTTATTTTCTGTTTACATCAAAACATATGTAAACATTTTTTTAATTGTGTTTTAAAATGTAAGAAACTTAAAATTTAAAATCTTCTCTAATATTTACTATTAACTTATTGTCATTGTATCTTCAGGGTGGAAGAGAAGAAGGTCCAGCAGACCCATCTAGGGCTAAAGAGGATGCATTGGTGAGAGAATAACATCATAAATCATTTAATGTTTTGATACATGCTTATCATTCTCTGTCAGTCATGGACATGTTCATTATGTGCTGTTTTACAGCTGCATATGCTGTATAGTGTTACACAGAGCTGTGTACATCACATGGTGTTAGTTTTGTTTAACTCATGATTTCAAACATATTTATCTTGTACACATCTCAGCTGACACTCGGGCATAATTGTGGCTTCATTGTCTGTAAATATAGCTGAAGAAAGAATTAATAAATAATTTTGTCTTTCTGTTGTGAAATTTATGGAAAAAATGTAGGTATGAAGGGAAGGAACGTGTAAACTTTATACTTATGGAAATGTTTATACACTATGTGGCCAAAAGTATGTGGACATCCAACCAATGTGCTTGCTGAACATCTCATTTCAAAATCATGGAAATTAATGTGGAGTAGGTCTCCCCTGATACTTTTACACTGCCTCTACTCTTCTGGGAAGGCTTTTCACAAGAATTTGGAATGTAGCTGCTGGGATTCATTCCCATTCAGCCACAAGAGCATTAGTGAGGTTGGTCACTGATTTCGTGTGAGAAGGTCTGGCTTGCAGTTGCCATTCCATTTCATCCTAAAGGTGTTAATTGGGATTGAGATCTGGGCTCTGTGCAAGCTAGTCAGGATTTTCCACTCCAACCTCAGCAAACCATTTCTTTATGGACCACTCTTTGTGCACAGGGGCATTCTCGTGCTGAAACAAAAAAGGGCCTTCCACAAACTGTTGCCACAAAGTTAGAAGCACACAATTCTCTAGAATGTCATTGTATGCTGTAGAATTAATATTTCCCTTCACTGGAACTAAAGAGTCCAGCCCAAACCATGAGAAACAACCTCAGATCTTTGTTCCTCTACCACAAAATTTACAGTTGGCATTATGCAATCAGACATATAGTGTTCTTCTGTATCTGTAAAATCCAGATTCATGTGTCAGACTGCCAGATAGTGGAGCATGAGTCATCACTCTAGACAATTGGTTTCCAGTATTCTAGAGTCCAATGGCAGTGTGCTTTCCATCAGAACAGCTGATGCTTGGCATTGCACGTGGTGATCTTATTAGGTTTGTGTGGAGCTGCTTGGCCATGAAAACCCATTTCATGTAGCTTCCATTGAACGGTTCTTGTGCTCACATTGCGTCCAGTGCTAGTGTAGAATTTGGTAGTAAGTGTTGCACTTGTGGACAGACAAGTTTTATGCACCTCAGCGCTGTGAACTTGTGTGGTCAACTACTTTGTGGCTAAGCTGTTGTTATTTCTAGACGTTTCCACTTCACAATAACAGCACTTACAGTTGACTGGGGCAACTCAAGCAGAACAGAAATTTGAAGAACTGACTTGTTGGAAAGATAGCATCGTATAACACTGCCACATTGAAAGACAATGAGCTCTCTAGTATGACCCATTCTACTGCCATTGTTTGTCTATAGAAATTGCATGGCTGTTTGTTTAATTTTATGCACCTGTTAGCAATGGGTGTGGTTAAAATAACCAAACCCGCTAATTAGAAGAGGTGTCCACATCCTTTTTACAATCTAGATCTAATGTATTTTATATTCCTATAAAGGGACATGTATGAATACGTATTCGGACAGGATGGAACCAAGCTAAAAAAACAGTTTTGTTATAATTTATTCTTTTGTAGTGAATATGAAGTCTGTTATCATGTTCAGATGGACATTTTAAATATTTTATGACAAGTTCTTATGTTACAGACTGTACTTTGAGTGTGTTTTTTCTGTAACTAGTATCAAGTGGTTTGATGTTTTACACAGTACTTATAGTGTTGTGTCTGTAACTGGTATTAAATGGCTTAATGTTCAACACAGTACTTCTAGTGTTGTTTCTGTTACTGGTATTAAATGGCTTAATGTTCAACACAGTACTTCTAGTGTTGTGCCTGTAACTGATATTAAATGGCTTAAGGCTCTACACAGTACTTCTAGTGTTGTTTCTGTACAAATTTGGAGTACCTATTTGACAGATAACACTGTATAACAAAGGTTTTGCTTCTTGAACACTGTTGGTGTTCCTTATAGGTTTTTGGTTACTGATCACGAAAATCACATCCAAATTTGCCCATCTCGTACTGTTTCATCGAAACTGTCAATTTTTCATCTTTTTTCTTATATTTGTGTCCAGAAATTTTCGTTTCTGCAGGAGACCTATGAACAATGTTTTGTGTAGTCTGAGCATGTCCAGGCATGAAATCAGGCCAGGTTGGAAGCTGTTCTGTGGAAGTATGCAGCCCGGGCATGCCTTGGCAGGCCAGAGCCAGCTTGACACTGTCTCAGCAGGCTCTAAAAGTGGCTTGTATACACAGATGCTGCTCATTGGATTAATGTCAACCTAAGAGTGTGTGCGTATTGTTTCAGAATACAGCATTGCCTCAGTAGCATTGTAACAAGTAAGTTAGACATTATAGACGTTTTTTAGGATGATTGGTGTCGGTCACAGTGAGAGGTTTCACCAGGACATTGCTACAATGGAAAAACGATATCAGGACAACTGGAATCCGTCAATGCTTGCTGACTACTGTTGGACACTGCAACATGATGCACTGAACATTAAATGTAAACAAACATCAGGAGCAAAACACGTTTAATTATGATGAACTTAATAACGTATTCGAAACATAAACACAATTAAATACATTATCGCCAGTAAACAGTTAACTGTTTATTTCTCAGAGTTCCTATGTGATTAAGCAAAACCAAAACTATATTTGTGCATACTCACCAGGTACCTGTCACAATCAGTGAAAACTTTTCGGGAAGCAAAATTTTTAAAAAACATTGTTGTGCAATGTAGTATAACCTCCATGAAAAAGGAAATTGTTTGGCATGAATATAAAATAAATATGTGTTATCTATTTTTTCGATTAAAATTTGTTTCTTTGAACATTTCTATTATTGAATTATACATCAGACAGTATTTGATACTTTATTAAAACTTCTATTGTAACTGTATTACAGAAGCTTTATCAAGCTGGTGTTGGACAGGGGGGAACAGATGATTCAGTTTTCAATGCTATAATGGCGTCTCGAAGTTATGCTCATCTGAAACTTGTGTTTGAAGAGTACTACCAGATTGCTGGGCACACTGTACCTCATGCTATAGAAAAAGAGTTTTCTGGTGATATTAGGACTGGATTTTTAACCATTGGTCTGTCACCATATTTATAAATATCAAAACTGTTCTTTCATTTTCTTCTTTAGTAATGTCTTGTAAAAATAAAGGTTCTATATAATTCCTTTGAAAGGGTCATTTAAGTTTCATGGAGTTCTGTTTAACTTTATCAGTAAGGCTGATAAATGAAAGTAAAAGAAAGTTGGTAAGTAAGGTTAAAATGAGCTGGACATTATGAGAAGCTAAGTAAGGGTTAAAATGAGCTGGACATCATGAGAAGCTAAGTAGGGTTAAAATGAGCTGGACATCATGAGAAGCTAAGTAGGGTTAAAATGAGTTGGACATCATGAAACGCTTTGTAGGAAAGGGAATTCTAATTTGTATTTAATTGGTAAATGATTTAACTCAATAACAGATATTGTATTTATTTGTTACTAACAAATTGGATTTGATTTCTGAATGTTCTTCTGAGTAAGGAAATAAATGTTATAATTCAATATTAATTTATTGGGAAGGTTCTTAAATCTTTTGATCTGATAAACTTAAATATTGGTAAAAATATCACAAGGAAATACTAAAAACATCTTTCTTCATTGAATTATTTTATTTCACAAACATCAAGTTGTTCAGTACATCAGCACTTTTATCTGTTGTGTTATATTTCTGTATATGTCTAAATGTAAGTAGATTAAAGTGCTTTAATCCATTGTGTTATATTTCTATATTTAGCACACTGCATGTATAATACTGTATTAATCCATTGAGTTATATTTCTGTATTTAGATCTCTGCATATAGAATAGAGTACTTTAATCCATTTTGTTGTATTTCTATATTCAACTCACTGCATGTATAACAGAGTACTTTTATCTATTGTGTTATATTTCCTTATTTAGCTCTGCATGTAGAATAGAGTGGTTTATTCCATTGTGTTATGTTTATGTGTTTAGCTTGCTAAATGCAGAATAGAGTGTTTTAATCCATGGTGTTATAATTCTGTATTTAGCTCACTGCTTGTGGAATAGAGTACTTTAATCCATTGTGTTATGTTTCTGTATTTAGCTTGCTGCATGTAGAATAGAGTGCTTTAATCCTTTGTGTTATATTTCTCTACTTAGCTCACTGCATGTAAAATAGAGTACTTTAATCCATTGTGTTATATTTCTATATTCAACTCACTGCATGTGTAATAGAGTACTTTAATCCATTGTGTTATATTTCTATACTCAGCTCACTGCATGTGTAATAGAGTACTTTAATCCATTGTGTTATATTTCTATATTTAGCTCTGTGCATGTGTAATAGAGTACTTTAATCCATTGCGTTATATTTCTATATTCAGCTCACTGCATGTGTTATAGAATACTTTGATCCATTGTGTTATATTTCTGTAATTAGCTCGCTGCATGCAGAACAGATCAGCCTACTTTGCAGAAAAACTTCACAAAAGCATGCAGGTAAGTTTGTAATAGTAAGGGAGAGATTAAGTTACAAACTAATCATATCTTGACTGGTTATCCATCAGATCTTTTATTGTTTAGGTAGGAATGTTTGAAGATAAAATATGACTTATAGACGTGTCACAGGGATTCTGGGTGAATGTTACATGAATAAGCAAGCATCAGGATGTGTGAATGTCGCATGGATAATTAAGCGTAAGGACGTGTTAATGTCACACAGATAAGCATATGGATGTGTGAATGTCACATGGATAAGCATATGGATGTGTGAATGTCACGTGGATTTGCATGTAGATGTGTGTTTGAATGTCACATGGATTAGCATGTGGATGTGTGTGTGAATGTCACATGGATGCATGTATGGATGTGTGTGTGAACATTATATGGATGAGTATATGGATTTGTATGTGAATGTCACATGGATTAGCGTATGGATGTGTGTGTGTCAATATTACATGGATGGGTATATTGATTTGTGTGTGAATGTTACATGGATGGGTATATTGATTTGTGTGTGAATGTTACATGGATGGGTATATTGATTTGTGTGTGAATGTTACATGGATGGGTATATTGATTTGTGTGTGAATGTTACATGGATGCTGTAAGAATAGCAGAATATTAAGAATGAATAAATGTAAATGTGTGAGAAATGACATTGTTATATCTGTATGATGTTTGGAACAAGTGTTGTATTTAAACCAATCTCTTTATATTCTATTTTAGGTATTACGAATAATTGGAGAAATATTTGGTTTTTGAAAGTGCCCTCATATAAAAATATAAATGGGTTTGAGATAATTATTTTGGTATATAATGGTTATTTTTATTTTTCTGTTTACTGTTAAGCTTGACAATAACCTATTTTCTCGCTGCCCACAACATATATTATACCCCAGTGTTTAGTGTTTTAAGCCCACTTACTTCTGCTTGGCCATGTGTATTTAATCCAACCTTTACCAATTATGCATATTTTTATTATTACATTTCTAATCAATCATTCATATTTTCTAATGAGTTTTGATATGTAAAAACATCAAATTATTTAAGAATTAATTTTCCTCTATCTCACTGTTTCATGGTATTAAACCATAGAAATAAGTATGTAATACTGTTGTGTTTATTAATAAAATAGACCTAATGTTTTTATGTTTTAATTAAGAGTTGAAATGTGTTAAGAAGTCACTACTATTTTTATCAGTTGTTACTTTTTCATGTAACTAATTTTTAATGCATTATATGATTTGATTTGACTTGTTTTTACTGTAGGGCATTGGAACAGATGATCGTGCATTGATTCGTCTTGTAACAAGTCGTTGTGAAATTGACATGGTACAGGTCAAGCACCAATATGAGCAGTTGTTCGGTAAACCTCTGGAAAAGGCTATATCTGTAAGTTGTCTTATCTGTTCAACAATTAGGTGTAAGAATTCAGCTAATACTCTTATTTCTTATTATTCTTATTTCTCCAGTGTTAACATTTTTACCCCCTGATGGGTACAAACTGTCCTGATAGTAAATTTGACTGTTGAAAAAATAGTAAAATTTTAGTTATTTTGTCACTTATTGAAAACGAAAACTCCAGAATTGAAATTTAATCAATAAAAAATAGTTTCATTTTTATACATAAAAACTTTTTAGTTTCAGGTTTTGGGTTGATTTTAACATATTTACTGCAGATTTGTTGGGTTTCTTTTTAATTTCTTGAACCTTGTAGTTTTTAATAAAACAAACTCATTATGGTTTTGAAAATAATTAATACTAATCTGCTCCTAAAATAACTTCAGTACAAGCATAGTTTTATTGATTTGTAACCTCTCACTGTTTCTTAGTCTTGGGTGTCACAGTATATAATTATTTTTATATTAACTTTGATAATTTACACTCCATTGATCAAAACATGTCAGGAGAGAACTGTTTTCATTCTCTTTAACTGTTAAAACCTATAGGACTTCTGCTTCATCAAAAATTGTCATAAATGTCAGATAAAAGGTATTGCTAGAAAGTCAAAGTTTTTTTTGAACAATTTTTAAAACCTTCGGTACTTCCTGTATGTGGTGAGGGAACCTCCCAGGAAAGGTTTTGTTCTTTCAGATTTACCTTCTCTGGGATCTAAACATCCACTCATGTTTTTCTCATATGTGGTGACCTGTGAAGGGGAGGGGAGGATCCTTGTGGTTGAGAGGTCCAACCCTAACACAACACCTTGGCCTTGAATACCTGTAGACAGGTGGCCTTGGGGTCCCCCAGGGTTAATCGGCTGGTCCACATGGGCTAATGTCAACAAAGTACCAGTGTTGAATGTTCTAAACAGATATTGTGGACATTGTATCTGATGCTGGTGTTTAGATATAGAGCTCATGAAACCCTGGCTTTGGTGCAGTGTCCTTGTTTGACACTGTATTGCGTCCCTTCATAGGATTCCATGGTGGATGTGGTCAGTTGGCCTCAAAATATTTTTTTATATTGGATCCTCCAAGTAAAAACTGAAAAAAAATAGTGAAAACACTCCATAGGTAAATGACCACATCTTGATGGTTCTGAGCAGCAATCTTCAACATCTGTAACAGCTGTTGTACCTCATTTTCTTATAATACAGTCTTTTTCAAAGAAACCTTTAGGGGAGATGTCTCCCTATTTCATTTAAAAGAGACAAGAGGGACTTGCTGTCTCTCCAAAATTAGTAAAGAAGCTTCAATCTGGTGACATATTGGTGGAAACTTCCACATCTCATCACAGTGAACTCCTCTTAAATTCAAAGGCAATTGGAGATATACCTATATAGGTTACACCTCAAGGAATTTCTGCAGAGGCGTATCTCCATTTTCACAAGGATGGAATTATGATGCCGACCAATATCCTCATTTCAACAATTACATCACCACATGTACTTGCCACCATCAAGACTGGTTATCTTAGTTGCAAGGTACAGTTATACATTCCAAACCCTTTCCAATGTTTCCAATATCAGCAGTTTAATCACTCAAAGATGTCATGTTGTGGTTCCCTGACGTGTGCTTGTTGTGGTGGCAATGACCATGGTGCCTGTGAGTGTGAAATGAGCCCTCATTGCATCAGTTGCAATGGCTCTCATCCATTCTACTTTCATTCTTGCCCTAAATGGTTGGAAGAAAAAGAGGTGCAGCATTTGAAAATGATTCATAACATTACTTATCCTTGGACTTGAAAATTACTGTCTACCACTTCATCTTGGACATATGCTGTTGCACTTCATTCCACAACTACAGTGGGAGTGCAGACAGATCCCTCTATGCTTCCAAAAGAATCGTTCTCAAAACAAACGAAAAGCCGTTTGACCTCCATGGTTAAGAAAGTTAAATAATCAACACCCATCCCTGTCTCTTACATACATTCCAACAAACCCCAAGATCCAAATCCTTTGGTTTCAGGTACAGGCATTTCCTCGAATATATCTTTTTCTCCCACCTCAAGATGTAAAACAATTATTAGTTCGTGTCCTTAGTCACTGGAATCCCCTTCCAACAGCAAAGACCTGCCCAATTGACCTAGAGCAGGATACATGGAGCTCAATAGATCTCCCTCAAATAAGGACAGTGAGGAAAAAAGGCGTGGTCATAAACAGAAGGGTTCTTCACCCAATTTGTCTACATGTAATTAAAAATGGCCACTTTAATACAATAGAACTATCAAGGTTTACACTCTAATCTGGATGACATCAAAATACTGATTGCTTCCTACCATCTTGTATGTCTTTCCTTACATGAAACATTTCTGAAACCTGCAGATACAATCACCTTTCGACAGTTTTCTTTGTACAGAAATTGCAGGCCGTATGAATGATGAGTGCATGGGGGGTGGCACTGTTGATGATCAGCATGTGCCCACTCTTCTTTGCCATTCGACACACCTTTGGATGCTGTAGCCATCTGTGTTTCCTTGGGTCATACCATCATTGGTTGTTCTCTCTACCTGTCACCAGGAGAGATATATGATCAATCAGACCTTGATGCTCTCATTGAACAGTTGCTGTTTCCCCTTTTAATCCTAGGGTACTTTAATGGACATCATTCTCTTGGGGGGAAGTGCTGATATTGATATGAGGGGTTGCTCTATAGAGCATATGCTCTCTGGTCACAACCTTTCTCTTTTCAATATCTCTCACTGTTGCAAACGAGCTCTATATCGATGGCTTTCACATCTGGTAACAGTCGTCGAACATGAGTTATATTGAGCAGCAGCTACAGACTGCCCTCAATCATTTACTGAAGTGGACCACAGCAAATGGCTTTAATTTCTCTCTCTCTAAAACCGTTTGCATGCACTTTTGCTACACTAACAGGGTATTTACCCTTATCCTGAACTCTGTATCAGTGAAGTTATTCTGCCTGTGGTCCCTGAGACAAAGTTCTTGAGACTTATTTTTGACTGTAAGCTGACCTTTATACTACACATCAAGCAGCTATGGGTCAAATGTACAAGAGCACTGAACACCCTCCATGTCCTCTCTACCATCACTTGGGGAGCAGATCAATGTTCTATGCTAAAGACATATCATGCTTGTATTTGATCAAAACTCGACTACGGATCACTGGTCTATGGCTCTGCCAAACCTTCAGTCTTAAAGATCCTGAACCCCATTCATCATTAAGGACTTCAGCTCTGCACTGGGGTTTTTCACACTTCCCCAATTCAGAGCTGACACACAGAGTCTCATGAACCTTCTTTGCACTTAAGTTGTTTGCAATTACCTTTATTATATGCTTCGAAACTTCATTCTTTACCAAAGCATCCCACCTGGGGTTGTGTTTTTCTTCCTTAGTGGGCCATACTTTTTCAGAACAAATGATCTGCCATTGCTTCTTTTGGCCTTTGTATCCAGGCACAGTTGGATAAATTGGGTCTGTCCTTGGATAACATTGCTGTGTCCACTGGTTAGCTCATTCCACCATGGTTTATTACAGTCCCCAAATGTGAGCTTTCTTTAAGTCATTTGAGAAAAGCAGGTACACCAGATTGGAAGTACTATCTTTTATTTGCTGAACATCTTTCAAACCATCTTTCCATTCCTATTTATACAGATGGATCAAAATCAGTTGACTTTGTGGGCTCTGCCATGGTTTGTTGTGGTTCAGTGTTTGCACACAGAATCCCCCCTACAGCTTCTGTGTTCACTGCTGAACTGTATGACATTTCTGTTGCTCTGGATCACATAGAAGCTAAGCAGTACTCAAACTGCACTATTTATACTGACTCACTTAGTTTTATACTGGCCTTGGAATCACTTCATGTTGGTTCACACCCTATTCTCACCAATATTCAAAACCAACTGGCCCATTTCTCTTTAACATCTACTTCTATCCAGCTTTTCTGGATACCTGTCCATGTTGGTATTCATGGGAACGAGCTCGCTGACACCTCAGCTAAATCTATCTGCTCTGGCACTATCACTGCTGTGCCTGTTCCATACATGGACTTTTGTCCTGTATTCAAAACTCGGCTCTGTGCCTGCTGGTAATCGACTTGGAGTGAGCATTGTGAAAACAAGCTTTTACAAATAAATCCCTGTATTAGATTTTGACCCTCTTGCTTCCATAAAGATCAGAAAGGGGAATTTGTTCTAACTAGACTACACATTGGTCACATTTTTTTAACTTATCATTTATTTTTATCTAAAACTGCACCAGTGTGTAGTCTGCGTAACACTCAACTCACTATAAGCCACATTTTACTTTCTTTCCATCGTTACAACTCTCAAGTCTTTTAAAACTTTTATTACAAAGTGAAATCAGATTTTTTTTTTCCACAAGTAGAAACTGACACATGGAGAACAATTACACAAAATGTGCTCACATGATGGAAAGGGTTTTAAACAGTTTTCTCTGCACATGAACTTCACGTGATAAAACATTTGGAATGTGATTTAAGTTTGTATTTAAATATTTGAGAATATCAAGATGAAAACTCTTCCAAAGAACAATAACATTTAATGTTGTTTCACTTTTACTGTGATCATAAACTTATGCAGTGAATTGAAATTGTAAAAAAATAATATCATATACCCAACAGGCCATGTCTTGTTAAGGAAAATATATCATAGCGAACAGGCTCTGTCTTGTTAAAGAAAATATATACATTTAACATTAGTTTTGGGACTTATAATTAATTACAGATGCTTCAAATGCTTTTCTATTATTTGTATTTGAAGATCAACAGATTGTGTTAGGTGTTGAGATCATTGTAAATTGTCTTTAATAACATACAGGTAAATGTGTTAATTATATCTGTAAATGATACTTATCAGAAATGACTAAATTTTTAAAATAAATGTGATATCATATATTATTAAAATAAATTTTTAGTTTTGTCATTCATTATTTCTATTCAAATGTTTTGTAGTTCAGGAGACAAACTGTGTAATAATTACTCAGTCTCTTAACGAGTAAGTGATAGAGTTTCAACACTACGTATTTCTACCAACTTCATTATTCGTTACTAGTCTTTGCATCTATATCACAGATGCAGTGTAGCTAGATGTAACATTGAATTAGGACATATTCCTTTATTAATGTGTTTTTAGGCATCAAATTTTCATAATTCCTTTATTATATTCAATATTTTTGTAAGTACAAGTGTTTGTTGAATGTGTATTGTTACACTGTGCTATTAATTCATATTTAACTTATAACAGGAAGATACTGCTGGGGATTACAAGCGTGTTCTGGTTGCTTTGATAGGAGGATTGTAGAAGTTGTGACAAAAGTTCAGCACAAGGACTCGTGCTTCAACATTCAATTCCCGTTTTACCTAGTTGTAATTTTAACAGTTTTAGTAACTAGCGTATAAATTAATTTAAGTGTTTAAGACCCCTGGTTGCAAAAAAACTAACTGAAATTAGGAAAAATACATCAGAACTGAAAATGAATTGGAGGTGCCAAACTACGTAACTTTAATCCAATAATGCAATCTATAAAAGCTTTTTCTGATTCAGTAAATATACTTGCAAGTAAAACGTGTGAAATGTTTTGATAGGAACATACACATAGGAAGAAAGGAAACTAATGGTTGTTAATGTTACTTATTTGTGGATTCGTGTTTAAATAAAGTAAATCATTAACTGGAAGTGGAGAAAGAACAGTAATGAAAAGGACAAGTGACATGAGAGATCAAAATAGGTTAACAAAACGAAAGATGTACGATATTGATTCTGGACAAGATGGTAAGCTGAAACCTCAAAAACCATTATTGCTGTATATAGTTGTATCTTTATTACACTTCATAGATTTCAAATCTGAACAAAGATTCTGAGCAGTAGAACCAAGTAGTTTATTTCTACCAATCAGTGCCTTTGGAGACATACTTTATTTCAATATTTGGTGCAATACTTAGAGGGGTTGTTTTTTTGTGAAAGGGGTCTTAAGATTTCTTTCATAGAAAGTTATTATCTACTTGAGTGCTGTTTGTTTTTTTGTTTTTTAAGTTTGGTGAAAACTGTTTAAATGAAGTTAAATTTCCTGAAAGCTTCTCTCAAGGTGGAGACGAGAAAATTTTAACTGTTAGAATGAAAATTAACTGAAGCCTTATTACTGTAGCTCCTAGAAAGCATACTATAACTAATACACTGAATAGAAAAGATATTGTTAATGTATCCAGACCAGTTTTCAATGTGTTAATGCTAATGGATGCTACTTGTGAAATGATGGGAAAATTCATCTTTCCCCTTCAAAGAAAAAAAAATCAGTGATTTGAAAATAGAGTACCAATTTCATGTTTTTACTGTCTGTGCTGTAAAGCTGCAGTACCACTTTGTGGCAGGTGTTTTTACTTTAGAAAAATCCATAATCTTCCAGATTAAAAGTATAAACACAAAATTTAAGCATACCAAAGAACCTGTTGGTTCATAAAGACCATCCCCAACACAAAACTGAACATTAAAATGGAAATAAAATGCAAAATCAACATTTATTAAAATATTTATAAAGCTTTCTGTTAAACTACAATAAATTAACTGCATCCATCACATTTAATGGAAACCCATTCCATTGGCCAAATATCCAGTTAGAAAAAATTTTTGGAGTCGACGAATGCCCTGCCAAAATTTGTATATGTGTGTCCCCTAGTTCTACCAATCTAACTGTTTAGTATTTGTGACCCCTTGTCTTATCATTCACACCATTAAGTATGAAGAAAATGTTTTAACACTATCAATATCCTTAACATTCTTAAACACTTCAATTACATCTCCCTTTAACTCTTCTTTTTTTCCAAGGGAAAATAATGTCAGAGGTCATATCCTCTTCTTTTATGACAACCTCTAAGCCTTTACAACAATTTGATGCTCTTTGTAAAGTAAGAAGCCCAAATTGAACACAGTGCCCGAAATTTTAACTGACTACTGATCTAAACAATTAAGTTATAACTTCTTTATACTAAGTATTCTGTGGATACAACCTAAAATTTTAGTTGCTGTTCCATTATCAGCAACATGTATGTTGCTTGAGTGTGTGTGTTTTATCAAAGCCACATCGGGTTATTTGCTGAGTCCTCCCAGAGGAATCAAGCTCCTTATTTTAGCATTCTAAATATGAAGACTTGCAGCTGTACCAGCATGACTTGCATGTTGCTTGAACTAGAACATCAATACCAGTTTCTTTCATATTATTGTTCAGAGTATTTTCATCAAAAGTATACTCATAATTCAAATTATGCTACATCTATAATCATTACTTTGAATTTTTATAATTTATTCACCCAAATAATCCAAATTTTTCTGCAAAGCAGCAGCATTCTCACAACATCTAAAAAACTATATTTTAAACACTTCAGTGTTAAACACTCTTGAGTATCATGATGGCCTGAAGTACCAGATCAGAAGTTTCTATTTAATCTTAACAGCATCTCATTCTATGAATATGAATAAACTATGGTACTAATTGTTTGAAAGAACTTCAAAATCCTGCATTATTTTTGCATTTTAGTGTGTGTTTTTTATGGTACTTGTACCTATTAAATTTAGTGGTTTCCAGAATATATCTTTCTGGTTCATTTGAAGTTCCAAGAACCAATCCTGAATAGGTAATAAAGTATCAAAGGTCTGTTTAAATGTGCTAGTCCACATCAATAAATGTACCATAATTTTCCCCTTTTAAAATAAATAAATGTGTTTCATTTAAGAGAATTCACCTAACAGAGTAGATAAATAAAAGTATAAAAATGAATTGATTTATCACTCATGTAACTTTCCTTCTTCTAACGTAGATTTCAGGACTTGAGGTAACTGTTATAGTTGCTTTAAATATTTTAGTTCTTAACTAGCTAAGCCACTATTACTTCTTTGTTATTTTCGTCTCTGGTAATAGACTAGACATCTCAAATCACGGTTTTTTAAACTATGCTCCGCGGAGCCCAAGGGCTCTGCGAGGAAATTTTAGAATGTTAATAATGTTTTCCTAAAACTAAAAAATTGAATCAGAATACACTGTACAAAAAAGTAAAATGTTTCTAATATAACACGCTTATCACGTATTGAGCATTTTAATATTTTATTCTGCCTAACGCCAGACGATTTTATTTAGCCTAGGGGAAATTCTCGTGATGAAAGTGTTACAATCTGAATTAATATCGACAGTGGCATCATCTCAAGATCGCATCCGCCATTGGAGATGCAAAATAGCCTGCTGATTTTCGTATGAAACATTGGTCAGTCCTGGGTAGTGATGTCACTTGTCTTTTTAAAACCAAATCTCAATGTGCGGCTAAATCCCAAACGAAATGAAACATGACGTCATAGCTGAAACTCGCCCAATTTTGAAACATTGTGATGCAATTAAATGTTTCAATTTCAAAATATGTTTATATAAAGTATAATTATAATTGGTAATTGTTAGGTTAGGTTAGATTCGTTGCGGTTTAATTAGACAAATTTGTTTCCAGTGAGTTCTATGACGTCATACGCCCACATGACATGTTTTATTTCGTTCGAGATTTAGACGTACGTGATATCTTGTTTAATATTTTTTTATTCGGCTTTTTAAATTTCTGTTGAAAAACAAAAAAAATAAACATAACAGTTTAACTTTTTCCTTTAAAAAAAGTGATTCTAGCGACCTAGTCTCTTTTTAACAAATCGTGATTACTGGCTTCGTTATGGCAACACTGATGTTAGGTCAGCGTGCACGATGATAAAACAAGTGCTTGAACGAGTTTTCATTAAAAAGCTATTTTGAGCCCGTGAAAGTATTTTTGAAGTGCCAGAGATATAAAAATATGTTTTGATTCAAATTAGTAATTAGTTGTCAGACTTATAATGTATAAGTGGTTGAATATCAGTAATAAATCTGATATTTGTAAAAGTCTTCGTAGGCCTAATTCGAATTAATCGGCGTTATCGTCGTCTGTAAGCACTTCAACGCAAGATGAAACAAGAAAGAAAACAAAGTATGATGAAAGTTTTATTTAATATGGTTTTACATGTACATGTTATTAAGATGGACCTAGTGGGTTTTGTGTCGAATGTGGAATAGTGTCGAGTAACAATAGCTTGCATCCAGCAAAGCTAACACGACATCTAGAAACCAAACACTTCCAATTAAAAAATCCAACTTCCGAGTGTTTCAAAAGAAAGTGTTTGCAATTAAATAAAAAAAAAAATTACATTTCGCTAGTTTGTCCATCAGGATAACAGAGTTGCTCTTATTGCTTCACATCATGTTATTTACCGTGTTGCAAAAGCAGGTGAACCTCATACAAGTGCAGAAGAAGTAATAAAACTATACACAAAAGATTTGGTATAGTGCATGATCGATAAGAAATTTCTTAAAAACGTTAATTCTGTGCTCCTTTCTGACAAATCGGTTTCTCGAAGAATCAAGGATATGACAGCAAATTGCTTAATGAAGTTAACAAGGCGAGTAGAAGGAGCCCAACTTTTTAGTTTCGGATGGATAAATCAACATATGTCGCAGCTTATGTGATGTTGTTTGTGTTTGTTCGCTATATTCACGAATCTAGCTTTGAAGAAGATATGCAAATTTGCAAGCGTTTGTCTACTCAACAACATACGAAGAAATACTTAAAATGATCGATTTATTTATGGAAGAACAAGAGATCCAAGTATTTGCACTGATGGGGCTGCAGCTCTGACTGGAAAATTTACAGGTGCAGTGGTACACATATAACAGTAAAAACCAAGACGTCACGAGTATCCATTGCTGTCTTCATTGCCATGCACTTGTAATGAAACGAATATCAGAAAACTTAGAAGAGGTATTGGGTGATGTCGTAAAAATAGTTTTATCAAATCACTACCACTCAACGCAAGGATCTTCAGTTTACTCTGTAAGGATATGGGAAGTTTGCATAAAAATATGTTGCTTCATACTCAAGTCCGATGGTTTTCTCAGGGAAAGTGCTTACTTGGTTTTACCAACTGCGTGAGGAGATAGGTTTCTTTTTATCTGAATGCCTTTTTGAACTTGCATACAAATTGAGGGACAAATGCAGGATACAGAAAGTGGCTTACCTTTCTGACGTATTTACCTATCTAAATGAAGTGAATGCTACAATGCAGAGTAACGTACCTCAAAGCTCAGAGTAAAATGGAAGTGCTTCAACGTAAGCTAAACCTTTGGGGTGAATGTATACTTATGGAAGAACTTGTTTGATTTGACAATCTCAATGGTTACTTTAAATATGAATGAAATTTCCTTAAGTGAAGATGCAAAAGTTTCAGTCTTACAGCACATATCTGGTTTGTGTACAACTACTGGGGAGAACTTCCCTCCTCATTTAAAAAAATTGTGGATTCAAAATTCCTTTGTTAACTCTGTAAATATCAATGATTTGCCTTTGAAAGAGAAAGAACAGCTTATAGAAATTTCAACTGATTATGCTCTAAAAACAAAATTTCAGCACGAAGAAATTACACAATTTTGAATTGAAATAGCCATGGAATACTCTGAAATAAGTAACAGAGCTTTGAAAGTTTTGATGCGTTTTCCAACAACATGTCTTTGTGAGCAAACGCTTTCACTGTATACAGCTACAAAGATCAAATTTAGAATCAGGCTAAATATTGAAGATGATTTGCGCTTACAGCTAACAACCATAACTTCAAGTATTAAACTACTTTGTGAATAAAAGCAAGCCCATCCGAGCCGCTAATAAATAAATAAGTACACCGTACTTTTACTGACATAAATTTTGCAAGCAGAATTTTTTTTAAAAACAACTAAATAGAAATAAAATTTTTCTCTAAATGTTGATATATTTAATAAATTTATATTCTAGAAGGTTGAAGTAAACTTTATCTGGTGCTAATGGCCGATTACTTTTATTTTTTGTGTATTTTTTTTATTAAGGCATCAGAATGTTTTTTTCCTTCTGAAGTGAAGCTTCGCAGGCCTAAAATGTTTTGGGAACTTCTGGTCTAAATATTTGTACTTAACACTACAGAGTACCGGGTTGCTAGGCTTTGTTGTTTGTTTTAGAATTTCGCACAAAGCTACTCGAGGGCTATCTGTGCTAGCCGTCCCTAATTTTGCAGTGTAAGACTAGAGGGAAGGCAGCTAGTCATCACCACCCACCGCCAACTCTTGTGCTACTCTTTTACAAACGAATAGTGGGATTGACCGTCACATTATACACCCCCACGGCTGGGAGGGCGAGCATATTTAGCACGACGCGGGCGCGAACCCGCGACCCTCGGATTACGAGTGTACGCCTTAACGCGCTCGACCATGCCAGGCCAGGGGTTGCTAGGCTCTATTAACTGTTACCTAAGTGAAAGTAATACTGATAAACGCAACATTTTAAAACACTATATGATAACTGCCACGACTTCTACATTGGAGAAAAAAGTAGTAAAATGAAAACCATATTAAAAGAACAAAAAAGTCACCTTTACACGTTTTCGAACATTGCAAATCAAGTAAACACAACATAACCCTAGAAACACCCAAATATTAAATAAAGAAACAAACATAAACATACGCAAAATTAAAAGAGCCTTCGTTATACAAAATGAACCAATACAAAGGAATATCTTTATATCTATATTAATAAATATAATCCAACATCTAAGCACGCTCTCTACATTCTTTCACTCAATTACACAACTGCCTTTAAACATGGTCAGCTATCGATCAGTAACCCTTTCTCTCCAGGTCAAGATGAAATACAAGCTATCCTTCTAAAACAGGGCACTCCGAAATTGTTTGACCATCTAAAACACTTTTTAATCTATCTCTATTCTAAGGATGTATCAAAGTTTCTTGGAAGCTCGCTAATATATTAATTTCCATAAGGAAGGAAAGCCAGCAAATAAACCTAATAGTTACCGACCAATCAGCCTGACCAGCTGTGTTGACAAAATTCTCGAAAGTATAATCAGTAATAGACTCTCCATATTCTTGGAGATAACATAAAAATTACCAAAATAAGAAAATGGATTCAGAAAATTTGGACACACGATAGATTATTTAATGAGGTTTACCGAAACTACAGTAAATAGCTTCAATAAAAAAGAATCCACTGTCGCTTGCTTCCTTGATATCGAAAAAGCATTCGACACTGTATGGCACGATGGTCTAAGGTTCCGAATGAATGAAATGGAACTACCGCGAGGAATTATTCGCTGGCTATCTAACTTCTTGGAAACCAGAAAGTGTAGAGTGAATATTGAGGGTACCTTTTTTGAGTACTTTACTCCAGAAGCTAGTGTCCCTCAGGGAGGGGTGGTTAGCCCTGTACTCTTCATCATGTATGTAAACAATGTGCCATTGAAGGATCGAAATCATATATTCTTTTCACAATTCGCAGATGATGTGGTAGTCTGGAAAAGTGCCGCAACACGCGCGATAGCAGCCACCAACATACAACCGCAACTAAATAGAATAAGTGAATAATCAGTGATGTCGAGAAATATATATGCAAAAACGGCTCGTTTGGGTTGAGAAAATATTTTATGTATATATTCAAACATCTAACACCGCCCTCTACATTCCGACGCTACACAACCCCTTCCAAACATGTGGTCAGCTTTCGGTCAGTTACTTATTTCTTTCTTTATGAACCTGACGATGACCAAAGAAGGTCGAAACGTTGTTCGCTCTTCTATGTAAAATATTTTCTCAACCAAACGAGCTGTTTTTGAATATAGAATAAGGGAATATTGTGAAAAATATAGAATAAAAATAAACACAACTCGTAGTCTTTACGAAATTGACAAAAAAGAACAAATCAGCCAGAAATATACACGAATGGCACATGACTTCAAACCACCTCATTGGCAAAATTTTTAGGTCCAACCTATGATTCAAAACTAACTTGGATCAATCATGTCAACGAAATTAAAAATAAAGTCTGGCGAAGAACTAAGTATAATAGGAGTCTAACTGGTAAAAACAGTGGAGCATCTACAGATAACATACTAAAAATCTATAAAACATATATTAGACCAGTAATAGATTATGCATCTCCAGCATGGATAACTGTGAGTGATAAAATAGTTAAAACCAAACTACAGACAATACAAAACACACTCCTCACAACAGCATGCAGAGTTCCAAGAACTATATCATCTAAATTCATACACAAATATTCGAACATACCAGATAGACTACTACATAGTACAATAACGTACTTCGATAAAAATTGGATGGAAAATTAATTACACTGCGAACTCGATAGGAACCTCATACATGATAAAGTTAGTCCTGAACATCTCTCCCCAGTCAATTTATATTTTGAACATAAAAAATAAATAAATAAAAATAATAAAAATTAATTTTAAAAAGTACCACCAACAAACTTGACATTCTGCTGATAGAACAAACTAACAACTATATATGTACCACAATACTTGGACATTGCCCTGAAAAGAATCAGAATAATATTCAGTTCACTCTGACCTAAAAATAAAACAATTACATTTTCAATACTGCAAGACCACATAAGTATTGGGAGGAGGAAGAGGTCAAAGAGAGCCTGACCCTCCAGGGTATGAACATATCATACTCAAATACCGAGAGAGAGAGAGAGTTACTCTTTCTTTCTTTGTGAACCTGGCGATGACCGAAGAAGATCGAAACATTGTTCGCTCCTCTACATAGTGCTTTCTCTACTCATACCAGCCGTTTTTGTATATATTATTGACTGGTACATTATAAGTTGTTTATTTTTATCACAACCTGACTAGTGTATTATAATTTTTTCATTTTTATCACAATCTGACTCCTGTATAAGATGTTTATCACAACTTGAGTACTGTATGAGTTTATTTTTATCACAATCTGACTACTGTATAAATTGTTTATTTTTATCACAGCCTAACTACTGTGTAAATTGTTTATTTTATCACAATCTGACTACTGTGAGTTATTTATTTTTATCACAAGCTGACTAGTGTATTATAACTTGTTTATTTTTATTGCAACCTGACTACTTTATAAATTGTTTATTTTTATCACAACCTAACTACTGTGTAAATTGTTTATTTTTATCACAACCTAACCCCCCCCAGTGGCTCAGCGGTATATCTGCGGACTTACACGCTAAAATCCGGGTTTCGATACCCGTGGTGGGCAGAGCACAGATAGCCCATCGTGTAGCTTTGTGCTTAATTCAACACAACCTAACTACTGTATAAGTTGTTTATTTTTATCACAACCTAACTACCGTGTAAATTGTTTATTTTTATCACAACCTAACTACTGTATAAGTTGTTTATTTTTATCACAACCTAACTACTGTGTAAATTGTTTATTTTTATCACAGCCTAACTATTGTATAAATTGTTTATTTTTATCACAGCCTAACTACTGTGTAAATTGTTTATTTTTATCACAAGCTGACTAGTGTATTATAACTTGTTTATTTTTATTGCAACCTGACTACTTTATAAGTTCGTTTTTAGTTAGTAGCCAACTTCTCTTGATAACAGTTGGAAAAGCTAAGAATTATCAATTATCTTAAACGTTATTAATAGTGAAAATAGTTAATAAAGTTCATCTTTTGATGGTTATTAATGGTGATAATAGTTCAGGTATAGAAGGTTAGTTATTCATAATGAGAACAGCAAAACTCTGGTTTTGATGGTTATTAATAGTGATAGCTGTAAAATTCATGTTTTGATGGTTATTAACAATGAAAATAGTAAAAATGAAATATTGACAATTAGAATATTAATAGAAAAATTCAGATATTGATGGTATTAGTAACAATAAAAGTAAAATTCAGGTTTTGATGGCTATTAATTTATAGTAGTAGAATTCAGAATTTGACAGTTATTAATATGTAATAGTAATAAAATTCAGGTTTTAATGTTATTAATAATAATAGAAGTAAAATTCAGGTTTTGATAGTTATTAATAATGATAATATTAAAATTCAGGTTTTAATAGTTATTAATAATGATAATATTAAAATTCAGGTTTTGATAGTTATTAATAATTATAATAGTAAAATTCAAGTTTTGGTATTATAGATAATGAGAATAGTAAAATTCAGGTTTGATAGTTATTAATAATGATATTAAAATTCAGGTTTTGATAGTTATTAATAATTATAATAGTAAAATTCAAGTTTTGGTATTATAGATAATGAGAATAGTAAAATTCAGGTTCTGATAGTTATTAATAATGATATTAAAATTCAGGTTTTGGTGTTATAGATAATGAGAATAGTAAAATTCAGATTTTGTTGTTCATTACTAGTGATAATAGTAAAATTCAGGTTCTGATAGTTATTAATAATGATATTAAAATTCAGGTTTTGGTGTTATAGATAATGAGAATAGTAAAATTCAGATTTTGTTGTTCATTACTAGTGATAATAGTAAAATTGAGGGATTGATGGTTATTAATAATGATAAGAGTAAAATTTAGAATTTCACAGTTATTAATTTATGTAATAGTAAAATTCAGGTTTTGATAGTTATTAATAATTATAATAGTAAAATTCAGGTTCTGATAGTTATTAATAATTATAATAGTAAAATTCAGGTTCTAATAGTTATTAATAATGAGAATAGTAAAATTCGGGTTCTAATAGTTATTAATAACGAGAATAATAAAATTCAGATATTTTGGTCATTAGGTGAAATAATAGTAAAATTCAGGGTTGGATAATTATTAATTATGAGAATAATAAAATTCAGGTTTCGATTGTTATTGATAGTGACAGTAGTAAAATTCAGATTCTCATAGTTACTAATAATGAGAATAGTAAAATTCAGATTTTGATGGTTGTTAATAATGAGTTTAATAAAATTTATGTTTCGATGATTATTAATAGTAATAATAGTACAATTTAGGTTTGTACACAATTAATAATGATAATATTAAAATTCCGGTTTTGATGGTTATTAATAGTGATAATAGTATAATTTAGGTTTTAATAGTTATTAATAGTGATAATAGTACAATTTAGGTTTTTATACAATTAATAATGATAATATTAAAATTCTGGTTTTTTATTACTATTAATAGTGATAATAGTATAATTTAGGTTTTAATGGTTTTAATAGCGATAATAGTAAAATTTAGGTTTTGATGGTTATTAATAGTGATAATAGTATAATTTAGGTTTTAATGGTTTTAATAGCGATAATAGTAAAATTTAGGTTTTGATGGTTATTAATAGTGATAATAGTAAAAGTCATGTTTTGATTGTTATTAATAGTGATAATGGTAAAATTTAGGTTTTGATGGTTGTTAATAGTGATAATAGTAAAAGTAATGTTTTGATGGTTATTAATAGTGATGATAGTAAGATCAGGTTTTGATGGTGATTTAAAATGATAATAGTAAAATTTAGGTTTTGATGCTTAGTATTGGGACAGTAGTAAACTTCAACTTTTGACGGTTATAAATTATGATAATTAGTTGAGTCCAAGAATAAATAATTTCTGTCAAAGTTCATCAGTTGTTCTGTAACAGATTATCACCAAACCGAGCATATACTGATAAGATCAAGGTATTGCATTTCATCCATAGATCCCTTGCGTCTTCTCAGTGCGACGGACTTTCGCTCATTGATATTGGAAGTTTTAGTTGTTAATCCTAGTTTTGTTCCAACGGAAAATAACGTGCTTTTTAGGTTGCTTTTGTAACCAGTTTAACATATTATTTCAATAACATTTTAAATAGTAAAAACAGGCGTGGACAAGCGTAAGGTGAATAAAGCCAAAACTCAATATTTAATATGGTTAGCCAAACTTTAGAAGTTAATTTGAATTTTATATATGTAAAAACCGCTCATCACTGATTATAATTTGAATTTTGTTTAATTTTATCAGCGATTAATATTGTTTTGATAAACTAAAAGGTTTCGTGTTCATTAGCTGTCAGAGCAACGTGTAGTTTCACGGAATAATTAAAGTCGAGAAGCAAAATATTTATGTGATACGTATAGCAGGACAGAAGAGGGCGTCGACACAATGGACCTCATCCTTTTTTAACAAATAACGTCTACATAAAACATAAGTTACGTTATTGTGGGTGTGACTTGAAAACGGGTGTGGTCTTTCAACATTGCGTAAGGTGTCTGGCAAAAATTCAGATCTCACGTGACTTCTACTTTTTATTCATAAAATATAAAAATGTCTGTGTTTTAAAGCGCAGTCTTAGTGTCAAGAAAACGTGCATTTATCAAGCATGTGGTATAATAAATATAGCGAGAATAATGTATTCAAAAGACCGCTGGTATGGGTATTAGAACTTTAATTAAAATGATGTACAGAACAACGTTGTTCCTTCTGATACAGCGGTAACTCTACGGATTCACAACGCTTTAAGCCGATGTGGCATTGCCATAAAAAAACACACACAGAATAACGTTTCAATATGCTTTGATCATCTTCAGGTTAACAGTCTGAAACTAACGGTTGCCGAGCAAGTGTAAACGGTTACGAGATTATAGAAAGCGTTGCAGTTAGATATTAGGTTATTAATTAATATACGTATAAAGATATTTCCTTGTACAGGATTATTTTTGGTCTGAGTTCATGTATAAGTAGGGCTTCTTTGATTTTGCGTTTGTTTGTGTTTTTCTACTCACTATCTCGGTGTTTTCTGTGGTTATGTTGTGTTTATTTGATCTGCAATGTTCAAAAACGTACGAAGTTGTTTTCCTATGTTATTTGAATTTGGTTTTCATTTCTCTGCTTTTTTCTCCCATATAGAATTTTTTTCAAATTTTGGTTATTTATTTTAAATTTTGTATAGGTTCTTTTGATTTTGAGGTTGATAAATGCTATTAAGCTAGTTTTTGCCTATTCACAGATGAACGTAATGTTGGGATGTATGGAGTTAACATGGTGGAAAAAACTAAGTGTGTGTATTCTGTAGATATGAATCTAGTAATTGTATCGTCAACATACCTGTACCAGTATAGTGGAGAGTGTGAGGCTGAAATTATCACTTAAGATTCAATCTGTGTCATAAAAATGTTGGCTAGAAATGATGACACGGGATTGCCCATATTTAAACCATTCATTTGTATATAGGTTTTGCGAAACAAAAATAAAAATGAAAACCAAAATCAAAGAACAGAAGAAAATAGCTTCGCACGTTTTTGGACATCGCAACTCAAATAAACACAACATAACCATAGAAAACATCAACATACAAAGTAGGGAAATAAATATAAAAAACGCTACATTAAAGAATCCCTCCTTATACAACAGTTAAGAATAATGAATCAATGTAAAGGAACACCATTATATCTATATTAATTAATAACATAATATTTATCTGCAACGTCCCCTAAAATTTCGTACCCGTTTATACTCTCGTACTAAGAAATGCCCTTAAGTTATTCTGAATTTTATTTTAATAAACGTTTCAGCCGACTTTAGAATACATTTTTACTTTAAGTTGGTATCTTCTCAATCGGAACATACTTTATGTAGGTGTCGCCTGTCCTAACAGAAAACAATTAGCTATTTTACTTACGATTTGAGCTTCACAAAGGTGAGTTTTGGAGAGAACTTTCTCTTTTTTTATGATTGGGAAAATTATATTAAATGTTCAAAAACTTTATTACGAAAGTCTGAACACGCTAACGACACATGCAGTAATAATCTGTTAAAAAATTCGACCTACTTTTTGAGGGAATTGTCAATGTCTATCATTAGTTAGTACTGGAGCGCGAGTTAGTCATAATAATTTATATAAAAAACAAATGAAGGTTCAGTGTTGGACCAATTGGACCTTAACTCACAAGGAACAGAGTGAAACAAACTAAGACGATACGCGAATACAGACAAGGAAGTGCGTGAAGACAATGGATGAGCTAATTATATTCTCGAACGTAATAACAGTGGAGAGGTTTATGACTTATACGTCATTGTATAGTTATTACTGATCACAAGGAGAATTCAAACATTAAATTAATGAGTAACTGTTTACTTCAAAACACAAGCAACGGCTAATTTTATATAGAAGTCTGTGATTTAACTGTACGGATATAAAATAGAAGGGTCTGTCTTAACTGTACCGATATGAAACAGAAAGGTCTGTTTTAACTGTACAGATATAAAATAGAGGTATCTCTTTTAACAGTGCAGATGTAAAGAAACCACGAAACGATAATTGAGGTAGTGAAGGAGTACACCTATTTGTTCAGTTATAGAAATATGTAAGAGGAAGATTTATGTGAAATAACCACCATACACTAAGAAACACGAAGGTTTGTGTAACTCTGAACAACGAAGGTAATTGGGTTAAATGAAGGGCATAAAATAAACAAAGAGAAGAACAGGTCTTAACAAAGGACACACAATAAACAAACCAGGTCTTAATAAAGAATATAAGTTGAGCTGCTCTGACCAAAGGATACAAGGAAAAAGATGGACTTAATAGCAGAAAATACTATAGAGCAAGTCTGCAATAAAAGAAATGAAGTACAATGAAGAAAACAGGTCCGAACAAAAAATATACAATGAAAATAGTAGGTCTGAACAAAGTACCGAGAGGGACTGGTAAAGACACTATTGTCTATAAAAGATTTATCTTAACTTTGCAAAGGTCTGTCATGTTTTCAATTAGTTCAGAAGTGAACCTATGTATCTCAAGACGACTGGTATGGGTATAAAAACTCTTATTAAAATAAAGTAGAGAACAACGTTTCGACCTTTTTAGGTCATCTTCTGATGAGTTGCAGTATTATGTGCGCATGGTACTAAATATATGTAAACATATATCAACGTTTTGAGTAACATAGCATTTTTTGTAACAAAATGGAACTCGGACATCAATGTTAAACGTGACTTCAACTACCTTAAACGGCTTGGAAGCAGCAAGACAAAGGCCAGATAGCCATGCTTTCCTGAGTGGTACCTGTGTTTTTATTGTTACTGTTGTAGCATGTGAAGTTTCATACTTTCCTCCATGGTACCTGTGGTTTTATTGCTAGCTTTTGTAGTACGTGGCGCTTCTTGCTTCCCTCCATGGTGTCTGTTTTTTTTTTTTTTGTTAGCTGTTTGTAGCATTTGGCGCTTCATACTTCCCTCCATGGTGTCTGGTTTTTTTTGTTAGCTGTTGTAGCATGTGGCGCTTCATACTTCCCTCCATGGTGTCTGTTTTTTTTTGTTAGCTGTTGTAGCATGTGGCGCTTCATACTTCCCTGCATAGTATCTGATTTTTATACTTAGCTGGTTCACTGCTGTTACAAGAGGAACAAGAATTTGGACATCAGTTGGTTGAAAGTTGGCACAAGAGGGCCAAGAATGTGGACATTCGTTGGTTCTCTGCTGTCACAAAAGGAACAAGAATATGGTCATCAATTGATTCAAGGTTGACACAAGAGGGCCAAGAATGTTGACATCAGTTGGTTCAAGGTTGACACAAGAGGAACAAGAATGTGTACATCAGTTGGTTCACGGCTGTCATAAGAGGAACAAAAATGTGGACATCTGTTGGTTCACTGCTGTCACAAGAGGAACAATAATGTGGAAATCAGTTGGTTCAAGGTTGACACAAGAGGAACAAGAATGTGGATATCAGTTGGTTCATGGCTGTCACAAGAAGAACAAGAATATAGTCATCAGTTGATTCAAGGTTGCCACAAAAGGACCAAGAATGTGGATATCCGTTGGTTCACTGCTGTCACAAGAGGAACAAACAGGTGGATATCAACTGCTACTTAGTCGTCAAAAGTAACTAATGGTGATTTAAACATTTAATTAAGAAAATTGGCAATTATAGATGGTTATTAAAGGTTCAGTATGGTAGATTAACTTGGAATTAAGGGCTGTACGGAAATTTTCTAATAAAATGTCTGTAGAAAATTGTATAAATAAAGATGTTGGAGAAAATTAATAACAAATACTCAATCTTCAGTAATTGATCGAAAAAGGTTTTAGATATTTTATGTGATTGTAAAACTTCATTTTTATAAGTAATTACATTTCTTCTGTTTCCCCTGTTCACACAATCTCTTTACTGTTTCGTAAACTAGAATGTTATGACTCAACCACGCTTTAATGGAGTGAACAATAGGTTACTTCTAGTTTTACAGTTACCTGTTAGGGAACTTTGAAATGTAGGCCAAGTTATTGTTGTACGTTGTAGGTCAGAGATACTAAGGACAATGAAAAGTAATAGTGTTAGTTATATTTAAACACCTTGTTTTTCTCAACACGTATTTGTTACTTTTGAATAAATTTTAATAACACTTTGGAATGTATCCTCTAGACGACTGGTATGAGTATCAGAACTGTAATCAAAATAAAACATAGAACAACGTCATCAACATCAACAGGTTAACAAACAGAGTTTGCAACTGACCGTTAGGCGACTGTAAACGGGTACGACATTGTAGAGGGCGTTTCAGTCGAATATGAAGTTATTTCTGGCAACGGTGTGGTGCAAACTCTGTTTATTATTCTGAAGATGTCCTAAGAAGGTCGATGCGTTGTTTTTTACTTTATTTTAATTGAAGTTTCAATGGCCATACCAGCCGTCTTTAGATACATCTCTAGAAACAGTCTTTCCATGGTCAAGCAGCCGCACACAAATCTAAGATCATCATGCACACAATGCCAAGTGTCGGCTGGGGTGATGTAAAGTACATTAAACATTGTAGCACTGGAATGATAAATCACGCTTCATTATCTGGCGGTCTGACGGACGAATCTAGGTTTGGTGGATGCCGGGAAAATGCTACATACCTGAATGCATAATGCCAACTGTAAAGTTTTTGGCAGAGAAACAATGATCTGAGGCTGTTTTTTATGGTTTGGGCTGGGCTCTTTAGTTCCAGTGAAGAGAAATCTTAATTCTATAGGATACAATTGCTTTTGTTTGTTTTTGAATTTTGCACAAAGCTACTCGAGGGCTATCTGCGCTAGCCGTCCCTAATTTAGTAGTGTAAGGCTAGAGGGAAGGCAACAAGTCATCACCACCCATCGCCAACTCTTGAACTACTCTTTTACCAACGAATAATGGGATTGACGGTCACATTATAATGCTTCCACAGCTTAAAGGGCGAGCATGTTTGGCGTGACGGGGATTCGAACCCGCGACCCTCAGATTACCAGTCGCACGCCTTAACACGCTTGGGCATGCCGGACCTACAGCATACAGTGGCATTCCAGAGAACTGTGTGCTTCCAACTTTGTAGCAACAGTTTGTTTCAACATGACAATGTCCTCGTGCATAAAGCGAGGTCCATAAAAAATGTTTTCAGAGGATAGTGTGGAAGAACTTGACTGGCTTGCACAAAGCCCTAACCCCAACCCCATTGACCTCCTTTGGGATGAATTGGAACGCCGACTGCGAGCCAGGCATCAATGCCCGACCTCACTGATGCTCTCGTGGCTGAAAGGAAGCAAATTCCCGCAGCCATGTTCTAAAATTTTGTGAAAAGCCTTCCCAGAAGAGTAGAGACTGTTATAGCAGCAAAGGGGGAACAACTCTATATTAACGTCCATGATTTTGGAATGAGGTGTTCAACAATCATATGTGGGTGCCCACATATTTTTGGCCATGTAGTGTATATACAATACGGATTTCACCACAGTATGAAGCCCAGTGTTAATCCAGAGTTATTGGTGAAAGATGGAATTAATCGAAACATTATAACTCAGTGAGTATCCATTGATGGATTAGTTCTATTCATTTATTAGTATTTGTGCCTGCACTTGGTACTTTACTGAGTCGTTGTATTACAGTTTAAATAGTAAGTTTTGCCTGACTCTGAATGTGTTAAAACTCTTCTACAAAAAGATTATCTTGTCTTATCAAGTTCTTCCTCTTTCATTGGTACTGAGATAATCCTTTGAACTAACCCTAAATCTTACCATGGTATGAGGGCCTCTTTCTTTGTCCACACTTCCAAGTGGCTTAGTTATTAATTTGTGGGCTTACAACGCCCAAGTTACCACACGAAATGGCGTATAGTTTACTGTGAATTACTTTGTGTATGATAATCATAAGTTACTACACCACATGCCATATACTTTAGTTTGACTTATTTTGTTTATGATAATCATATTTTATCACACCACATGCCATACTGTTTAATGTGACCTATTTTGTTTATGATAATCATAAGTTAGTACACCACACGTAATATGGCTTAATTCGCTTTAATTGAGAAAGTGATAATAATCTAACGTAATTGTTTACTATTTTTAATTCATTTTTTCTTAAATGCATTTGGAATTAGTGTGCTGTGAAATGAACGACATAGTCTCTTAGTGAGGAAAAATTGAAATCAATTTAATAACCACGAAATGAACTAGTTGTAAATAAGGAATTAATTGGATATCATCAGGGGCGTAGATCCTTGGGGGTGTGGGTGAGGGTATACACCCCCCCTTCATTTTAGGTGGGGGGTAGGATGCATACAATCATTCCCCCTACAGTTTGGTCTGTTGAATTGTTTTATTACATCACAGGCCTACAAATTGTGTGTTTGTTCTTGTGATTCTCGTGTTCTTACCAATCGAATTACATAATTAGGCCTAGATGTAGGTTTTTTCAGTTGCCGAAATGTACATCTTTAATATAGGCGTGTTTCTAAGGTTTTCGATCAAAGTTATAATTCGTAAGTATTAGTCAGTAGGCCTAAGTATACATGCAAGTATCGTGGCAACAAGATTACTCTGTGACTGCATGTTTACAGCTTTCAGGTTCTCGTAATTAGAGATTACCAATTTGCAAATTGAACAGTCCACATAAGTGGTTCCAAAAATCATCCCTCCATCGGGTGTAAAAAATCTACACCCCTGGATATTGTTATATAAGGATATTAATTAACGGAAATTAATATTGGATAAATAAACTCTTTCATATCAGAATATTTCATTTATATCTAATTGTCGTGTTTGTCAGAAATAACAAATAGCTTTTTTTTTTTAAAACCGTAATATACTTTGAAAAAATGAAAGACAAATTCAATGGGTTTATTCAGGGGCTTACTATTCTTACAATTCTTATACAACCACGTTTGTGTGAAGTCACTACTTTGCATATAACCTTTCGTAGGATGTAAACCAATGACAAGGCATTTTAGAAATGATGTAATCGAATGAAAAAATTTTCTGAGAGTTGTAACGTTGCTTAGTAGTTTGTGTTTTACGAACGAAAATGATTCATAGAAGGTATACGCCTACTGACGACGTACTTCCGTTGTGGGCAGGCTGTCAATAGTAAAAGTGCTAGGCGGTGGGCTACCGCTGCATATAGTGGTAAAGAATTTGTGTTGGAAAGAACTGGTAAGTCGGTTGAGTTATGTTTCGTCGGCATTATTGTGATAATATTTCATTGTCTTAGTGTTTATAGAAGTTATGTTAGATTATTACTTATCTGTAAGGAAAACGATTATAACGTGTCAAAATCTTGTTAGTTAAAAATAAAGTAAAACAGCTAGTGTTAGGCATAACGTGGATGAATTTTGACGAGTATCGTAACGAAATAATTAAACCGCATTGTTGGTCTAGTGTAATAGAGAAAAAATATTATTGTATAAATATTTAATATAATATCTAAGTGAGAATGTTTACATCGCCAGCCAACTTTATCATAACCATAGCTTGTTTTAGCGTCTTTTGATTTACATGGAATAGTTAAATAGCATATAGATACGCCTGTAATTTTTCTTTTGATGCTAAAACGCAACCCGAAAAAATGACCTTCAAAATCTATTTTGTATATTTTAGTTTCTCGCGTGAATGTTTCGTAGACGGAATGTTGCGGTAACAGTTATTCAACACGACTCGTACAGACTGAATGTTGCGGTAACAGTTATTCAACACGACTCGTACAGACGGAATGTTGCGGTAACAGTTATTGAACACGACTCGTACAGACGGAATGTTGCGGTAACAGTTATTGAACACGACTCGTACAGACGGAATGTTGCGGTAACAGTTATTGAACACGACTCGTACAGACGGAATGTTGCGGTAACAGTTATTGAACACGACTCGTACAGACTGAATGTTGCGGTAACAGTTAGTTATTCAACATATATCCCTGATCGTACCCTTTTCTTTAATTTTTTCAAGTAATCTTATGTAAAAATAATAATAATAAAATTCTAATCATTAACCTTTTGAATTACGCACGTGTAATTTTAAATAGTTGGGTAATACTGTGGTCATTTCCAAGTAACACTTAACACACGTACACTCATTCCTTGTTAAGCGTCGAGGTAAAATCTTGACACGGGAAAACTATTTTTCCCGAAAGACTGAAGAACATTCGTTAGAGTTCTGACATGTGGTGTTGGTGACAGTCGCTGCTACGTTGCAACATACTTGATAAATCGTGTTTGACACAAGTCGTAGCAACATTGCTGACTGAACAACGAGTGTTGTGTATCTGATAAACACCAATGGGTGCTGGACGTTTCACATGTTTACCAGGTTTTACTACTATATGATAGTATACATGAAAGGAGAGATAGATAATTTATACTCATGTTTTACATCTGAGAAAACTTTAATGAATTAAAAAAAATCTCCAATGGGTCATCGAATACACAGGGTTCGATTCCCTGCGAATGAACAGACAGCGAGCACTCTATTACGTAGATTTTCACTAAAATAAATAAATAAGGAAAATAACGTGTTATTTCATGTCCATTTAAAATTACGACTGATATTTTTAGTTGCTTGTATCATCTTATGTACAGCAATTTTTGCCGCCGAATGTTGAATAAATTCAGACGTTCCTGTTCTATTCGGTTCTGTGCAGGCGGTAACGTCAATAATGGGTTGGTAAAAATGGGTCGTCTCGTGATGTTTAATAAGACTCGTTTTTCGACTTTAAGCGGAAGTAATTATGTCTGGGCTTTCGACCGTGACAAGTCCGTGTATTCTACTCAGCTCGATGCAACTTGGAATATATGTAATTTTATGCGAGGTGTCCGACAGTAATAGACCGTGTATGGCACTGGGCAACATTTGTTTTGTTTCTCTACGTGTTCAGAAGTAACTTCTGAAATATATCTCGATGTAACTAATTCTTAACGCACCTTAGCCCGCTTTAAAAGGTAACATATTTGTTACAGTTTCATTACACAATGTTTATCTGATTTGAGGATGGTTTACCAGAACTTTTTAATGAAAATATCATAACGATTTTATTTCGAATATTAAAACTTTAGAGATGTATTTTATTTTACTTTAACCGGAAATTTATCATTAGTTCTTTTTGATAATTTGTGTGAGCTCCAAAAGTCGAGTCTTCGTGTCGCAACTTTCAAGAATACATGGAACACACCATGGCGCCAGGCTTTAAATTATTTGCCAATGGTTTAAACAAACTTCTTTTAAATATTTCATTCATTTGTTGCTAGGTAACTGTCTATGCTGTGTCCACAATGGTTATAGAACTCAAATTTAGCAACACAAGCTCGTAAGCCTACCAATGATTACAAAAGTGAACATTACATATTTTGGGCTTTTATGATAGTTTGCGAAGTGTCGGATAATTCGTGCAGAAATGTATTGTTCGTTTTTATTCCGCAACGTATCGCGAACTTGCAAAGCCAGAATCCAGGGTTTGATCTCGCGGTGGACTTTGCGAAGATACCCAGCCGTTTGTATAGCCTCTCGCTTAAATAACGTTACTTCACAGTATAGAATATAAACGTTTTGTTTATGTCAAATACAAGTATTGCTTTAACCTTCTGTATACGTTAACATACATCAGAAGTTTATTGTATGAATATAACAATATTGTCCGTTGTGTGTCCAAGTAACAACGTAGCTATGTAAGTGTAACGGTACTGTCTGTTGTGGGTAACTACGTGGGGTGTGGATAGATCACTAAAATTCGTAAGGAGGCTCATTAGGCCCATGTTTATGTACATGTAACTTTCTAGTTTTGCCGTTCTTACCACTACTTCACTTTCTACTGATGGATATTCGCTAAATTTGATATGAATGTTTACATACAAATTTTCAGTTTGACATATTGTGTTTTACATTTTGTTACAATTACATATAAGCAAGATTTTCATATCCTAAGATAACGTTTCATTAATCATGAATTTATACCATTTTCATCGAAAGGACTAAAGCTAGTCATAACAAGACGAATGCTCCATCTATTCCAGAATATCGTTTTATGGATAGAAAGGTCTTTTGAATTTCATTTGAGAACATACTAATTCTTTGAACAATATCGCATTTGTTGTTTACTTGATTTGTTTTATCGAGGGGGCCGGCCTGGCATTGCCAAGCGTGTAAAGGCGTGCGACTCGCAATCTGAGGGTCGCGAGTTCGCATCCCCGTCGCACCAAATATGCTCGCCCTTTCAAAAGCCGTGGGGGCGTTATAATGTGACGGTCAATCCCACTATTTGTTGGTAAAAAAAACTAGCTCGAGTTGACTGTGGGTTGTGATGACTAGCTGCCTTCCCTCTAGTCTTACACTGCTAAATTAGGGACTAGCGCAGATAGCCCTCGAGTAGTTTTGTGCGAAATTCAAAAAACAACAAAAAAAAAATTATCGGGGGGGACATCTGATTTTACCACTCGCACCATCATACAGTAGTATTTTCTGTCAGTCAGTCAGTCAGTAGACACCAAAAAGACTTCACATAAGGAACGCTTGATGTTTCAGTTTGTGTTGTCACGATGCCAGTAATGATTGCGCTTGCCCTGAATTATGAGAAGAATTATGCTTTTTTTGTGTTACAAAAAACACGCGATGTACAACTTAAGAGAAAGGAATGAAAATGTGTTGTTCGTTATTTCGGCATTATTTACTCTATACAGAGACCTTTCGGACACCTTGCGGAAGTACACGTTATTTTCTAACAATTGAACCACCTGGCTTGATTTGTCACGTTAAAGCAATAAAACACTTGGAAAAATATTGCGTTTGGAAGAGTGTATGAATATGCTTGCGTGCTTGTCACAGGCTTGAAAAGTATTTGTAAATAAAATCGAGGAATCCATAAGAATAATGTGAAAGAGGAAACCTATATTACACTAAAATCTAAAAAAAATCGCTTATTTTCTGGATTTTCTGTTTCTCTGCAAAATCCTTTTGTATTAACCATATCTAAAAAAAATATTAGGCTTAACATATCAAGCGTAATCAACAGTTCCCAATATAGAACCTGTTTGGGTTGGCATGGACAACGGATGTCTACCAATACAACGTGCTCAATGTTATTTAACTTCATACGTATGTTTATCAAGCATGTATATCTAATTCTGTTTCAATTGTAAGAAATGTTTTTGTTTCGTTTTGAAATAACGTAAATTACCGCAGGCTAAGTTTTCAGGAGTTTATCGTAACTGTTTATTCCAGGTCAAGAGTCGTTTGCTCCAACAGCTCCTAATTTAGAAATGACAACAAACTCCTTGGATATTAATATTCCTCTGGAGCAGTGGTTTCCAATATTTTTTTTTATGCCCCGCACCCCTAAAAAAAAATTGTGTTCTCGCACCCCTCACAGTAATTATTTATAATTATAAGAATAAAGGTGAAGGTGGCCAAAACAAATTTTTATAATTAGATTTTAATGATATATAAACAAAAAAAAAATGAAACATTTGGGACAGAAAAAAATATTACAACAAACTAAAAGTTACATAAACCCTACATGACCTACAAAAAAAATAAATTTTCATCCATGCATGAAATGAAATTTCTTTGAATTTTAAATGTTCAAATGTTCATAAGCCAATTTAAATATAATGACTCTCTTGTTCCTGTTTATTTCTTACGAGTTTTTCAAGGCGTGGCACTTTGTTGTTGATAGCAATTCGCAAGTCTGCCTGTGCACCCAAGCTTTTAGGTTTCGTGTGTCGTTTGTTTACAGTTGTATATTAAGATTTTGGTCTGCGCCGGTGACGGTAGAAACGATAGTTTATCGTAACAAGGTAAAAAGCTACGTCTGTAACAAGAAAAATAAATAAAAATTGATCGTATTTCTTCAATACATAAGACAGTACCCTTGCATCCTTTGGGGGTGTGAGCTCCTCTGATTGGAAACCACTGCTCTATGGGGAGCATGTGTAGTGATGGTCAGTGAATCCAGATGTCGCAGATTTCAAGTCGAAGACCATAATCACAAGGCCACGGTTTGTTGTAGTGCTGGATGTAAACATGATGTAATATGAAACCATAGGTATATTTATAGGGGAAAGTGTATCCATGTTAAACAAAATGTGTGAAATTAATGTGTAATTATAGATATATGGTCAGAACAACTTTCAGACATACGAACCATAAATGATTGTGATTATAACCAATCTTGAAATACAATACGTGCATACGTAGAAAACCAAGCTACGTATAAACATAAACGTAGGGATATCGGAACAGAAATATTATGATCATCAGAAGTAACTGTGTTCGTTTTGAAGTTAAGCAATGAACTATGTGATCTGCCCACCTCGGGTATCGAAACCAGATTTTCAGCGTTGTACGTCCGCAGATTAACACAGAAATCGCGAGCCACGAATGAATTTCGATCATTTATATTGCAAGATTTTAGTTAATTGGGTCTGCGTTGAATCCAGAATTGTTTTATTTAGGTCTTTATCCACAGTGAAATTTTATTTAAACTTTGAGGAATTGTAGCTACAGATGAAATGATCAAAGGAAATATGGAGTCTCTGTATGGTTTGGTAGAGATGAGTTTGTTGTTCACAGGCTGCAGATGATGTTAGTTAGGACTTCTGAAAGATGGACATTTTGTTTTCACAGGGTGGAACTATAGCACAGAGTTAAAATACTTCTTGATAACATATCAAGGAGGATGCGTGTTTAAAATCCATCTGTTTTGGAATGAAAATTACGTCGGGAAACGTACAAAAATTATATTGACCGAATTTAGTAAAATTATATGGTATATCTATGATTTTCAAAAATTCGTGTCAGGAGAAACTGTTAAGCTAACGGACCATTAACTGTTTTAAAAATGTCTAGAGAAGGAATTTTAGTAGTTACTTGGAATGACAATGGGTCAACCTTCGATTAAGGCATGGGCTTACTGGGCTGAAGCCCACGGCTTCAAACTATGATTATAAATGTATCGCACACAGAAGTTTTGTCTCGAGGGGGCGTCGAAGTTGAAAAGCCTGAGGCCAATAAAAATTTTTAATTTGGCTTTGTCAGAGGTGAACATTTCCATAAGCAACCGATTATAAAAATCCCAAACATTACCGTTATTAAATCAAGCCTATCTAGTAGGCTTAGGAGCAATATGTGAAATAAGGTAGGTCTTAAAACATGACGAACAGGCGACGAAAAAAAGGTGGGTAAAATTTGGGAAGAACGTTTTTCACTTAAGCTTTCATGAAAATGTTTGTTTATAATTATATTATTATTTATAATATTATTATATATATTAATATATTATATATTATAATTATTATTAATTATATTCATTGTTGTGTTGCTATCATGACTGGTTTTTTTTAAAGCAACCAATGAAATATTCCGTCTTTCTCTAGGATGAATACTGGCAGGAGAATTTAAGAACGGCCATAATACTAACTGTTAAAAGTGTAATTTGGATAAATATTATAGACTTTCAATTATAAAGATTTATTTTGCTAATTACACGTGTTGAAAAAAGTCTTGTAATTAACACACACACACACACACACACACACACACACACACACACACACACACACACTTGTAGATGCTTAGAATATCACAATATACAATTAAAATTTAATTTCGTGTTTTTGTTGTCATAAAAAAGAACAAACGACTTTCTTTATAGCACCCCCTATAGCGTTCTCCAATAATCCAGTTTCTTACGCCATGCTGTCTTTTATTCTTTTTAAGCACGAGGCTGTATGGGTTTGCCTTTTTGGCTTGTCTAATTAGAAAATTGTTATAAACGTTCTAAGATATGCTGTTTGTCCCTGAGTCCAGACGTCTACACATTAAATATTCTTTGTAAATTAAACCAGCTTCTCACCGAGTTCGGGGATTTGGGAACAGACAAGATGTCAATTAGCCTTGATTTGTAAGTTAGACTTGTGGAACGCTAGTTGGTTGTTGTCTTCTGCTTGTTCAGAGTACTGTACGTGTCCGTTTGCAGTAATAGCCACGTGGATGAACCAGTGTACGATTACCAGGAATATTTACCACATAAAACAAACAAAGTTAAACTCTACTCGCAAGTTAAAACCGGTTTTTGTGCGGGTTTAGGATGACTAGCGGTGACCTTGAATGATTCGTAGGTTAGTCAGCTCGGGTCTACTGTTTGTGTGTATATGGCTGGCAGCTGCTTGGTGTAGACTCTGAGCTCCGTTTATTATACATTATCCAACAGAATATTTATATTTACGTCGTTGTAATAATTAGAGATAGAAGATTTAATAAATTTGTGTGTAAAATGTTTACGCTTTTCATATCCGTACTAAAACTTCATTACATTCGGTATTTAGCCAACCATAACAACTTTGTCTTTAATACATTGAAACAAACAATACATATCATTAGCGGCTCGAAGGTAAGTGTGAGGGCTTATGACAAAAATTGGATTTCGATGCCCGTGGTGGGCACACCACAGTTAGCCTATTGTGTTTCTGTGCGCCGTACAATAAACTAAATTGTATCACTATGTAACGGTTGATGAAAAGTTTTGATTTTTATTTCTTTTGTTTTACAATTCGTGTCTGGTAGGATTTATATGTACGTGCCTTGCAGGGTGCATCGTGTGATTCTCCGCTTTCGATAATATTAATTCCTGTTGGAACGGATTTCACATTGTCCAATTATAAAAACGTAATAATTAACAAATAGTGACTGCCTTCTCTGCCAGTTTTTAATTCAACGTTTCTGTGCAATATAAAATTGTAAGATTGATTTTTCTGACTTAACTGCATTGTTCTGACAGCTGTCGCGAGCAACTGACAGCCCGCATTTTGTCCAGTTGTGTGTGTCGAAACAGTTGTCACATAAAGAACTGTGAAGTAAAAATTCATTCTTGTAAACCAATTTTTGTTGGAATTTTCTTAAAAAGGATGGTCAAAACAAACTCGGTTGGGCTTTAAGTTTTGACATCAATAGTTTTGAAGGAAATAAAGGTTTCTGCAGTTATTAACGTATTAAGTTCAGGTTAGTTTCTTCACAAAATGTCAAAAGTACGTACGAATTTAGATTTCAGTAAAAGTTTTATCGAATTTGAACTTCGTGTTGCGTAATGGCTCTCCAGGGAAGTTTTAGGGGTCGTGCTTATTTAGTTTTTAACAATATCTGGTAAGTTATGTTTTATGTATCTTACAGGGACTACAATATAAACGAACAGCAGGGAATGGTTAGGTTATAGCTGCATATCGTGGCTGTTATTAATCATAAGTTATTTCAGTAAACGATATATAGTGAATTACGTTCTAACTTGTAGGTTATACATTTAATTCAATATTTTATTCTCATGTAAATTACACACGCTCACAATTTGTTATCTACTCTCCCACTTGGGTAAGGTTTGTTTCCACACGTTCTCTACAATTGCTAATAAATCAAATTAAAATTGGGTCAGTGTTTGTATGAGAATTTCCCTGCAGATGTCACGTGATCGTGATTATTGCTGATGAGTCATCACACAAGAATGCGCTTTGACCTCGTGAAACGAGAAATGTCACGAGACAATGGAGCGTGTACGTCTCGGTGTCTTAATCGCGACCAAACGGCAAAGGTCTGGCAAGCAACTCTAGGTTTTCGTTTGTTAATAACGTCGGCGGATGTGGTTTACATTGAGAAAATCCCATGGACTATTTGATGGACTTGTTTCCTCCCATCAGCCCCGAAGTAGTTAACAAACCACGAGAATCTGGTATATCCCGTTTCGTTGTATTGTGCCTATAGCCAATATAGTGTATATGATGCTCTTTGCTATCAGCCCTCCGCTAATACAGCTGTCTCCGGATTTACGACGCTAAAATTAGGTGTTCAATTCCCCTCGGTGGGTTCAGCAGATAGCCCGATGTGGCTTTGCTATAAGAAAAACGCACAAAAACACTCTTTGCTATCAAATATCTATTATTAATTATTTTCTTTAGAGCTGTTCCAACCAGTACAACTTCTCCCTACTAGCAAATGTGTACATCTATAATTATATCTTGACACTAGCACACTCTGCTAGCAAAATATGACTATTGTATTACTAATTCGACTTTGTATGCCTACGAGATAACATGGTGCGCCATCTAGTAGCATATTTGTACTATTTTAAATTACAAATCCCTATTTGCTCTTTTAACCGAGAATTGTTCCACCCAACGCCAGTGCCTTCTGCCTGTAAGGTGTACGACTATAACAATAGGTTGGCAAACAACGATTTATAAGCAGAAGGAATAGCTTTATTGGTGGTGGAGTTTACTACATGAACATGTCTTCTGGTACAGTTAGTATTAAACAATACAAAGGTTTACATGTCGTACAAATATAGAAGATATACGGAATGAATGTGACGAAAACATTTAGTCTCCATGTCTTTTGTTTTTGTACGTTATATGAACCTTCTGTTGGGTGTAGTGATGCAGAAGTTTTGTTGTTTTGAATTAAGCACAAAGCTACACAATGGGCTATCTGTGCTCTGCCCACCACGGGTATCGAAACCCGGATTTTAGCGTGCAAGTCCGCAGACATACTGCTGAGCCACTGGGGGGCGCAGAAGTTTTGATAGAACAGTGGTTTACGTTCCACCATCCGCAAAACTTTTCATGTTTATACGTCGTTACGTGTCTGTTATTATGTGTTTCTTTACTCGAAGTCCAGTCTAAATATGAATATTGTACTTGTTCATTATTTAAGTTTCTAAGATACCAGGATAAGTAAAGGTTGCTACGTAATCCTAAGTAGGCAGTTTGGTTACACCGCACGTGGTATTTCGAAAACCTAATCTGCGTGGGTTGACATGACAACTTGGTGGATTCGCACGAGTTACTCAAACTCTACAAAATGAAACTTTCTTGAATTACGGATGTTGCTTGGCGCATGTGTTTGTAATTTTGTTGTTACTTGTAAATGAAGTTTGTTATTACGTACGGAGTTACGCAGGGGTGTTGAAACACTAATTTTGGCACTATAAGCCTTCAGACTTACCACTGAAGTTGTTGTTTTGAATTAAGCACAAAGCTACACAATGGGCTATCTGTGCTCTGCCCACCACGGGTATCGAAACCCGGATTTTAGCGTGCAAGTCCGCAGACATACCGCTGAGCCACTGGGGGGCAAATACCACTGAAACAATAGGGTAAGGGGGTAAAATGAAATAGTTTTCAAATAAATTGTGTTTATTGACTGAAGTGGTAACTGCTGAACCTGTAGACGGTCAGTAAAAACTGTTTACTGTTATGTTTTTATATAAGCCTTTTAGTGACAGAAAAATATGTAAAATTGGCTGGTTTGGGTTGAGAATTTTTTTAATGTCGTTTTGTGAACCTGATGATGACTGAAGGTCGAAACGTTGTTCGCTCCTCTACATTAAAAAAATAAATAAAAAATAATAATTATCAATCCAAACAAGCCGTTTCTACATATTTTTCTCCACAAGTGGGTTTTCTCGTCATCACTGACTTCTAGTGACAGGTTTAATACGTTTCGCTACTTTTGTGAAACTCGAAACTGTCGAACTCTGGGAAGTTTGAAAGCAAATACTATTCTTTTGTGATTAGAAGAAATTTTCACACTGAGGTGTGGTTTATATCACACTTCGTTACTCGTGTGGCTTGTGGGTGATTTTTCTGACTTTCATCGCTGAAATCCAGGGCTCAGTTCCCCGTGGTAGAAGTCTATTGTGTATACTTGTTCCAGAAACAACTGTATCGTAAGAAAATATAAAATACGTACCAGGAGAAAAATGGTGTGATGTATTGATGTCACTTTTCATGCTCATGTGGGCTATAATTTTGCAAATCAGTTGACTTATTCCAATGTTTAGTAGTTCTGTTTACTGAGCATCTTTGATCCCAAATATAGTCAGGAAATGTGACTTCAACGTAGAAGGTGTAAAACTAAGTTAGAAAATAACTTGAAGAACAATTGATATTGGTTTAATAATTACATTTATCACAAAAATATCATGTTTAATTAATGTAAAAAAACAAACATACACTCGTGACCTCGCGCGAAAGATTGTTAGTTGAAGCCTTGATTTGGTTTGAATTTCGTGCAAAGCTACACGAGAACTATTCGTGCTAGCAGTCCCTAATTTTGCAATGTAAGACTACAGGAAAAGCAGCTAGTCATCGCCACCCACCGCCAACTGTTGGGCTACTCTTTCACTAATGAATAGTTAACGCCCTCACTGCTTAAAGGGCGAGCATGTTTGGTGTTACAGGGATTCGAACCCGCGACTCTCAAGTTACGAGTCGGGTGCCTTAACCAGCTGGCCATGCCGGACAGTTAACGTTCTCGAGATGATGGGCTAATTCGTTTCATGTCAAGTTTTCATTGTTTTTGTCCAAAACAAATACCCGTTATTCTGAAATGCCCAAGTAAATGGGTTATTTTTATTTCAACCCACTAGATTTCATTAAAAGTATTTATTCGGATAGATCATTCTATTCACCTGATTAAGAACCTTATGCCAAAACTTAAACAATAAAACTGTTAATTTTTGCAGAATTTTACCATATCAGTGTTTTATTCGTTGTTTTAAACCACTAGGTCAACCTTATGGAAAGCTATGCGACAGATAACTTGCCTCATTGTTTATGAGGCTGGAGGCATGGTTACAGTTTAGTGTGTAGGACAGACTGCGAATCAGGGACTGCTTAACGTCCCTTTGCCGCATATTTAGGCTTGGAACTTTGGAGGCATGAATGCATTGTAAGAGTGATGGTAAAACCCTATTTGATTAGACGAGTAGCCTAAGGAAAGGCGGAAGGTGCTGTTACTTGGCTGGCTTCCCATAACATGGGACAGTTAGTACAGATGCAGTTCAAAACAAACTTATTGAAGTTATGTCTGCTGTAACAAGAGGCTTCCCAATTTTAGTGATTTCCAGAAAAAAACCTTTAGTTCCTTTACGTAGCGGAATAAACGTCATCAGGTTTTAGGTAACCCTGTGAATATACACATTTGAGAGAGTTGTCTGCTTACATGTTGATGAACGTTGACCAACTTTATTTTTTATGAAATAAATTGTGTATCTTGTAATTATAAAATTTAATAGTTCTAATGTTGTTTCCTTTACTTTATTACTTTCGACGCTTAAAATTGGCGCCCCTATTAAGCTACTAACATGATGAGTCGTGCCGTCATGTTTAACTAGGACTTGTTGTTCGTTACACCCTGCAATTAATCACTCAGTCGATTGAAAGTGTTGTAGTTCTTAAGTGTCACATGAATATTGGTGGATTTTAACATTTTATTTTTGTGATGTAGGTAACTTCACTGAAAATTAACTTCCACGATTTCTGTAATTGAATCGTTTGGGCCATCAAGTCCATTTCCCAGTGTCGAATAAATTTGGAATATGGCATACTACGTAAGTGTCTTTTCTTCTACATACACTGTTCTTTAATATATTTCCTAGCGTATGGCTTGTAAAAAAAAATAAATAAAAAATGACGCATTAAGTGTTACTACCCACATCCTATATTCCCTTATCTCTCATTTCATAGCTGACGAAAAATAGCTTGAAAAACAAAATGGTTGAAAAGCGCAGTTGATGTAGTCAAACGTTGGTAAATGTTTGTGAGCCAATCAAAATTGGGATCGTCTGTGAAATAAATTCGTAACGTATTCGTAGAATAATTATTAGTAAAAATCAGTTTAACTTCTGTTGTATCAAAAGCGAGTGTGTTTTGTTTATTACCACTTTCCAATAATGTCATGTTACTGAACGACAAAAGTATAATCTAATATTGTTTTTAGTTCATGCACTGATTATATAAAATGAAACGTAGAGATAACGAAAGAGAAAAAAATATCGATTAAAGACGTTTGATTTTTGCTTATTATAAACTTTAGTGATATAACAATTTTACAATCGATTTAATTTCAACACTGAACCCGATAGATTTTATTAACTTTGCTCTCGGCTAGGTGATCCCACGGATTTTGCTTTCTTTCAGGCTTACTAAACCAACACTTACTAAACGTATAAGGTTTCAGATGTATTTTCATCGATGATGAATATTCTCAATTTAGGTTGTTTTAATCGTGATAGTTATCTAATTTCACGAATAAAATGTACTGGAACCAGTAAAACGCGTTGAGATATTATACAGCTTGCAAAATGTTGATATAATCTTACATATTGTACAATTAAGTTTTCATTGTTCTGATTGAACATTTTTATTTGGATTTCTTCAGGAACAAGCTACCCTTCTGGCGTTCGAAGCCTTCGACCCAATAGCCGATGCTGCAGAGTTGAGGAACTGTATGGAAGGGTTAGGTAATATGATTTATGGCAGACGATCGAACAGTTTCTCTTATGTTCTATTTGTTTCATATATTTGCTACGAGTTTTATAGAATCATTTTGTGTTACATTTGTAGTACAAATTAATTATCTAACTTTTCAATTCTTTCAGTTGTTTTAAGCCTTGAACAGCGGGAAAAGTTATGGGTAGTAGCGTCAGTTGATGGCTGCCATTTAAGGGTTAATGATCTAAAACAATATACCGAACTTTTCAAGTTTACAAACTAAGTTAGAACTGTAGGTGTTTTTTCCCTTGCATTTGAATGTTGAATAATGTTTATCAGTTGAGTTGCAGATAAACGTAAGTCTCTTCTTTCAGGAACTGACGAACAACCAATGATTGATATCTTGGCTCATCGTACCAGTTCCCAAAGACAAGAGATTGCTCTTTCTTACAAAACTCAATTTGGCCAGGTAATATTTATATACGAGTCAGATTTGTAACAGTTACTATTTCTTGTAAGATATCATGAAATATCTTTTTAGTGTAATAAAGTAATCAGAACCTGTCAATGTGTGATACAGGTTTCTTCCAACGATGACACTTTTATTGACTTAAAGGGGTAATAAAGTTTGCCGTTTCTTCTAAGGAAACAACGCTGTGCTTACAACACATTTCTATTAAATGCACCATTTTTCTTCTAAAATACTACACTGTTCTTTACACCGTAGCTACTCAATATTTTATTTGTTGCATACCATTGGTGATGCTGTACCAACAGTTGGGGTGTGTGTGTGGTATAAACCTGCTCAGTGGTGGCGCCAGGATATTTTCGTCGCCTGAGGTAAACTGTGGAGGGGCTTCCCAAAGTGCCATCAATATGAAATATACATGTTAAATTATAATTTATATTCGAGTCAGATTTGTAACAGTTACCATTTCTTGTAAGGTATCGTGAAATATCTTTTTACTGTAATAAAATAATCAGAACCTGTCAATGTGTTATACAGGTTTCTTCCAACGATGGCACTTTTATTGACTTAAAGGGAAATAAAGTACCAAGGTACATTTCGGAAAGGTGTGCTATTATGAACTGTTTTGAATAGTTTTCATTGGAAACTCGTACTCTGATTAATAATTCATTATTACAAATAGGGCATGTTGTTAAACTGTGGGCAACTAATGGGAGTGGGAGCAAGGGGGTGCGGCTGGCATCTGGATCTCGATCGGGCTGAGCCGATCGTTAGCCGTACGCAGAGTATACATCATGGTCAGCGGCTCGGTGATCATAAGCTTAAGGCGTTCGAGGCGGGAATCGCGCGAACAAAGCAAACCCGCGGCCTGGGTATTGAATGGTCATAGTAGCACCAAAACAAAATGTCAATATTGCAGTTGACCTTCACATAAAGACTGGTTTCTTCATAAGTTCACATTATTCATACAGGTCAAACTGTGATTGTGATATTGTTCTTATTATCATAAGTGTGACAAGTGCCTGTTACAATAATGTAACTACTACACTACATTAAATTAGCTACTTCTAAGTAGCCCAATGACAATTTCAAAATTCATTTTAAAATCGTTTAAAAATATCATTTGGTCAATTAACATGAGAGGTTATTATCTAATCATAAGTATAACATTAATTGGATTGTAAGTCACAATTTTAAGCGTATGCTACAATCATCAGTACAATTTTGGATGGCTGATACGCAATGCAAAATGATCTGAGGACACAACACCAACTAAATGCTTCATAGTTTTCATCTATACACAATACACTTGTATATGCTATGTTTTACTTTTCAATAAAAGATAAATGAAATTAATGGGTAAATATCTGTGAAACTTTTGTTTTATCAAGTAAAATCTCTGATCTGTTGTAACTTGAAATCAACGTACTTGTCTAATCTTTGTCAAAGCTCAAGATGGAATGATATTACACAGGGAGCAGCAATACAGTGCATAAGTTTCAGTACGTTGCTGTAGGACACTTGACACATACTTCCGTTTTAATGAAGACGTTGAGTTCTACAGATCTCTCTTAAATGTTAATTGTTAAGCAACAACGACGATTGTTTTCCATATTTTATGAATATGTCGGTATCAAGCCCCCCCAGCGCTGCCACTGAATCTGAATACCAGATAATTGTGATATGATTGCATTTAGGTTGGCTGACATAACATTATTGTGTTTTTGTGTGTGTGTGTGGGGGCGGGGAATTTTTTTTTTTCACATATTGAATTGAAAGCTGAAAATGTAATTAGCTTTGTTATACCTTTTCATTATGTAATTAATGTCTGAAAATGTAACAACAGTATTATTATTCTTGCTATTACAGGACCTGATTGAGGATCTGAAAAGTGAACTAAGTGGAAACTTTGAGGATGCTCTTGTGGCCCTTTTGACACCCCTTAATGATTATCTGGCATCTGAACTGAACAAAGCTCTGTCAGGGCTTGGGACCAAGGAAGATACACTAATCGAGATACTGTGTACCAGGAGGAATGATGAAATAAAAGCAATTACAGAAACGTATGAAAGATGTGAGTGCTTTTGTCATGCACAACAAGAAACTTTTCTGTCACTAATGTTCAAAACTTTAGAATTTCAAAACGTTAAATTCATGTTAGTGTCTTTGGTAGCACTTTATCTAGGAACTGCAATTGTGAATGATAAACTTAAGTCGTTTATGTTTGCTATTTGCATATGCTACAATAACAAATTTAATGTAAGGTAATAAGTTTACTAATCTAAAGTAGGTTTTTAGAAATTTAGCAACTGGCTAACATAGGCCTGTTGAAACACATATGAACTGGAGGTCTTGGAACATACAACTTTTAAAATTTAATATTTTCATTCCTTTAGAAATTGTAAAATAAATACTTAATTTTCTGTTTGATTAACAAAGGTTTTATTTGGTTATTTATAATAAGAATTTTCACCTTTTTATATCAACTTTTATTAAACGTGTTTTTATATCATTCATGATTGATTACTGACTGATAACAAGACACAAGCTGTGCAAGGACTGTTTTGAATATTCAAATTACTTCTTTTTCACACTTTACCCAACTACCTAAGAAGTCAAATAAGACAGTTTAACTGATGAAACGTGCAATATTTTATTTGTTTTATAGCTTGACTAACCAAAGACGTGATATTTTTTGTTATAGCTCAACTAACGAAAGATGCAATATTTTTATTTCTTTTACCAATTGTCAAATTCAACTTGAACATTAGAGATTTTGTTCAATTCAACGTACATTCACAACTTTCTATAAATGCTGTGAATATTTTCCAATAAAAGCGACCAAACACTTAGAATATGCATTGATTCATTTTACCCAATGTTTCATCCAACTTTCAAGTCTGTGGATGTCATAATTTTACAAACTTGGTTTTAAATTATGGTAACCAGTAGAAGAAATTGATAATGTAATAGAATGGCACACTGTGAAGAGTGTTAAAAGTATCGTCAACCAGGTCGAAGTTGCAGGTCGTACAATAAATGTTAGAAACACATTTAAGTTTTTGATTTTTTTTATCTTGGCTACTCAGATTACTCGACACTTTACTTCATAAGAACTCTTCATGCTAAAAGGACATGGATAAAATAATTGACAGGCCAGGTGAAAATGGTTTACATTAGAGTTCAATCACTGTCGTATTTGTGGTGTTTTATAACCTTTCATTCCGACAAAAAGTTTAACTTCAGTTACTAGATCGACACATTTTACTACTGTAGAGATCTTTGAAAATTCTCTTGGACTTGTTTTCAACAACAGCAATTTTAAATTCAATTCAGTTCTCTTTAAACAAGCCAAATGTATGGCAATGGCCAATAATATTGCTGTTGTTGTAGCCTCTGTCTTTAGTTGCTATGGATAACAATACTACTGTTGTTTTGACTTCTGTCTTTTGTTAGTATGGGTAACAGCATTGCTTCAGTGGTTAAAACAACAGTGGTGTTGCTATAGATAACAATATTGCTGTTCTGGCCTCTGACTTTTGTTGCTATGGGCAACAGTACTTTTTAATTATCAGCTCTTACTCGGTGGAATTTTGAAAAAAATCTTGAAATAGTGATGCAGTAGATATAAACTGATGTCATCTTTGGTAAAGGGAATCATAACCTCCCTTATCTTTTGGGATTTGTTGAATAACTTAACATCTTGACGTAAAGGTCATAATTACCCATGCTGATAACGTCCAGAAGTCTGCAGTATTTCTTGATGCCGTGGTCACTTTTGAAAAGAGTAAATGTGGTACTACTGTATATTCAAACCATGTGTCAAGCTAAATATTCTACTCTATAACTTGCACCATCCAGCAGATTTGTGACAACTTTATTGGTAGAAAATTTAAAGAATCTTTTTAGTTTCGATCTAAACTCCTTTCCACTAACAGATTCGATGTTTGGCCCTTATAATACTGTTATTAATTCATGTAAAATTTGTGTTAAACGTTCTAATTGTTTACTTGTATTTTTAGCATGTCTCATTGTGTGCTGTTCCATTATGTTGTAGTTTTATATTGTTGATTGATCACTGTAACTTAATATTAGTTTTGTAACCTGTAATGTTCATAGACCCTTGAAAAAGATGCAAGCTGAAACATATGGTATAATAAACATTGATTTCAAGTTTATCGTTTTCACTGAAAATGGCTTCTATTCTTCAGTTACCACTGAAAGTTTCAGAAATAAACTGTTGTAAATATCTCTTAGCCTAAAGTAGAAGTTAAACTTGACAGCATTCCAGTTAATATTGATATATGGAAGACATTTTAATATTTGAAATAGATGACAATACAATTATGGTTTGTGTTTTAGTGACAACTCCTGTAGCATTTGCAAAGCAAAACATTGAGTGTCCAAGTAAATAGAAACGAGTTTTGGGTTATAAGGTAAATTATTACTAGTGTTAAACTTAGTTTCATCTGTTAGTGTTACAGTTAAGCTCAAACTTCTATCTTCACAGTGTTTGAGAGAAGTTTGGAAGATGACATCAAAGGTGATACTTCAGGAGATTTTGAAAGGCTTATGGTCTCTATGACAACAGTAAGTTGTAAGATAGTCTTCACATTGTTGAGGCTAATACAGTTAATTGTGTGATTGGCTGAGTAATATTTAATGGGCTTGTTAATATATTTTGCTTCGAGGAATATGTTATTGATGTAATCTGTTGGTAACTGTCAAATTAGTATTCCCTCAGATGAGAATTGTCAGTGCTGTTGACTAACTTTCTTTCCTTTGGACAAAAGTCTGAAACTCTACAAGGTTTACACTGTAAACTGACCAAGTTAACATGTATTATGTCATCAACATTTAATACTAATGAAACTAAGTTTCATGGATGACAACTTTCCGTTATACAAAGAGAAACGTATAGGAAGATGTTTAGAGTCTTTAACCTTCCATCTTCAAATCCAATCTGTCAAAGAAAAAGTTAAATATTTTTTCCATACAGACTGTTCCAATTACTTTAGAATCCAACTGATAAAACACTGTTTTTTACTATAGAATCTGCAATAAGTTTACATACATTACTTAGTGGGTTACCACAGTGGTAACTGTAAACTACAAATACTTGTCTTCTTTTCATCAGTGTCCACATAAAGGGGTTCAGTTACTTTAAAAACAAATTATTCTCTTTATCTCTAACTATAAAAACTCTTAAAATATTGTCTGTTATAGTTAATCACTTGCATGTCAGCTAATTTTGTTTTCTAACTTTTCTGTCTGAAGTTAATTTTCACTTTGTTCTCTACTTACCTTGCTCTCGTTTGGTCACCTTTCTTTATGCATTTTGTACTGAGGCATCAAACTTCTTGCATAAACTTTTCCAACAATTCTATGAAATAACTACCCTCAGCTAAGGTAACTAGAAATGCACCAAATATTTGAGTAATACAACACCAACAATATTAGTAAAGCCTAGAAAACAATACAATGCAATGTACAGTTAGTCTTGAATTGTGTAAAGAAACTTGTTACAACAAACACTTTTAAAACAATCCACCTTAAACACTTCTGTCTTATACAAAACAATAATTAAATGTTGAACCATAAAATAGTGTTAATAATAAACATTAAACAGTTTTGATATCCAGCAATTGTTAATTAGTTTGAATTACTTGAAGTATTACTTTTGTTTCCTACACTGGTTACCTAACATAAAGAGGATTTTTAACTTCATTATTTCTATTACCATGACACGTTTGTCCCCAGGACCTCTAACTTTGAATAATCTCAAGTTTTTTTCTAGTTGTAATTATCAAATTTGTCCTACCTACCTATTTCTTCGACTCGTGTTTCTGCCTTCTTTCCCTCAGTTGACTAATGTAATCTCTCTACCACTTATTTGTTTAATAGAATGTTTGTTTGTCTTTTTTATATTTTTAAGACATGTGAAAATACCCAAGAATTATAAAATCTCAAGAACACTGAATTCATGCAATTTTGAAGTTTTGCTTCAGTTAAATATTCATAATATGAATATGCAAGACTGTATTCACTAATTTAAGGCCTTTTTTTTGTACTAATAACATGAAGATATTAAATATGTTGTGGAATATATTGTACATTTTAGTTGTAGTTAATCACACCTTACCTTGCTTCACAGGCTGGACGAGAAGAGGGCCCAGCTGACCCTGATCAAGCTAGGGCAGATGCAGAGGTAACGTGTAATATTTAGTAATGCCTATATTGTGCTAATACTAATTGGAATCTATCTATAGGTAGTGCCATCTGATTTAGTTTGATTTTATTAATATTTATAATAAATTTGGTAATTAAATGTGTGATAATGAGAGTTTCTATGAAGTACTTCAAATAAACTACTTGAGGTGAATTCTATATCGAAGTAATGTTTGTGAAAATAATGAAATTACTACAAATAATTTGTCATGAAAGAGAATATTGTAAGTAGTGATGGTTCTGTTATTCATTATAATTTTGTGTTTTTGTAAATTAATTTGTAATGGGAGACAAAGTTAATCCATAAATTTAACTAGAAATATTTTTTCAGTATATACATAACACACAAATATAAAAACTGGTGGTGTAGTGGACCAAAATACTTTTACTGGGGGTCTACAACATTTCACTGTTCATACTAATGTTACTGATCAAACCAATTATGAGTCTTCAATCTTCACTTTCATTCAACATAGAAAAGTGGACAGCATATCGGGAACACTTAATATAAAGTTGGACCAGGCTAGCTAAATGTAGGGCATTTTAATTAGATTGACTATAAAGCTATTTTAAGAACACTTGCTCTAAAATCAGACAAGCAAAATGTACAAGTTTGAGATCTGTTTCAAAGCGAAATCGTGTAAGATTATCCACTGTACTGGCCACAGGGAATGAAACCTCTGATTATTCAGTCCATGGACTAACTGATGTCGCTATATAATATGTAAAATGAAACTTGAAACAGTGTAGTAATGTGTAAATTAATATTAAATGTAAGGTCACTTGAAAGATGAGAAGGATAGCTGGTGGGATCAAAGACAAAGATAAAGACAATAGTAATCACTTAAGTTCTACCACGAGTTTTAAATGTAAAACGTGCTATTTAAATGCACATTTCACATATTGCTGGGCAATTCTCTGTCAGAGAACGTTATTTATGTGGCTTACAAGTCTGCATGTGTGCAGCAGTTTCACTTTACAAAGTTAGCAGCATGTTGAATTTTTAAATTTTTGCATGAACCCAAACACTAACACAGCCATAAAGAATTGGAACCATAACCCAAAATAAGTGATTATTGTTCAACATTAGTGTAAAATTATAAAATTGGGAACTTATATATATATGTGTATATATATATATATATATATATATATATATATACAAAAAAGTTTTCAGGGAGTCACTGTGGAGAATCTCTACATGTTTCACAAGTTTAGTAAGGAAAAGTTGGAAGTAACTGCAGTTTTCTAGTCTAGACATGTTTTAACTTTTAGATTTGAAGAGGTCTGAACCATGCTCCATGTTGTCTAGACTGACCACTCCACATGGGCTATGGTTTTGTTTTGGAAACATTTTACCATGCCCAAGGGCATCATAAGTTTAATTACATTTTCTTATTTTCTAATTTTGATTTTTTGCCATCATGGATTTTTTCCAATGTATCCAGAAGTTGGCAATTTTATTATCTGAGTGCCTAAACCCACAAGGCCCAGAAAAGGTGCAATACAGTCTAGGATGTACCCTGTATGTGAGTTTATACAGGGTGGTCGCTAGAAAAGTGGAAAATTTGTCAAACAGCTATTTATTTTTACAAAGAACAACTTTTACAAAGTTTTTTTTTTTAAAGGCATATGTTATATTACACTCATAGATGCTCAAAATGTCATCCGTGCACTTCAGAGCAGCGTCTTAACCTAGAAATCCAAGCTCGTGTAGCATTTTGAAGGGCAACTTGAGATATCGTTCCATCAAATTTTCCGCTTTTCTAGCGACCACCCTGTATGATAACTGGGGTATAATGGTGCCATAGGAAATGGAATAATGGATTATGCATTATTTGATAAGGAGATTGTGTAGATCCATGCATCCATTTTGATTGATTCCAGCCCATAACATTAAGCTCCTATTTATTCAGACTATAATAGCAGTATTAATGAGTTCCATGCTCCCTTCATTAACAGTTTGTCAAATTGTAGACCAAACTTGGACCTTTTAGAAAGATAATTCTATTTTAAACAAAGAAGGAACATTTGGTTTATGAGGAATAGAGCCCCTCCTTGCATCATTTAACTGCAAGTGGTTGAAGTGAATATTCTTTCTGAGTGGTCTGAGGTTGGTAAAAATCTTTGAAAAGTAGATGAATGGTAAAGACTAGGTCCTTAATCATACAGTCCAGGTTGTAACATGTCACCTGTAGATATGACGTATGCACAATGTTGATATTTTTATGTAAGGTTTTATGTTAATAGCATCAAGTTACAATTGTATATTCTTGGATATGTCTGTGAGAATAGAAGTTAGAAACTATTGGCCTTAGAGATACTAACTGTTTTTTGTTTGCCAATATTGGTCATTTGTAGGTGTGGTAAACTATTGAACTATGTTACTTTTGACTTGAGTGATATTTCAATCTTTTTTGAAGTATATTCTAATCCAAAAAATATCGCATCTATGGATAATCAAACATTTGGTCAGTGACTGTCTTCTAATAGTTCTCAAGGCTGCAAAAACAGATTCTATTTACAATATGAACTAAAAGGTGTTCTTCTGATGGTAGAAAAACTATCATGATAGTTAGCATGCTGTTACTTTTATTATTATTATTATTATTATTATTATTATTATTATTATAGACATCTGTTGACATGCAAGTACAGCTAGTCGCATTCTGAGTATCATACCATGAAGATCCTGTTATTCAAATCTGGTTAATTTGTCTTGTTCCATTATACAAATATTTCAAATTTGCTCTTCTGTCTGTAAACACTAGTGTAGTCATACTTACTAAGTTCTCTTTTTATGATAGCTTCTATGTTTTGAATAATGAATTAACCAATTCTTCTTTAGGCCCTGTACGAAGCTGGTGTGGAGAAGTGGGGAACAGACGAGTCTACTTTCAACTCTATCATGTGCTCTCGTAGCTACCCACATCTTCGTAGGGTATTCTGGGAGTATGAACAAATTGCTGGTCAGTCTATCTTGGATGCTATTGACAATGAAATGTCTGGAGATTTGAAGACTGGGATGTTGACACTTGGTAAGTACTTTTGTTTTGATTTTGAGACAAATGCTGAAATATAACGGTAATTAATGTTAGTGTGAGAAATCTGAGATTATGGAAATGTTTATTTCGTTGTTCATGTACAAGTAAATCTCGCTGTTTTTTTTAAAAAAACTGATTTTATCTTTCAGTAGTTTTGATGAATTTTTATTTTTTCTTTTCAGCTAAATGTGTTGAGAATATTCCACTGTACTTTGCAGAAAAGCTTCACAAGGCAGTAGAGGTACACATTCATTTTAAAATTATTTTATCTGTTTACTTTCTGAAGAAAATTAAACCTGATTAATTGGCACACAAATTCAAATTTGTTCCAGAGAATTACATAATAACTTATTACACTATGTAAGAAAATTTTTACTTGTTCCTGGTCAGAAAGTGTTATTTCCCAATTTCTTATGCCTAAAGTAAATGGAAAAGACCTGTTTTTCTCTTTAAACTTTGCTTTTGTGACCTGGGAGCGTATAACAAAAAACATAATTGGAGACTATATTTGAGGTCCGATACATGAAAATGATTTAGTCTCAAATCTTGAAAAACTACTCACTTCTAAACATTTTTTGTATAACTTCAGTATAAATACATGTAAATCTTGATTCATATTGTTTTATTCAGACCTTTATGTAAATGAAAATGTGAAAAATTGCCCATTTTTTACATAGAAAATAGATTAATTTCTAAATTTCATTATCCAGGTCACAAAAGCAGTTTGAATGGAATAATGTCCATTTTCTGTATTTTTACAACAAGCAATTACGAAATAATGCATACTATCCAGGAACAAAAATTGTGTTACTTGGTGTTATTTTAGAGAAACAAATGGACAGTAAATGAATGAAATTTTCACATAATGATTGTTAAAGTTGTAGGGATCTTTTATATATGATGAATTAAATATTGTTTTCATCCTCATACCCATTTCATTCCACAAATAAAGAACAAGAAAAACATAATGTTGATGGTAGTGTACTGTATTTAAATATTGTAGTCAAACTGTTGTTTTAAACTGATATATCCTTGTCTTATAGTATTTATATTCTGTCACTTAAATTATTTTAATGATTACTTGCTGATAATATTCTGTGGTAACAAAAGTTATGTAGATATAAGGATGTAATTATATTATACGTTCATATTTTAATTATAGTAACTTTGGTTGTTTTATGGAAGTAAACTATAGATTAAAATTTTAAAAACTGAAAAGTTTCAAAATGAGAAAATTTATTATAAAACGAGGACTAATGTTCTCATTCAGTGTGAACTTGTTTACAACTTCACTTTAGCCTTTAACCCTAGAAAATAATGCATTTTATGCTTAATATTTTTTTCAGGTTAACTCTACAGTTTTTAACTGTGTGTTTTGTATAATTGTCTTGTTTAAAGATTTTTGTCCTATTTGTATGGCAGCTTCTATTTTTTGTCAGAAAAAAAATTGAATACTGAATATGAGATATCGAACATATGTTAGATCATGAGGACGTAATAGGTAAATTTGTTTGATATTTAAAGAATATAATGTTTTAAATTTTGTGTACATATATACTATTGTACTCTGTCATAGTGACAGTCAAGTTTGTTATGTTCGATTGTTTAAAGACTTGGATACAAAGACTTGTTTATGTTGGTTGTTTTCAACGCAGGGTGCAGGTACCGAAGACCAAGTCCTTATTAGAATCATTACTACCCGATGTGAAATCGACATGATTCAGATTAAATATGAATATAAAAAATCGTATGATAAATCATTGGAAGAGGCAATTGCTGTAAGTTGAAAATCATACCAGTTAAAAACTATGTTTAGGCAATAAGAAGCAAATAAGTAGGTAATTTTGTTATTGGAATTAAGCCATGATCTTAACACAATGAAGAGAACTCATCTCAGGTTTTTTTAAATGTACAATAAATTACTTTGTCCAGAAGGATGTGAATTCTATAATCTAATCAGTTTGGAGTAAATTACTCCAAGTAATAGTAGTACACTTGTAGTTGATGATAGTGAAGTTTACTAATAGTATACTTATCTAGTTTTAACTGTTAACTTTTTGTGGTTTCCCACATAGTCAATGTAAAATTTTCCATTCACCAAACTTTTAAACTTGTTTACTGAAAAATGCACAGAAGTAAACAGTTTTAACATCATTTTATCTATTGCTCATTCTATGATTGAATGAACTTGTATAATTACAGTGTAGGACCTTAAATAGCAAATATTTTACTTTGTTGGTTAAAATTTTTTTTTTCTGCAGGATGACACATCTGGAGACTACAGAAAGCTTCTGGTCACCCTTGTTGAAGATATTTAATTGTTTCATTTCTCCCTCCCTCCAGGAGGATTATACTCACTTTGCATATTTTCTGCAAAATTCCATAGGTGCAAATAATAATAATAATAATAATAATAATAATAAAGCTTATAGTACTATAGTCTGCCATTGTATTGGTTTTAGTACCGTTTTTGTTGTTGATTTTAAAATTTAAATAATATTCTAAACTGTTTTGTAACAAAATTTGTTATTAATTAAATAACTAAATGTGTTCTCTTTATTGGGTTCCTGATTCTTTACAATGTGTGTTTTATGTTTGTGTACTTCATTAACAGGTAAAGTTTTAAATGTGTTACAAATACTGGAAGATTGTTTCACTTTATTGTATTCTACTTTACATGACAATAGTGGTTTTGTGGATCCAGTCTGTATCGTTGATTCAAAACTGAAAATTGTCCAGGGTATATTCAAATGCTGAATCATTGCAATAAAGACTTTGTGCACCCACACAAAATGAAATTCTCGGTGTGCTTTTTCTGTCAGTTGACAGCCTTTTCAGCTTGTACTCTCATTATATCATTAGTAGTCAAATAGAACAATATATCAAAACAAATATGGAAATGACAATAAATTCCACAAGATAAATAAACTCGCTTTATAAAACAAACCAGCAAATAGTGATTGTTAAAAAGTGGAGATACTGTAGACTATTCAAGCTGTAACCTAATTTTGATTCATGTTGTTTCCTAGAAATACATTTGTTGTAATCAAAATAGTGATTTGTAGTTTTAGTAAATGTCTACATTATTTCCTGCCTTGTTTGTTTACTTAACTTTTTTTAACAATCTATAGTTCCAGGTTTTTAATAAATTACCAAGAATTACTTAATAGCTAACTTTACATACTGTAGCTTGCTGATGTGGTGCATGATGATTTACAGTAACTACTGACTATTTTATCACATTAGTTTTAGAGGTAAAATGTTAAGCTGAGGATTTAGAATATAGTAAGCATATATAATGCTTAGCAATGGGCAAATATGCTAAGAATAAGGTACAAACCCACCTAAATATGAAAAACATCTTACGAGTAGAAAAGCAGCCTTTTCAAATATAACGCATCTCTTAACATAGCTTTAATACACCTGTTGGGTATGTTAAAGTAATTATTCTATGAATGTGTGTAATACAATTATTCAATGGGTATTTATTTTATCTTTAATGCACAGTATAAGGGTTTGCTCCTTAAAGACACTGATTGTATAATGTACAAAGCATTGAGTATCTAGATGTTAGTCAGTTAATGGCTCATCTGTTATTGGTTGGCAATTACTGCTTTACCCTATAATTAATCTTTTTAAAGGAATACCATACATTTATCAGAAGTCTAACTTAAAGGCATGTAATGATACATCGTAAACATGAGAATTAACGATTTTTTAAGCCCCCTGTAAAACATAGAAGAAACAAATGGACTTTCCAATATCTCGACGACCTTCTCAGTATCTTATTTGGTGTTTTATAAAACGTTGGTGCAACATAAAGTTTTTGTTGTAAGCCGAATAGAAAAATAACTAGGGGGACATTCAGTTGATCCAACGTCACGTGACAGGTTGGTTAAAGCGTTCGGCTCGTAATCCAAGGGTCGCGGGTTCGAATACCGGTTGCACCAAACATACTCGCCCTTTCAACTATGGGGGCGTTATAATGTTACGGTCAATCTTACTATTCGTTGGTAAGAGTTTACTGTGGATGGTGATGAATAGCTGTCTTCCCTCTAGTCTTAAACTGCTAAACTAGGGACGGCTAGCGCAGATAGCTCTCGAGTAGCTTTGCGCGAAATTCGAAAACGAACAACAACGCCAGGTAACGTTAGCCATATTCACTCTCAAAAATAATACGAAAACACACCGTCGTTATGAACGGAAAGTGATCAGTTCTGATAGAACAATGACGAATAACATTCAACATGTGTCCAAGTTTGAACAAAATTTAATCATTTTTGATTGAGCTATAGAGCGAAAACAATGTAAAAAACAAATTTGGTCCACATGTTAACAGATTCTGTAACCTTGAACCCCAAAACTAATCACTTCTACGTTGAGCCATTATCTAAATGTGTACTAACTCTCGTCCAAATTTGTTTAGTAGTGTCTGAAGAATCTTGCTGGCAAACGCGTACAACAGTGGTGAAACATGACCTCTGTCTGTCTTTAGTGGCGGAGAAAAGGGCAATAGGTTTGTTTTGTTTGTTTAGAATTAAGCACAGAGCTACACAATGGACTTATTGTGCTCTGCCCACCACGGGTATCGAAACCCGGTTTTTAGCGTGTAAGTCCGCAGACATACCACTGGGGGGCAGGGGAATAGGAAAAAAGGATCGTTTTGAACAAATTTTTGTATCCTTGTAAGCCTAACATTCGTGCTTCTTTGTGTATGGGCAAACGTGTTAAGGCGAGCGACTCGTAATCTGAGTGGTGGGTTCGCATCCCAATCGCGCCAAACATGCTCGCTCTTTCAGCCGTGGAGGGCGTTATAATGTAAGGCTCAATCCAACTATTTGTTGGCAAAAGAGTAGCCTAAGAGTTGACGGTGGGTGGTAATGACTAGCTGCCTTCCCTCTAGTCTTACACTGCTAAATTTGGGACGGCTAGCACAGATAGCCCTCGAGTAGCGTTGTGCGAAATTCAAAAACAAACAAACAATCTTTGTGCATTTTATGTGTGTACAGCTTTAGCACTTAATAGTTAAAGGCTTTAAAATTTTGTTTGAACTGAATCTTTACTATTTAAGGTGCTCTTTGCCTGAACGTTCTATTAAGTTTCGGTTTCAGTCCTTGCGATCTATATTATGAACCACTATCGTTGTTCGTGAAATCTTTTATTAAAAATTCACACATTATATTATTTATGCAAGTAATAAACAATAAACATTCTTAATGTAGCCCGACATGGCCAGATAGTTAGAAGACACTCGACTCGTATTCTGAGGGTCGCGGATTCGAATCTCCGTCACACCAAACATGCTTGTTCTTTTAGCCGTGGGGGCGTTATAATGTTCGATGAGTCCCATTGTCCGTATATAAAAGAGTAGCCTAAGAATTGGTGGCGGGTTGTGATGACTAACTGCCTTCCCACTGCTAAATTATGGACGGTTAGCGCAGATAGCCCTCGTGTAGCTTTGCGCGAAATTCAAAAACAAAGAAACAAAAATGTATCGCTATGTGCCAGAATTAACAAATGGTTGGTGTACGGGGGGTGGGGGTGCGGATCAAAGGTCTAAGGTTTGAGCAATAATATGTCACTGAATATCCTCCAAAGTTGCAACTAAGCTGCGAAGCAACGGTTGTGACAGTCAGTCCTGTTATATTGTTAAGAGCACTGCACAGAAGAATACAGCAGTTATTTCCAAAAAAAGCGACTTCCGACGAATTTGAAATCGTCAAATACAACTTACACGCGATGGATAGCCCTCGTGTCGCTTTGCGCGAGATTCGAAAACAAAACAAAAACATGAAGTTAGATGCAGGATATTTTGACCTCCTATATTAAACTGGATGGTTAGTTACCAGGTTTAGATATCTGTCTCGGTTATATTTTCTGACTCGTATGTTAGCATTACATTTGGCTTGGCATGGCCAAGCGCGTAAGGCGTGCGACTCGAAATCCGAGGGTCACGTGTTCGCGCCCGCGTCGCGCTAAACATGCTCGCCCTCCCAGCCGTGGGGGTGTATAATGTGACGGTCAATCCCACTATTCGTTGGTAAAAGAGTAGCCCAAGAGTTGGCGGTGGGTGGTGATGACTAGCTGCCTTCCCTCTAGTCTTACACTGCTAAATTAGGGACGGCTAGCACAGATAGCCCTCGAGTAGCTTTGTGCGAAATTCCAAAACAAACAAAGCATTACATTTAATTTAGACACAGAAAAAAACCTTTCATGGTAAGAAATTTATTCGGACATGAACCTTTGGCACCACTTGAAAAATAATGACGCAAAACGTGGAAAACATAATTTTATAATTAAATGATAGAGTGTTTATCAGCCGTTTTGAAAACTGACATTGAATGATTATTGAAGAATATTCAATTAATGAGTATATTTAGAGAATGAACTCTATTCCACATCTTTCTTAACGTCTTCTGTACATGGTGGTTCATTATCAGTAAATAGCTGAGACGGATGGTATTTTCATGGTATATTTCTCAACGAGCGCTGTTTGTTCAGCTGTCTAGTGAAAGAAATACCACAAAACCTCTTTTTCTGCTCACGTCAGACTGAAAACTATGTTTGACCACAAAAATATGAAATAACTTATTTGAGTTTTACAGATGCTTCAGAAAAAGTTGGATAACTGTAAAATTGGATAAATCATGACTACTGACCAGTTTGTGGCGAAAATTTCAGAGGTATAGATATAAACACTGATATGTAGTTATAAAACTACTATTTTAAATCCCAGCAAATGATGTTTATTGAAAAACTAGAAAATGTGACGTCATATCTCAGTGCTGTACCCTAGGAGTAATTGAATATCACTGAAGAGCATCCAACATGTTAGCATCACTTACCAACTGGTTCGAATACCATAACTTTTCTTGTGGTAACTATAAATTGTCCGACGATGTGAATGGGCAACATTGTTTAAGGATTTTTAGCCAAGAAAGAGGATAAAGATATATCTGAAATACAACACGGTTCTATTTTACTTTATGGATTTTAAAGGAGTTACTGCTTACCTTGTGTAAAGCAATATTTGTCATTAGCATCAATGGAGTTAGTAGAGACGTAACGCAGGATACGTGATTAGCATCAATGAGGTTAACAGAGACATAAAGCAGGGTATGTGATTTGCATTATTGAGGTTAATAGAGATGTAAAGCAGGGTACGTGATTAGCATCAATGAGGTTAATAGAGACATAAAGCAGGGTATGTGATTTAGTGGGCCTTAGGAATTACAATGATTCAATTACATAAAAACCTAATCGACTGTTTAGAAATCATAAAGTTTATATGTTCCATTCATCTATGTACAGATAGATACACATACGCACGTATTGTTTTATCGTAAAATATCTGAAGTAGTTTCATAATTTTATATTGTTATTACACATTCTATAACCGTATTCTATAATCCCAGTTAAAGATAAGACAAACTAGTAAGTTTATCATTGATTTTATTCAGCCTTATTCATCACCACGAAGTAGTCGTGTAAGTCTATAACACATTATACGTTTTTCTGCTGGACGTTAACATCAAACACTAGAATTTGTGGTTCGATCAACCTTAGTGCAGCATTAAACTTGAAGAAACTGTTTCCCGTTTCGGACCAGTGATTTCTTGATCTGTAAACGTAAAATGTAAATCACCCATCGAAACGTTGATAATTATTCTAGCCTGTTATACAGTTGGGTGAAACGTTCTTTGACCGTTGTATCAAGCCCAATTTTTAAATAATTCTCACTATAGACGAGTACGGTGTAAATGAAAAAACTGAAGTCAACATTATATTACCAGAATACCGTCCCAATTTAGGCCCGACATGGACAGGTGGTGGAGACACTCGACTCGTATTCCGAGGGTCGCGGGTTCGAATCCAGGTCGCACCAATCGTGCTCGCCCTTTCAGCCGTGGGGGGTTATAATGTGACAGTCAATCCCACTATTCGTTCGTAGAAGAGTAGCCCAAGAGTTGGCGGTGGGTGGTGGTGACTAACTGCCGTCTCTTTCGTCTTACACTGCAAAATTAAGAACAGCTAGCGCAGATAGCCGTTGTGCAGCTTTGCGCGAAATTCGAAACAAACCAAACTGTGCCAATTCAAAATGTCGGTTCGGCACCGCTCCCAGTGGAACAGCAGCATGCCTCCAAACTTACAGCACTAGAAACCAGGTTACCAAACTTACACTGCTAGAGACCAGGTTACCAAACTTACACTGCTAGAGACCAGGTTACCAAACTTACACTGCTAGAAACCAGGTTACCAAACTTACACTGCTAGAAACCAGGTTACCAAACTTACACTGCTAGAAACCAGGTTACCAAACTTACAGCACTAGAAACCAGGTTACCATACCCAGGGTGGACAGAGCACAGACTGTGTAGCTTCATCCAAACTTACACTGCTAGAAACCAGGTTACCATACCCAGGGTGGACAGAGCACAGACTGTGTAGCTTCATCCAAACTTACACTGCTAGAAACCAGGTTACCATACCCAGGGTGGACAGAGCACAGACTGTGTAGCTTCATCCAAACTTACACTGCTAGAAACCAGGTCTCCATACCTAGGGTGGACAGAGCACAGACTGTGTAGCTTCATCCAAACTTACACTGCTAGAAACCAGGTCTCCATACCCAGGGTGGACAGAGCACAGATTGTGTAGCTTTATCCAAACTTACACTGCTAGAAACCAGGTCTCCATACCCAGGGTGGACAGAGCACAAATTGTGTAGCTTCATCCAAACTTACACTGCTAGAGACCAGGTCTCCATACCCAGGGTGGACAGAGCACAGACTGTGTAGCTTCATCCAAACTTACACTGCTAGAAACCAGGTTACCATACCCAGGGTGGACAGAGCACAGACTGTGTAGCTTCATCCAAACTTACATTGCTAGAGACTAGGTCTCCATACCCAGGGTGGACAGAGCACAGATTGTGTAGCTTCATCCAAACTTACACTGCTAGAAACCAGGTTATCATAACCAGAGTGGACAGAACACAGATTGTGTAGCTTCATTCAAACTTACACTGCTAGAGACCAGGTCTCCATACCCAGGGTGGACAGAGCACAGATTGTGTAGCTTCATCCAAACTTACACTGCTAGAAACCAGGTTACCATAACCAGAGTGGACAGAACACAGATTGTGTAGTTTCATGTTTAACTAGACGCACAGTTTAGAACTACGGACAAAATTTTATAATGAATTATTGAACAGCAAAATTCTCGCATCTAGTGGCTGAAAGTTAGGTTTGAGGGCCTATAACGCTAAACATCGGAGTTTTATATCCGTGGTAGGCACAACGCAAATAGCCCACTGTGTAGCGTTGTGCTAAACCAAGAAAAAATAAATAAATGCACGTTATCCATTAAAACGTGCAGCTCGAGACACACGTGTGAAACGTTGCTTGCCATATTGAGCTCCTTAAAATGAAATACATTGTTTGTAGGCGAAATCACTATAATGTAATAAACGTATTCGATTTAAAACACTTACTGTAATAATTTAAACATAATTGGTTTAAAGTATTTACTCCAATCATTTATATTTAATTAAAGCAGTTGCCCCAATAAAGTACGTTTGCTTGATACACATGCTATTATAAATTTCATGGTCAAGGGATTAGGGGGCGTTTGGCTCGCATTTTCAGGGTTGCAAATCATTTCGCATAACCAAACTTATTCGCCTTTTCAGCCGTAGGGGCGTTATAAAGTTTCGGTCACGTCAATCCCACTATTCGTTGGTAAAAGAGTAGGCGGAAAATTGGCGTTGGGTGATGAAAACTAGCTACCTTCTCTCTCTAGTATTTCACTGTAAAATTAAGGAAAACTAACGTGGGTATTCGTCATGTAACTTTGCGTGAAATTAAAACAAATAAGAAATAACGTATTTTTACTCAACACCTACCGCGATAAGCAAGGTACTTGTAGCAAGCGGTAGGTTCTTTAGGTAAGACTACTGAGTGTGATAAAAGTTAAATAAGTCAAATGATAGAATGTTATTGGTACGTTATTATTATTATTTGTATAACAGAAGTTCATTTTACGAATAAGCGTAGTGAAATATCTTCAAAGAACATGTTTCGAGAAAAGCACAATCCGCCGCAACTTGTAACACATGTTAATTAGTGACGTTACGAAACGTCACAAGATGAACTTTATGATTGGTTATAGACTTCGTCGTCTTACCATATTAGATACGGTCAGGGGGTATTGAAGTTTATCAGCGTTATAAAAGATCATTTATAAAATATGTCGGTGTTAGAAGTAGATTACTGGTAGTGTAGAGTTTGCATCATTCGTTGTTTAAGTGCTGACTTTAAGAATAGTGTACGTTTCGCGTGTTAATTATCATCGCCCAAGTGGTGAAGTTATCTAAAAAGAAACAAATATGGAAAAGGAAGAAGAAGACACCCAAGGGGTATTGGAGAAATTTAAAGATAAGATAAAACAGTTAGAAGCCACATTAGCGGAGAAAGAAAATGAAATTCAAGAACTGGAGATTTTAGTGGACAAATACAAGTCTGTGCTTTCGACGAGTTTCTTGGGCCCGAGGAGCCGCAGAGCCCAGGGGATTTCCGCAGAGCCCCACACCCGAGAAGAAGTAGCAACATGTCCACAGCACTTCCCAAAGTTGGAGAAGTGAGTATTTGTAGTCGTTGTTTGGATAATTCTTCCGTTAGGCTTAGAATGGTGTGGAAGTTTATAGAAGTTAGGACGAAATAACCGTTGCTAGTAATTGTACTCAGACTTCTTCCGCCGTGTTTAAAATATACTTGAAGTAAAAGTGTCTAATGATTGAAACCATTCGGTTCGTGGCGAAACGTCGTAATCGCAAAATGGAGGGAAACAAAAACAATTGTATCATGGTTGTAATAAAGGTTTGTAAAACGTACGATCGTCTTTCTTTTCCTCGATTAATACTTCTAGAAAGAGTGTAATATAACTGGATCAAAGTATGTTTGTGTAGAACTATAACACTGGTAAAAAGGGTTCTAATTTTTGACTTTGTTTGTCTCGAGTGATAATCTAGATTGGTAATAGGTGGAAATGCACTCTTTATTGAAAGGCTGTTTCTCGTGTACTGTTAGGTGTAAGCAAATTGTAATGTCAATACGATTAATTCATTACTATTAATATTCTTTTCCCCGTCAGTTCCTGAGGCTTAAATAAAATCCAGTTAAGTATAATCAAATGTTTTCAATCGCACCCGTCTGGTAAACCTAAATACGATTGTATTTCTGATATTCTGCAGTTGTCAACAATATTGACATGCAGTGGACTTGATGTAGTTTTTGCTGTAAACTGGACGTTGACACCATTTATTACTTCAAATCTCATCTTCTGTCTATGTTGTTAATTAAGTATTCATTCTATTGATTTAAAACCTACGATTGGATTGTTTCGTTGTGTTATATAACGCACACGTTTTAATATGACAATGTTTAGAATTATCTGGATGTCGCAAATTGGTATCATTACTGATCGTAAAACTTTATTAAACATTTTCTTTTCCACCCATTTCAGAAATTTGGAGTTCCTGAAAACTTCGCCACCTGTTGGCCTAGTCCTAAGTGAGAGGACTTTCTAACGCTGAACATCGGGGTTAGATAGCACCTTTTAAGCAGTGCTCGGATACTCCATTCTGTAGCCTTGCGCTTACGAACAAACTGGTGAATTGATTTTTGTGGAACTCCATGCCCCACTCTACTTTGTTCGGGAGTTTACAAAATTCACTGGAAGAGAACTTTCAAATAAATTAACCTCTGATGTGTTCCACGTATTGGAAGTCCATGCAAACTGTAATTTTAGGTTTTTAAATAAATAAAAGGCTTGGGACCCCTCACGAAACCATTAGGTACCCACTATTCTAAACACGGGTACATAACTTCTACCAATAAGGTATCGAGCATTTCGGTTTCCCTGGCAAGTCTGTAGTTACTGAACGGTGATTTCAATAAGCAGTATTCGATAATAAATCATTCCGTGAACAGATAATTAGGCAATACCGGTCAATAAACATTTCTCACAAGTTTGTTTCTTATTGTAGTAGTTACAGAATAATTACGAAATTTAAGATGGATGTAAAAAAAACAACAAAAAACAAACGCTTCCTAAACTTTTAAAATTGAATAAAGAGAAGGGGTTAATCCTATTTGCTTTTCAAAAACAAATTAAGAAAAGTCGCTTGTTAAATTATTATATATATATTTTTTTTTATAGCAACTTTGCCAGTTTAATGATAAAAGCTGCGCGAATATATTCGTCACAAACCCACGTGGCTCAACACATTTTGCATGCGTTAGTCGTAACGTGCACAGTTTGACTTTCTACAATCTCTTGTTTACGTTATGTTAGAAGCCCCGGGACGGTAGTGTTTATCGCTATTCATTTTAATAACACTGGACGTTTCGGTTCAATGTTACTCAAAGTGGAACATTAAGCCTTTTTGGTAAATCAGATGTTATCTGAAAGGAAGTGCAAAACAAAGCATCATAATTTTTCTGACTAGTTAACTAAAAACAGCCCGCACACACCAGAATAAGAACTTGAAATAGTAATAATACACTAGGATAAGAAAGTAGAAATGATTGTATGCCTACTTACAAAATTAGGTTTGTCAAAAATTGATGCTAGTTGTAGAGAAGTGGGCCATAATTTAAAATGTTTGGACAAAACTTAGAATGGCTCTGTAAATGATAAATTAACTTTTAAAGCAATACCTTTTGTAATCATTCGAAGATGACTAAATTTATTAGAAACGTAAAACTCTTACGATGGTTTTTTTTTTTTTGTTCCGAAAATTCTTGTAAAATTTAACAAAGGATATTTGCGCTAGTTAACCTTAATTTTGAACCCACTGCTAATTTAATAAATAATCGTATTTTATCTTGTAAAAGACCCATGGCTTTAAATTGCACAGGGCAAATTCATAGTAAGACACAGCTTAAAGACCCTTAGATTTACCATCTATTATGCTAGGTTACGCCTGGTTTGTGTGTGTGTGGGGGAAACTCTTTGTACCACTTAAAATAGCTTTCTTTAATAATCTGTCACATTTGTGAAGCTCTAACTTGCGTTAGTCTTTTGACTCGTGTTTATTTACACAATGGTATTGGTTTAATGATAAGTATATTTTAATATAATACGTTTTGACTTTTCTGAGGCTATAAAGTTTTCTCAAAGAAGCATCGGGTTTAAAAATATCCTCGCTTTTATTCCCATTGACCAGCCAACAAATAAGTTAAGACTGAATGAATGGTTAAGGTTATAGGCAAGTATCACCAGCTCTTCCACAGCTCCTTTCACAAAGAAAATTCCACTCGAATTTAATGTGTTGAAACCTTCAATGACAGGACTCTCAGGGGCAAGACGTTCCGCGAGCCAAGGGTCCGCCTTGACCAACGGGTAACAGAACCACTGATTTTTTGCCTACTTATTAGGCTACTATCGCAACATATTTTTTTCTTAAAAGAGGGAGCTACGAATATAGAATTAATAACTGTTTTTTTCATAGGTGTGTAAGTATAATAGTCCGACTTGGATATGTTTATAAACCATAATAGGAACTCTCAATTTACAAGGTGGAACATTGTTCTCTAAAACTTGTTCAGTACTCGCTTTTTCTTTTACTACTAATAATAAAACTGCAGGTGGATAACATGATCTATCAACTGTCAGCGCGTTGGCAAGATTGACTTCGTAATGTTTCCACGTGAGCAAAAAATAACGTGCAAACATGGAACTGTCTTTAAAAATTTTGAAATGGTTGTTACCCGTTTGTTTATTGGTCAAAATTAGTGTTCGTGTATGACGTCATTGGTTGCGGCTTATTTGTAAATATATTTGAAAGTATATTTTTCACGTTTTCGTCAAAGTAGGTGCTTGTATAACACATGGAAAGAAATATTTTCCGAGTAAACACGCAACTTTAAAAACATTCTTTCCCACATCTTCCTAGTTATGCACTATATTGTAGTAGCAGTTGGAGCGCAATAAACTGCAACGTCGCGTATATGAATGTTGTCTTATTGAACGTTTCCTTGTTCAAGTTTTTAATACGACAATTTAGCTTTCTTTTTCTGACAATTTTGAAGCTTCTATAAAAGGCGAGAGGGAATGTTTACTTTTTATGTATTTGATAGTTTCATTGACAGCTATTCTATAGATAGAGATGAAATTTAACTTTTTGAGGCATCAGTTGTACATTCTCACGACTGTTTGTCACAATATTCAAACGAGGGTAGGTTTATTGTTGATCTTGCAGGTAGTGTAAACTCTCAGATTATAATAGAGAATTTGTAAACGTTTAGGCAAAATGTTACCATTTTGCGTATTTCTTAAAACTAGTGTTTAAAGTTTACGCGAATCGCCGTTACATCGGAAATGACAGCGAAGTAGGAAAACTTTTTCAGAGAGCTAACTTTTATCAACAAAGGTGGGATTAATAGTTTATTAATAACGACCTTGTTGCCAAGCAGTGATGGTACTGCCTCCTATAATTTAATCTTGTACAATCAACTGAAAGTTGAAGTTGTTCATATTACTTACTTTGATTTCATAATCAAAATAAGTCGATAATTTCATTTCTTTGCGTAATGGGTTCTACTTCTGATTGCTACATTTCACCGGTGGATATTCCGTAAATTATGTGAAGTAATAAACATTTGAATGACTTAACCTTTTTATTGGTAAGTAACTCCATTCACAGACCCGGAGTCGTTGAGAATCGAATTCTTGGGACGGTGAAGTAAACGGAATGTAAAAGTAAAGTTGTATCACACTTCAACATTTATTAGCGTTACTTTAGTTTCTATAATTTACGCTTCCCGTTACACTGCCTTAGTTATCGGAAAGTAGTGCCAGTTTAAGTTTACATTAAGCAATATTACATTTTTAAAATTTCATATAATTTGTAACCATTTTTTCCGTTTTACATTAAATTTATCAGATCCGAAAAGCTGATCAAACGAGCAATCTTGGACAACAAGTTTATGAATCATCTTGAACCTATGCAGATTAAAGAGATCACAAACTGTATGTATGCAAAGGAATATTTGGAAGAGAGCATAATCATCATGGAAGGGGAATTTGGGTCTGTTGTGTTCGTCATCGAAGGTTAGAAATTGTGACCAATGTAGTCGTGTTTTTATATGTAAAACAGATGCATTAAATAAGGTTTGTTTTCATAGTTAATTTATGAAAGCTTCATGATAAGATTGTTAGTTTTGATAAACTAAATTCTATACATATGTTTTAAAGGTATATTAGATATTAATTATTCAGGTTAATATAACTTGTGTAACTTGCAATTAAAAGTAACTTTTATAATTTTACGAACTTTCGGCCCTTTTTATTGAATCATCTGATAACAATACGAGTAGGTAAATTCGTTAAACAGCGAGACTTTACTTCGACAGTCGTAACATTTAACTGAAGTTATTAACATTATAATTATGATGAATATAAATTCTTCCTATCTGTTTAAGGAAAGGAAAATAGTTATAGGTATTACACAGAGAAAAATTTATACTTTTATATAATGTAAATTTAAAGGTTTAATTTTACGTTGAAACCACGACAAATAATGCTTTCAGAGGAGATTTAATAATTGAAGGGCCCCCACTAATAAAACTTTAACTACTAGCTATTGTTTTGACCAATATACATTAGTGGTGATCTGTTTCGTTTGAATGACAAGTTTTCTTTTTTCTACTTGTTTGGTCACTTTTTTGTTAACTGACATAAGATCTAAAACTATAACAGGTACACTATGATAATATGTAACTAAAATGATAAGTTCAGGTATTTACTATCCCAATGTTAAAATTATTAAGATCGTATATGAACAGGTCTCATCGAGTGCATTGTAAATAAAAACAAAAAAACGTAGTTATTAGTTATCTAATAAAAGATGACAAGTTAACATTAATGGGAATGACTTTATCTGTCCACCTATGATATAAGTCACTTTCATACTTTAGGTTCATGATCTTATCTTAACATGTTAATGACTAAATTCTTTAAAATGTTTTGTCATATTGCACATTTAACAAAAACCTCAAACATTCGTATCTTTGTATTCTTTGCCAGAGGGTAAAGTAGAGGTCACAAAAGAAGGAAGGCATCGCTGTTTTTTAGGTCCTGGAAGTGTCTTTGGTGAATTAGCCATCTTGTACAACTGTACTCGAACTGCAACAGTTAAAGGTAGAAAAACAATCGGGCAAATAAAATAACTTGTAATATGAACCCTTGTGTATATATCTTTTGTATTCGTAACCATCTGAATTTAAGTGGGAGATGTTATGACTCTATTTCTAAAGGTTTAAATATATTTTAACACTGAAACAAATTCAAATAAGTTTCGTTTCCTGTCTACTGTTTTTAACTTTTGATATGGTTTTGTGTACAATCCAGTTTATTTGTGAAGTTACTACTAATGTCTCAAACCTTTTATTTCAGCTCTTACAAAGTGTAAGCTTTGGGAAATAAAACGACAATGTTTCCAAACAATAATGATGAGAACTGGACTTATGAGACAAGCTGAGTACACCGACTTCTTGAAAAGGTAAGTTCTATCAGACTGAGAACCTATTGTCATCATGCAACTGCTCCTATTCATTTTGTAAACTTACAAATATTGCATTATTTATGCAAGGCCTCTATTTTTATAGTCCATCTTCTGAATATTCTATCCAGGATTTTAGGGAAGGGTATCATTTAGGTACTTGATATTTAAATTAGAAATGCATTGGAAAGTAACTTTTCCTTGTAATCCAGTTCTCGTTACACTAACTACATAAAAGAAACTGTTTATCAAAGGTATTTTAATTTGCCACATGATTAGCTTGGATTCAGTAATGTAAACTTAAATCTTCGTTGTGACATTGATACTGTGGGGAAACGAAGTACTGCAAAATTGTTCCTACACCTGGTAAAACCAATCCCCAATCCACATTGCGTTTTGAGAGAAACAATTCTTTCATGTTCAACTTGTTCCCCTCGGTGTGGATTCCTGTACCTGGTGAGAAGGGACCTCCCAGGGAAGGTTTTGTTCTGTTTGGTTACCTTCTCTGCGATCTAAACAACATCCCACGGGTTTGCCGTGCGTGGAGACGCGTAAAGGGGAGGACATGATCCTGGTGGTTGAGGGTTCCAACCCTAACACACCACTTTGGCCTCGAATTCCTGTAGACGGGCGGTCTTTGCGTGGCCCCTTGGGTCAATCGGCTGGTCCACCTGGACTAGAGCCAACCAAGTACCAGTGTTGGAAGTTTTCAATGGGTGTTGTGGACATTGTGCCTGATGCTGGTGTTTGGGTATAGTGCTCACGAAACCCTGGCGTTGCTGCATTGTCCTTGCATGACTTTGTAGTGCGTCCCCTTGTAGGGCTCTATGGTGGGTGGTGTCGGTGGGTACCGAAACTTTTCCTCTTTCCTATGGATCCTCCAAAAAAATTAAATAAAATTGTAAAAAACAGTCAATTGGAAAGCGACCACGTCTTGAAGACTGAACAACAATCTTCATCAGTAACGCATGTACCTTATTTTCTTATTACATTCTCTTTAGGAAAACCTTCAGGGCAAATGTTCCCTTCTTTTTTTTTTTATTCAGGAGGGACTTGCTGGCTCTCCAAAGCCAGTAAAGAAGCTTCGATCTGGTGACATATTGGTTGAAACATCCACATCCCAATAGAGTGAACTCCTCTTGAATACAAAGGCAACTGCGGATGTACCTATTAAGGTTACACCCCATGCTACTTTCAACAATAACTCCTCGTGAAGAACTCAAAGGGATTTGAAGAAGGTTCCCGAGTCGGATGTTCTCGCTGGTCTCTCCACTCGGAGTTTCTACAATGAGGCGCATCTCCACTTGCAAAGATGGAGTTACAGCGCCAACAAATAACCTCGTTTTACATATACTTCACCACGTGCACCCGCCACCATCAAAGCAGGTTATCTCATTTGCAGGGTTCGGCCATACATTCCAAACTCTCTTCGATGTTTTCAATGTCGGAGATTCGGTCACTCAGACATCTTGTCGTGGTTCCCTGACATGTGCTCGTTGTGGAGGCAAGGACCACGATGACTGTGACATGAACCCACATTGCGTAAACTGCAATGGTTCTCACCCCTCTTACTTTCATTCTTGCCCAAAATAGTTGGAGGAAAAAGAGGTGCAGCGTTTGAAAACGACACATAACATTAGTTATCCTGAGGCTCGTAAATTGCCGTCCATAACTCCATATCGGACATATACTGCTGCACTTCATTCCACAACTACAGTGGGAGTGCAGGCAGATCTCTCTGTGCCTCCAAGAGAATCGTTTCCAAAACAAATGAAGTCTTTCAACCTCTGTCGTTAAAAAGGTTGAATCGACTTCCACACCCATCTCTGTTCCTCCCATACCTTCCAACAAACCTCAAGATCCACGTCCTTCAGTTTCATATACAGGCATTTCTTCTGATACATCTTTTTCTCCCACCACAAGAGACAAAACAATTATTCGTTCGCGTTCTCAGTCGCTGGATTCCCCTTATAATAACAAACACCTGCCCACTCGATCCACGACAGGATCCATGGAGGTTGATAGACCTCCTCAGACAAAGGACAGTAAGGAAAAAAGACGTGGTTGTAAACTGAAGGATTCTTCAGCCACTTCACCTACTCTTTCTTAAAAATGGTCACCTTGATACAATGGAACTGTCGCAGTTTACATTCTAATCTGGATGATATCAAAACACTGATTGCTTCCTACCATCCTGTATGTCTTTCCTTACAAGAAACATTTCTCAAATCTGCTGATAGTCTCCATTTGGCAGTTTTCTCTGTACAGAAATGACTGGTTGTGTTATGGTCGAGCACATGGAGGGGTGGCACTGTTGGTTGATCAGCATGTGCCTACCTTGTCTTTGCCACTCAACACATCCTTGGAGGCCGCAGCCATCCGTGTTTCCTTGGGTCATAACATCACTGTTTGTTCTCTCTACCTGTCCATTGGAGAGACATATGATCAATCAGACCTTGATGCTTTCATTGAACAGTTGCTGTCTCCATTTCTAATCCTGGGGGACTTTAATGAACATCATCCCCTCTGGGGAAGTCCTGTTATTGATGGGAGGGGTCGATCTGTAGAGCTTGTTCTCTGACCACAATCTCTCTTTTCAATACTGGTTCTTCCACTTACTTTCATGCACCTAGTCAGTCCTTTACCGCTATTGATCTCTCAATTTGCTCCCCTTCATTATTCTCCCATTTTTCATGGAGGGGTTAACAATAATCCATTGGGCAGTGATCATTTTCCGATCCTTTTGAGAGAGACTGGCCGTGGCCGATGCCACCCTACCCGCGTGCCCCGCTAGAAGCTGAATCAGGCAGACTGATTCACTTTCACTGCTCTCACAGAACTTAATCCTGCCATCGTAAATCAGCCATCAATAGACGACTGTGTTGCAGCGGTAACTGACTGTATTATGCATGCAGGTGCTCGGGGTATTCCTGAAACCTCGACACGTTTTCCACGATTTCCTCGTCCATGGAGGAATTTTGCTTGCCACTTAGCATGGAAGGCTCAAGAACAGGCCTGGGATACTTTTCGTAGATATCCCACACTTTCAAATCGTATCGCTTTCCAACGGGCCCACATGCTAGGTGAGTAATACGTCAAAGCCAGAAGGAATCTTGGATTAAGTTCACAACCAACATATCTTCTACCACCAGTTCCAAGATCATATGGGACAGGATTCGAAAGGCTAATGGGCACTACAGTTCTGTCCCCTCTCGATCTTACTCTCTGATCAGGAGGTGACTGATGTCCGGAACATCGCTAACACTCCAGGTGAAAGCTTTTGCTGGGTATCTAGCATTTCTACTTGTTCCTCCACCTTCCTGGCCATCAAGACTCGGGCAGAGCGATCACCTCTTTCCTTTCAAACCGACTGTCTCTTTGACTATAGTTGTCCCTTTACACTGGTGGAACTGAAAATGGCCCTTCATCGGTCTGCCAGTACGTCTGTTGGACCTGATATTCATTATGACATGCTGCACCATTTATCTCCTTTTTCTTGATGTCCTTTTGTCTTCAACCGGATCTGGCAGGAGCATGTTTTTCCTAATGCCTGGCGCCAGGCTATTATTTTACCTTTCTCTAAGCCAGGGAAAAGATCCTAACATTCCTTAAAACTACTGTTCAATTGCTTTGACGAGCTGTCTCTGTAAGACGTTAGAAAGGATGGTTATTGGTCGTTTTGTTTGGTTCCTCGAATCAATCTCCTCTCACCCACCCAGTGTGGGTTCTGACGACAGCACTCTACCACAAACCACCGAATTCGACTTTAGACATCAATCAGAGAAGCCTTTCTCAACCGCCAACATCTTGTATCAATATTCTTTGACATAGAGAAGGCTTACGACACAACATGGAGGTATGGCGTTTTGCGAGACCTCCATACATATGGGTTACGTGGCTATCTACCCATGTTTATTAAAATTTTGGACAGGAGATTCCACGTTTGTGTGGGTTCGACACTTTCCCGTTCTTTTGTACAGGAACTTCGGGTCCCTCAAGGCTGAGTATTGAGTGTCACACTCTTCAGTATAAAGATAAATGCCATCACCGAACAACTCCCTCTTACTGTTGCGAATGGGCTGTATGTCGACGACTTTCACATCTCATGTCAGTTGTCAAACATGAGATATATTGAGTGGCATACTACAAACTGCCTTCAATCGTGTATGGAAGTGGACTCTGGCGAACGGCTTTAATTTCTCTCTCTCTCTCTCTCTCTCTCTCTCTCTCTCTCTCTAAAACTGTATGCATGCATTTTTCAGTCTACGGGGTATTCATTCTGATCCTGAACTTCATATCGGTGAAGTTTTGCTGCCAGTGGTCCCGGAGACAAAATTCTGGGGGCTTATCTTTGATCGTAAACTGACCTTTATACCACACTTAAAGCAGCTTTGGGTCAAATGCACAAGAGCACTGAACATCTTCCGTGTCCTCTCTTCTACCAGTTGGGGATAAGATCGCTGTTCAATATTAAAGGTATATCGTGCACTTATTAGATCGAAACTTCACTATGGATCAATGGTCTATGGCTCTGCCAGACCCTCGGCCTTAAAGATGTTGGACCCCATTCATCACCAAGTATTTCGACTCTGCACTGGGGCTTTCCGTACCTCTCCAGTTCAAAGCATATACATTGAATCTCATGAATCTTCTCTACACCTTCGCCGTTTGGAAATATCTTTACAGTATACTTCAAAACTTCGTTCCTTACCAAAACATCCCACCTGGGAATGTGTTTTCCTTCCTTGGTGGGCAGTACTTTTTCAGAACAGACGATCTGTCATTGCTCTGTTTGGCCTTCGCATCCCGGCGCAATCGGATGAAATGGGTCTGTCCTTGGATAACATTGCAGATTCCACAGGTCGACCCATCCCATCATGGCTTATTACAGCCCCCAAATGTGACCTTTTTTTTCAGTTACCTAAAAAAAGGTAGATACTCCAGATTGGAAGTACCGTCTTTTTAATGAACATCTTTCGAACAACCATTCAGTTCCCATTTATACATATGGTTTCAAATCGGGTAATTCAGTGGGCTCTGCTATGGTTTGCTGTGGTTCAATAGTTGCTCGCAGACGCCCCTCTACAGCTTCTGTGTTCAATGCTGAACTCTTTGCCATATCTCTTGCCCTGGACCATATTGCAGCTGAGCAGTACTCTAACTGCACTATTTATACTGATTCGCTTAGTTCTATACTTGCCTTGGAATCGCTTCACATTAGCTCACATCCTATTCTTGCAGATATTCGAAACCGACTGGCCCATTTCTCATTAACAGCTACTTCAATCCAGTTTTTCTGGATACCAGGCCATGTTGGTATTCGTGGGAAAGAGCTTGCAGACATGGCAGCTAAATCTGTCTGCTCCAGTACCATCACCCCTATGTCTATTCCGTACATGGACTATGGTGTTGTCTTCAAGGCTCGGCTCCGTGCCAACTGGAAGTCCACTTGGAGTGAGCAACGCGACAACAAACTTTTTCAAATCAAACCCTATATTGGACTTTGGCCATGTAGTTTCTGTAAAGTTCGGAAGAAGGAAGTTGTTCTCACTAGGCTACGCATTGGTCAGTTTTTTAACTCATAATTTTCTTTTATCTGGAACTGATGCACCGATGTGTAATTTTAGTGACACTCAAATCACTATCAGCCACGTTTTACTTTCTTGACATCGTTACAATTTTCAACGACGGCAATATTTTAAACATTTTTCCTCAGGGTCAATCTGCAACATTGGACACTGTTATTAGTGATGGTGACTTTGTTCACCTTCATAACGTTTAAATTTTTTAATGGCCATTAATCATTTTAATGTCATTTAAGTGTTGCATATTTATTCATTACACCTTTTTAATTGTGGTTCTTTTTTTTAGTTTTAATTTCTCTCATTCAATTGGACATCGGCCAGAACATTAACTCGACACCAGGACTGGAAAGGCCAACTTCAGGTGACTAACGTTACTGTTTGAACTACTCGTTAGTCGTCTTGGCGAGTTGCTATTATACTTTTGCTGCATATCATTTCACACTTTTACTACTTTACTTTTTAGTACTGGCCATATTGACTCATAACCCGGAACCATGACTGGAAACACCAACTTTAGGTGATTGACGGTGGTTTTCATATTTACCTGTTAGTCTTCCTTGCGGGTTATGATCATTACTATTTTGCTAGAGTAAATACTTTACATTTTCTTATACTTTGCTTTCCATCTTAACGTTGTAGACTAGGTGTCAACATTGGTTTTATACTTTTTTGTTTTACCTTCATTTCCATTTGTCTTTTACTACATTTACTTTATTTTTACATTTTTACCGGATGTCTGGCGCAGATAGCCTCGCTGCTTTGTGACATAAAACACTAAATCAATTAAATCAAACTTATTCCTCTGTCCCTGACCTTTTTGACCATATACTCCATTATCAACGTGGACCAGTAGGTGGGCATAAAATAATTTACCAATGGATATAAGTCGTGAACGAAACTGCAAAACTGACTTTCACCTGCTTGTATAGTTATTACTATAAAAATAACTCGGTCACTGAGAGCGGGTAAACCTGTTGCTTCGCACATAAATTTAGTAATCTGCAAACATGAATGTGGCCTTGGATGAGTTCAGTTTTGAAGAATGTTCATTCAAATGAACAGTTAAGGCTGCTGAGTTTATTCATATGTATTCAACATTGTAACACTTTCCTGTCCGCTTGATGTGTTTTTTAAGAATAAAAATGTACGACTAAGCCAAATTTTTCAGACTCCTTGAAGAAATGAGAATTATGGCTTGCAGTACATCTGTTTGTTTTTAATTTCAGGTAAAACTACTAGAGCTATCTGTGCTAGCTGTCACTTATTTAGCAGCGTAAGAGTAGAGGGAAGGCAGGTAGTCATAACCACCCACCTCAAACTTTTGGACTACTCTTTTACCAACAAATGGTGGGATTGACAGTTGCATTATAATGCCCCATAGCTAAACTGGTGAGCATGTTTGCAACGGGGATTTGAACATCTGACCCTTGGAGTAAGAATCAAACGCCTTAACCCACGTGGCCATGCTAGGCAGTAGTACATCTATAGTAAACTTTAATTTGGGAAAAAAACAAAAAACAACTTAAAGCTAAGTGGCAACGATTTAATTGCTTGTTTTTTTTTGTTTGTTTTATATATAGTCAAACAAACTGGTGTGTAAGTACAGATACAAATTCTAAATATTTTACTTTCTCTTCAGCCCTCTGGCCTGGCATGGCCGAGCGCGTTAAGGCGTGCACTCGTAATCCGAGGGTCGCGGGTTCGCGCCCGCGTCGCGCTAAACATGCTCGCCCTCCCAGCCGTGGGGGTGTATAATGTGACGGTCAATCCCACTATTCGTTGGTATAAGAGTAGCCCAAGAGTTGGCGGTGGGTGGTGATGACTAGCTGCCTTCCCTCTAGTCTTACACTGCTAAATTAGGGACGGCTAGCACAGATAGCCCTCGAGTAGCTTTGTGCGAAATTCCAAAACAAACAAACAAACAATTCAGCCCTCTAGTGGCTCTGCAGTATGTCTGCAGACTTGCAACGTTAAACACCTGGGTTTCGATACCTGTGAGGGGTAGATTCACAGATAGCACACCGTTTTGAATTAAGTACAAAGCTACACAAACTATCTTTAGTGAATTAGTTGTATGAAAGATAACTTTTAAGTGTGTAGAGAAATCTTTAGTTTTCAAAGGTAAATATACTCTTTCTTTTATTTCATTTTCTTTGCTCCGTTTTTTTTTTTGGGGGGGGGGGACTTGATCTTATTCTGGTACACCATTCTACTCCAGTTAGTAGAACAATAAAGCCTGCTGAAAAGACCTACTTGATAGGTTTTTGGATCACATGTTATGGAGAGTTTGATAAACATGAAATAAACACACCGTTGAACATTTCTACACAGAAACGTACAAGACTGGCTTTGTATTATAACCACATACCACATATGTAATTTTATTAATATTCTTTAAAACAGACATCATTAACTTGCTGAAAAACATTAATAGGAATTTGGAGCATTGTTTCCAAAAGTCTGGTCTGAAACTAAAATAAAACATTTTTCAAAACGCTTGGCTACAGCTTAGAAGAAGGAAACGTAGTCAAAACCATACTGTACATGCTCTTAGGCATAGTAGCTTGATTGTGATTTAGAAGCGTTTTTTACTAGTGGAGGAATGAGAGACATTCGTATGACTAAAGAGTAAATGGTTAAAACTGTAGACTTAACCAATTTATATAAATTGGTAAATGTAATGTAAAAACTAATAACATTATGCCAACTGCAGTAACAGTTGTCTTTTGTCAAATGGTTAATTTGTTAACACTGCAAGAATTTAGCTAAATTGTATTTGGAATTCTTGATAAAATAAAAATCTGGACACATCTGGTCTGAAATCTATAAGAAGTTTGGCCTAACCTCGCTAACAGTTAGGTGTAAACCCCTATTATTTAGGATGTAATGTTGTCAAAGATTATTTTCTAAATATCTTGGACATATTCTAAATTTAAGTTGTTAAAACTTATTACCATCTGTCTTTTAATCCATCTACTTATGGTGCCAGCACACGATAACAGTAAGTTAATAATGCAACTTGTATCTCCAGCTTAACTTTAATTGTATTTTCTCTGTAAGGCACCAGGAGTATTTCAGACTAGAATTCTATTTGATATTTTACCGGAATACTAATTTCTTATGTTGATCTTGTGTCTATTCATAAATTTATTTTATTGAAGTTATCTTAAACTGTAAACACATTGTCGCTAACAACTTGTACACAATCTTTAGGTTCTGTGAATATTGAGGAATGACACTTTTGTGGCAAAAAGTGTCCAGGTATGTGCTCCAACTTTTGGATATGTATTGTATCGTACTAATCTAGATTTAGTAAAAATGTTGTTCCTTCTTCAGGGAATTTTTGTGAATGTTCCATCTTATCAGTAGATAACAGCTTTAGTCAAAAATGCACAAGTGTTAATTAAAACATTGTTTCTCTAGTGTTCCAACTTTTCGGAGGTTAAGTACAGAGACCCTCATTAAGGTTGCTGATGTACTAGAAGAGGTAAGTGTTGTCACATTCTTGCATCTAATCTTGTGTGATTTGCTGATGGCTTACTTCAAATTAAGATCAGTCAGTTCAGTACGTGAGAATACCAGATTTTATTTTTAATGTATTTACAGGTTGAATGAGAACTTGTAAGTGACTGAAACTAAAGTACACTGATCCACTCTACTAAAACAATTTTGTTTCTAAATGATTCATCAAACTCCATTTATAATCGATTACTACGAAGTTTATCAAAATCTTTTTGACCTAGAACAATTAGAAAATTCGTGCTTGTTAAATGTTCTGTTACTGTTACCATAATCACCGAAGCTCCCTCTATCAAACAAATTATAACATTAATACATTGTTCCAAGCTACATTTTTAAAAGTTGCTTATAGACTTTTTTTTTGTTATAATCAATTGTATACTTTATTTAGCAATATTTGAATTTTATTATTAAACGATGCTGTATGTAACAAAATTGAGTGCTCTTTGATTACAGTATACAAGAAATCTTAATTTTTATCCTTCCTTTTTAGAAGTTGTACAATGAAGGAGACTACATCATTAGACAGGGTGCACATGGTGACACCTTCTTCATCATTAGCAAGGGAACGGTAGATATTTAGTTCAAATAATTATAAATTTTACATTACAAAAGGGCGAGAGCACTTCCAATGGTGGGTATAAAAACTGAATTAAGCATGGGAGTGAATGAATTCCTTGTTAGGTTGGCTTGTATTGTTCATTGAAATGATAGCTTAAATCTCCTTTAATGGGTCATCAGAACTTTACAATACCATGGAATGTTTCCTGTTGTAACAGTATCTATGTAACGACTGAGTTGCAAGTTCTGGGAATACCCAAAAATAACAAAATTGGAATGTTTTGTTTTTCTCTATTTATTGTTATTGTATAACTGAAACGGTGAAACTTACCTCCAAAGATCTGTTGATACCAAACAGCATCCAGTCTTATAAGAATTAATTAGTAATTTTAAACGAAACTGTGATTCTGGTGTAAATGTTATTACCCCTTTAAAGTTAGCTTTGTTACAGATGTTCATTTTTAAGTTGGAAGTGCAGGGTGATACAGGAATTGCCAGTCAATAATAGGTTATCAAACTTGGAACCTTGCTGTATTTAGAACTTGATTATAAATACAACATTTGTCTATTGTAATATTGCATTAAATAAAATAAACATATCATTTTTTGAAAAAAATAAATAAATATAAGGATGTCTTGTATCAATCAAACAACTTAACTAACAGATCTTTTGTTAGATTTTTAACTTTATGTACTGGAGACATGAGTCATTCAGTCTTGTGGCCATGGACTGAGAAATAAGTTAGTCAATCTATATTTTTAGGGTTCTTTTGAATGTGTTAAACATCTTTGTTTATTTACATAGGTGAAAGTGACAATGAAGTCTTCAGAATCAGAAGAAGAAAAGTATGTGAGGACTTTATATAGAGGAGATTTTTTTGGGGAGAGAGCTCTTCAAGGGTATGTAAATGTCATGTGGTCAATCTGACCTTGTGGTTTTGGTATTGGCTCAATTGCAGCTAATATAAAGTGTCTTGAGCTATTTTCTTGAAGTACTATATGATACTAGACATACATTACAGATGTGTGCATAAAAACATTTATTTCTAATAGTTTGAGTTGTGTATGCATCTTGAATAACTGTCCAACCTCCTAAAATGAGATCCTCTTTATCAGAGATAAAATTGTTCAATTTCACTTGCCAATAACAGTTCTAAACATCATTAAAACTGCAATTCTTAACAAGAGCCTTAATCACCAAAGAACTTAACTTTGTACAAGTCAGATTTACACCATAATAACTGTTGGTTTAACATACTCGAATATATTTTCTACAAGACTTTTAGTTTTAATGTTTCAGTATGTTCTGATATTTTAGTTTTAGCAGTCACTTGACTTAATGATTTAAGTTATTACTGTAGACTATGGGTGGGGATTCCTAATGTCTTAACTTTTAAAATGAAATAGCATCACAACTTTCATGTAACTAATCTAAAGTGTGTAGAAAAATGTGTGGTTATGTATTCAGCTTTGGTTCTTCCTGAAAGTTCCAAACTTTCACATTTATTGGGTTACTACATACCTTCCAGCTATGTTAAATTTTCTATAACTTAAACTACTTATCTTGGTTGAAAAAGGGGTGTTCAAAAATAGTATCTTTTTTTTTTTTTTTTAACACTTGATATGCATTTAGCTTTTTCCACTACTGTTCTGTTCTATTTGTGTAGTTTATAAAATAACACACCTGTTACACTTGACTAGTTTAAACATTTTTAAATGACCTCAATGTATTATAAATGAAAAACATTGGCAATAAACAGAATAAAGACAATGTGTAGTGTATCTAGTCATCGTCAGAGAGTAAGTTATAAATTTTATTACATTTCATTTTTGATGTAAAACCTATTCAAGAATCAAGTTTTGTATATTGTAATTATAAAAACTGTAGTCAACTGAGCTTTTAATATAGAATATTTACCTTTATAAATAACTGGTGTTAAGTATCTTTAGAGAACTCTGGATGTAACTGTATTTTAACTTGCATGCATTCTTTGTGTTCAATATCTTTAATTCACACTAAGTAATTTTATACTCGGTTATACGTATTTTAATATATTCTGAAAATATTTCATTCTAGTGCATGTTTGTACGTGGTTACTCTTGGATAAATTTCTTATTCGTAGATAATTATTTCAACTTTCAAATGATGAATTTACTACAAAACTAACGAAATTTCTTCTGACTCATGCATGACTTTGCTAATATCTGTTTAATAAAAGTAACTTTTTTTTAAAAAACTACAAATGATGGGTTTTAATATTTTGTTGTAGGGATGATGTTCGTGCTGCCAATGTCATAGCAGATGATACTCATGTAGTGTGTCTAGTCATCGACAGAGAGTAAGTTATTACAAATTTTAATTCTTAAGTCGCGCACATTCCTTACACAAACTTATTTAAGGAAGTAACATGTGTATTGACATTTCCTCGCATCATTTTTGATGTAAAACCTATTCAAGAATCAAGCTTGTATATTGTAATTATAAAAACTCCAGTAAACTGAACTTTTAATATAGAATATTTACCTTATTGTGTTAAAATAAAATATTTACAATTTAAGTCTTTGTGCATAAATATGAATATTGTAAGCTGAACAGTATCTTGTAAAACGTTTTCATTTAAACTTAGATCATTCGTTCAACTTATCAGTAACATCGATGAAATTAAACAGAAAAGCTATGATGATGCAGAAGAAATATCGCAACGAAAAGAGTAAGTTAAAGTAACTGTTTCTTGAATAACTCATTTCAGAAGACGTTATTGTTGAATTGCACAAGCCTGCAATGGGTTTTTGTCTTAATATTTCCATGTTCTAGTCACATACATTCGATTAAATATCCATTTTTCTCCATCATACAGATTATTTCACAAGGCATTGCATGTACTTTTACACAAGCGAATTGCATCTTGTTTTTAAAATATTGATAATCATGGTCTATAGATTTCTCTAAACCAGTCCAAAACAAGTCTTATCTGTACTATAACTAATAACAAGGTTCATGGTTAACAAAATAGTTTAATCTTAGTTTTCTTCATAATGTATTAAAAAGGTAATACAAAAAGAATTAGTATTACTTTCAAAATATTCATAGCTGAATTATGGACATCCATTTTTAAAACCAAAACTTAAGCTTAGTTGTTTCAATGACACATAAACCTATGTTTGTCATAAATGCCTCTTGTATGTGGAATATTTCAGAACCAATACATAACTTCTATTGCACTTCAGAACAAGTATCTGAATTTTTTTAAATTTTGAAATTGTTCTAAAAATAGAACAAACTGGTCAATGTGTATTTAGCTTTTTCCACTACTGTTCTGTTCTATTTGTGTAGTTTACAAAATAACACACCTGTTACACTTGACTAGTTTAAACATTTTTAAATGATCTCAATGTATTATAAATGAAAAACATTTTATTTATTCTGTTTTTGCCTTCTGAAGAAACTGAGGTAAGATGTACAATTTTCTCGTATACAATTTTTAATGTACTAAATATTGTTAGATTGTACAAGTTGATTATTTTAATGAATTGTTTTGCAGATTTTCAGTTCTGTACTAATTTTTCTTTTTTGTATAAATAAACAAATTATTATTATTATTTTATGTAAAAGAAAGTGAACAAAACCATCTTTTTGTATCTGTCAATGTTTTTGTTAGATTGAACAAAGAATATGAGAACCTAACACTAGATGATTTAGCATTTGTTGCTGTCTTAGGGACTGGAGGGTTTGCAAGAGTTGAACTTGTAAGTAGCCTTGTTCTAGAAATAAAACGGTGAACTAACAAACAATTGGTAATAGCATTAAGGAATAGAATTAAACGCTATTTTTTTTGTTCAGTATTGCATGCTCTGCTCTTTGTAAACCTGCATTACTGTAATGAAATGCCATTTCTTGGTTTTCGCTTTTTGTGAATGTGAGAAACTACAAATTCTTACAGTAGATTTAAACTATTTTTAGTTTTATTTGACTTGTACTGTCTCTAATATTTAATAGGACATGGTTTGTCAGTCTTTTTTTTCCCAAGATAAATAATTGATAAAAAGCAAATTTGAAGGTATATTGACACCAGTAATAAAACAGAAGGAAGGTTAAATGGCTATTTCACCCTATTCCAAAGCTTTCTCTAACAGACAAGCTGATGATACAGAAGTATTTAATGTCTTTATAAAGTTTTTTTTTTTTTTTTTTGAGATCTCTTTTTGAAAGACAAATTTGAACTATAAGAATTGTTTAATAATGAAATGTTTTAGACTGCAATTTAACAAGACCAAGTAATTAGAATCAGAGTACATAACATAATGTAGAACTGACATGTTAAAATTGTGTATGGATTTATCTGTAGCTATCCGTTGCTGATGGAAGCTCCAGAATTGGGCACACTTGTCTTGCTTAACATGTAATTTTAAGGGGCTATTCCCCATCATCAATTACATGTGTAGTTATTACTGTTTGATTTCCAAAGTTTTTTATAAATAGTTTAGTTTATCACCACTACGTAAAGTGGACTAGCTGTTCTGTCTCCTGAGGTTAATGTATCCAACTTTTTGGATATCTTCTTTTTTTTGATTTTGTGTTCTGAAATCTAGTTAGTTACAAAATTTACTGACAGCTCCATATTTGCATGCAATTCATTCAAAATACTCCCACGACTTGATATGCTAAAAAGTTTTTTTTTAAATGTGTAGCAAAAGCAATTTAAGTAAATCATCCCTTAATTGTACATTTCGAAGTAGATAATGCAAATTTGTTCTGTTTTTTACGTATTGGAAAAGTGAGAACCTTGTTACAATGGCTTATTCTTAATTTGAGGTTATGCCAGTTTAATAGATGTACTTTTTCAAGAATAAATTTTTTTTTTAGTTTTTAAAACCAGCTTTAGTCCCAAATGTTTTGACTTCAGGTGCAGCTGAAGACAAGCTCCTCGAAGACCTTTGCTCTGAAAATAATGAAGAAAGCTCTTGTTGTGAAGACCCGCCAACAGCAGCACATCTTATCCGAGAAGAAAATAATGGAAGAGGCCAACTGTGACTTTATTGTGAAGTAAAGAACATGTAGCTTTTTATAAATTTTAATGTTGATGTACGAGACCTAGTGTTAATATTGTTCCTCTCAAATTGGCAACTGACATACTATATAAAGATGATAGCATTGGATTATCTTTAACAGTTGTACTAAAAGAGGCTTGAAATAAGTATATGCAACTTTAACAAAATATTGAAATTTTTATGGTTGGAATTTTCTTTGTCATTATAAAACTTTGTGTTAAGAGTACTTAATCTGTTTCATCCAATATAAATGTTTTTAGGCCTTGTTGAGAGCTCGCTACATTACTTGACTATTCATTGTTTTTTCAATAGTAAAGTGTAAACTACACTAATATTTCTATTAGTGTTAAAAGCTTTTCCAATAAATAGTGACTAAATTATTAATTAGTATATGTAGTTGAAGTTAAAGGGAGTTCTGTGTATTGTTAGCTAATCTATTAGATTTAGTTCTGGTTATTGTGGCCAGTAAGTTCGTTATTTGTAAAAACGAGGTTTATTGTCTCTCCCAATCTACAAGAGGTTTCTACTAAATGTATAAGATATACATGGTGGCTTATTGCAACATGGCCTTCTACAGTATCTAGACATTGATTTTATTAGAATGTATATCATATTCATAATGTAACATTTCTGCTATCTGATTAGTCTTGCATTTTTAGACGCTATTTTGTAATCTATTGCTGTTAAATGTAAAGCTTTTTATTATAATTAAAAAGCGACTTAGTTCATGAAGATTGTTCCATTCACTAAACTATGCTCTATAAGAAAAAAAGGAAATCAAAATATAGCCCTTGATCAAATATTTATTGAGCCTTTCTTTAAAGTCATATATTGTATCTACCATACCTGAAGGGAACTTATTTCAGACCATCTGTTAAAATAACCAGTCACTGAAGATGATTCATACCCTACTAATATTTGTCTAGTCCTACTGTTCTTACCATTAAGTACAAAAAAAAAAAAAGATGCATTGTCAGTTTTTAAAACACCTTTACCAACATCTTTTCTAACTCTCAAGATAAGCCATCAGTTTAACTTGTCTTCCTTTTTAACTTTTCATCCCACTTATTCTCCTCTGAACCATTTTCAACAATTCTATACCCTTTATTAGATAAGGAGTTCTATACTGAATATTTAACCAGTGATCTAATATAAAAAATTAGCTTATTTAGACTGGTATTAAATAATTCTGTAGATTAAAATCTCCCTTGCCTTGTTCCTGTCAACAGTATCAGTTTGCACTAATGAACCAGGACACCACAAACGCTGTACAACACCTAATGCTATTTCTAACATTATAATTCATATTATAACCCATGCATTACTTTCTATGTATAATTAACAACCATCAGATTTTTCTCTATTTTCAATAATTCATATTTTTAAATCCAGTAGCATTCTGTTTGCATAATATTGTAAGGGACCTCTAGAAACATATTGATTACTTCACCTATCACTGGGCTTTTTACTCTGATCTCGATCAATGAGTGTTTAAGTAACTTGACATTTCTCTAGTTTCATTGTACTCCATTTATAATCCTTTTAACTTTTATCTAGCCAGTTTTCTGCCAGATGAGTTAACCTATCACCCACATCTACAGATAATGTTGATTTTAGTGGCACCTTGTAAGGAGATTGAAAATAAAACTAGACAAACTGAACCCACACCCTGGTCTACATAACATCCGTAAAAGTAATTTAGTCAGTTTAACTATTCAGTGGTAAAAGTATTGCCTATTTAGGGCTCTAATATTTGAGAATGAAATAGTTTTTGAGTTTAAAGTATGTTATCTACACTAATTATTTGGTACTTTATCTTTAGATATGCTTAAGTAATAACCAATAAACTAGACGAGTGTAACTCGTCATTTGGAATAATTAGTTGCCAAACTATTTTATTAATATTTACAGATTTTATTAATCACTGTATTAATACAAATATTTTAAAATCCTTAGCTTAAGATAAACCTTCAAACATCTTCATTGTGATTTCTGGTAAGTTTTCTGTATCTGTGTAGTTTCTTTGTACCTCTACCAATAATAGCATAACGAGTCAACTTGTCTTAATTTGACTTGCAGGCTGTATTGCACATTCAAGGACTATAAACATTTGTATTTGTTAATGGAAGTGTGTCTTGGAGGGGAATTATGGATGATGCTAAGAGATAAGTAAGTCTGCAATGTTTTGTGAAATTTGTAGTTTGTTACCTTTTTCAATTAATTTCACATAATTTGTTTTGCATCTTTGTGTTACACTTAATGTTTTTTAAATCTATACTAATTTTTCTAGAACTTTCCAGAAAATACATCCTGTAATCTTTTGTATGTGTAAACTATATTGGAATAATTTTCCTATTTCTTTCAGAGGATATTTTGATGACATCACTACTAGATTCTATACTGCTTGTATTGTTGAGGCTTTTGATTACCTTCATGCTAGACACATAATCTACCGTGATTTAAAACCAGAAAATATGTTGTTGGATGAAAAGGGCTTTGTAAAGCTGGTAAGACTTGAACCAAGTTGCTAGGACAACAACCTAGGTTTTATGATTTCCAAATTCTAAGCTGTTGAATCTCGTGATATTCCTGAAAACTTAATGTATACTACATTTGAAGTTTTTCAAAAGTTTTAAGCTCAACTTTAGGTATTAACTTCAGTTCTTTTCGCTGTTTTTCTAGTGTAATAATTCAATACTGTAATTTGAATATAATTATAACTTGATTTGATAAATGCAATGTTCTATTTGTTTTAAATAGGTGGATTTTGGTTTTGCTAAGAAACTGCGTGTAGGCCATAAAACCTGGACGTTCTGTGGAACTCCAGAGTATGTTGCTCCTGAGATTGTACTCAACAGAGGGCATGATACTGCTGCAGACTATTGGTCATTAGGTGTATTAATATTTGAATTATCGACAGGAGTGTAAGTACTTTTACCCTAAGTAAAAAAGGGGCAGCTAGGGGTACAAGATTACTAAATCTAGGAACTCCTATAATACTAACCTACTATATTTTACACTTTTAATTACTTCAGTTTTTATAGTTTACTCGACAATGTAAGAGTTCTACAGATTTTAACTATCACAACTTCTGACCCAACAAAGGATATTTAATGTTTTTAAGTTCATTTGTAAGGCTATAAATATGCTTGGGTGAAGACTTTTAATGTTATTAAAAAAATTTCTCTTGCAGTTTATTTCTGAAAGATTTAAACTACTTGTGGTTGGGGAAAACTACTTAAACTGTTTGTTCTTTTTACATATAAGAATTAAATTCTCTAAAGTACAGATACTCACGCTCGAGAAAATTCAATGTATGATCTGTTAGCTAATTTCTGTCATACTTTTTACTTGCTTTTTATTTTAAGCTTTAATTTCTAGTTACTGCATTTTAAAAGAAAACTCAAACTTGATAAATATACTCTGGAGTGTGCATTTAGAAAAATTAATTCTTTTTTTATATGCAAAAACTAGCTGTTTTTTGCATATAAAATTCTCAACAAGTGGGTTTCTCAACATCACTTAAAATTAATTCTTTAACATCTTGTGGTAACTCCAACTGGTATGTTTTATAAACCATTGCTGAATTTTAACTTTATTTCAGGCCACCTTTTAGTTCTAATGATTTCATGGAAACGTATAATTCAATCTTAAGAGGAATTGAAATGATTGAATTTCCTCGGACAATATCCAGAAGTGCTTCATCTCTGATAAGGAAACTGTGCAGGTTTGTGCAATATATCTTAATATGGTGTTTATGTCAAATATAGCTTTTAAACTGAAAGTTAACTTTCTTTATGTTATTAAATTTATGCTACTGAAATATTGTACCAAAAAATTCTTTTCTTAAAATCTGGTAGAATGAACATGTTTTTTACCAGTTTCATTTAAATATTGACAAGTTTAATATCACTTTACTTTGCTGTATTAAAAAAAACCTTACCATCTGTTTTTATATAGTTTATCAGACATTTATCTATAGCCTCCATCCTATCCTAGTGTCTTGTCTATAATGTTTCATACTTCAATTTGAATGATATATAATAACATACTTTGAAAGTATGTTACTGTAAATATAAGGAAAACGCACAAATTAAGTTATGATGACCAGAGGATAAATATTATTTGTAGAATGTCCTTATTCTACTTGTATTTTTCTGTATCTTTGACATAATCTTTATGGACAACAGAGGACTTTAGTTCATCTTTGTTTCCATCCTTCAAACTACTAATAGATTAACTTCTTAATTGGCCCTCTACAACTATGAATTAAGTTTAATTTAAACTCCCATAAATTTACTACCTTCACAATTTCAGAAAACAATCATTTCAAAAAATATGAAACTGTTAGACTATCCCTATCCTGCCAAAATCTATATCTTAGTCCTACTATTTTCATATTTTAAATATGAAAACTCTTTATATTATTAATTCCCTTTTTATACTCTTGACAAGAAATCCACTTGAACTAAAAATATATTCCCAACATGGTTAGTATAGGTATTAGTACTTTTATTTTAATTAGTGCTAATGCTCGAACAAAGTCTTAAATTCATGATTTCTTTTATTTTAAACATCGTATCTTGATCTTTTCACAAAAATCTTTCATTTCACTTTGTCCAACAACCATTCTGTTGAATACCATTCTAACCCTCAACTTTCTAAAAATTGTCCTTTCCTAACAAAAGGAACCCAAGACTGAACATAATAATTGTGACTTAACTGGTAATCTATATAATAAAAGTAACATCTTTTTCAATACTTCTAATAAATATAACTTAAATTTCTTTTTGCCCTATTGCTAGCAACAGCACATGCTTTGGCTTTTGACTTATTTATAATAATGTCAAGGTGACTTCCCCTCCAAGTTATACTTTTAATTCAAATTACAATTCACATGCAATATCTTGTATTTAAAATCTGTCTGCCTGACTTGGTAAATTACTTAAATTGGCATCCTCTTCAGGTGGCAACACCAAAGACTTTATCAAAAGTAATTAATGAAACCATTGAGGGCTATGGTGTAATTGGTTGGATAAGGAAGGGAGTAAAAGTGTAATTACTCAAAGTACACCTGTTTTGAAACTCTAAATTTCATGTTGGATTAAAATAACTTTGTTTATTATGTAACAAATAGGCTTGTTTTGCTAAGCAGGAACTGTTTCTATTTGAAAATTGCATATTCTATGAAACTGTTCTAATGTGTTAGAAATAACGCATTATTTGACATGTGACAAAGTCTAACTTGACACTTCATTAATACGTCCAATTACAAGCTAGTCTCTAATGGTTATTTCTTGTACATTAGGGTTAAACATAAATTAAGATTGAAGATTTGTATACAAAGGATGAACTTGTACACTGTCAAGGAGTTTGTTTACTGATCATTACACAATTTGTCCTTGACACAGTATCTTATTAAACTGATATGTACTAAGATTCTTCAGTGTAGTCATCCTGTACTATAGTTGTTTAACGTTGTGCTTCTTTCAAATCTTGAAGGAAAATTGTTCAGTTGGTGGTAATTACTTTACAGGGAGAATCCAACTGAAAGGCTAGGCTATCAGAAAGGTGGAATCCCAGTTATTAAGAAACACAAGTAAGTTGTATTAACCTTTCTTAAAAGGTATCCCATCTCGAGGAACACCTTTTGTAGTTACATTTCACAGTAAGATAAGAGATGTAAGTCCATACCTGCTACAAGTAATATTTTGATTCTGTTAAGATGATAACATATTACTTAAACAGAAACCCAGATACCTGGCTATAAATAACAACACTACTGGTCTGATGCCTGTTGGTAATTAGATGACTATTTTAGCAGGGGCACTTGGTTTACTAGTTTCAAAGCACCTGTCTAGAAGAAAAGAACAAAAAGCTAACTATTAGGATTAAACCTTAAAACTAAGTTGTCATTGTTTTAATAACTGAATATAAACGTTTTTATATTTATAATTAAACTTGTATTTTTACAGTGGATTATCACAACATTAAGCCACTTTAATTTCTACAAGATTGAAAACATTAACATTCAATAGTTGAATATTAAATTGTTCGTGATTTTGCCAGATGGCACAGGAACATTCAGAACTTTTCTACTAATTAGACAAGATGTATAGATACCTTAATATCTGTATTCATCTGCACTGTTCTTCTGATTTTGTTTGAACATGAGGTATGTATTATAAGGAGCTGTGATTTTGTTTAATTTCGACCAAATCGTAGAAAAAGGAAAATAGATATCCTGAAAGACTCGTTGTATTAACTATATAAATCACTCGTATAATTTATTGTAAAACTAAGTGTTGACCCTTTTTGTTTATCTGAAGTGAACTATAGAATTTTTTGTAAATCACTTTCAGTTTGTTTTAACTTGTTTGTATGTGGTGTTTTGTACAATTATTTGGTGTACTTTGTCAATGAGAATTAACATAAGTTAACATGCATTTCTCAAGCTACTTTACAGTAAGTTACTGTAGAATGGATTAATATCAATTTAGATGTTAACCTATGACTCCAGACCCTTGTTATCATGCAAACTTTTTAAATATATAGCAGTAATGGTTTTAGAGGTTTTCTCTTTCCACCTTTGTCCATAATCAATATTGCACACCTTTTTATAAACCTAACTATTTTTGATTTCTCAGGTCACTTGTCCTTTTCATTAGTTCTTTCTCCACTTCAAATTAATGATTTACTTAACTTAAACACGAATCCATAGACAAGTAACAAAGAACCTTTAGTCTCATTTCTTCCTATGTGTATGTTCTTATCAAAACATTTTTTCTTCAACCAAAGATCTCCACTCATGTTTTAAATGCAATAATTTTTATTTAACTGAACTTTCAAAGTATTTTTCATTTACTTTTTAAGTTGGTTTGATGGCTTCAACTGGGAAGGACTGCTAAATAAGACCGTAATACCACCAACTATCCCCACGGTATGTCTTAATAGATTTTAATATACCTATTAAATATTGCAGAATAAAATTTATGGCTCTAGTTGTCTGTTTTTTGGTTTTTTTCTGATCACTTGCAATATTGGTTGAATGTATCTACAGTGAACTTACGGCAACAGTGCATTTTTATCTTGTTCTTAGTACTGTAGTATAAGTACTTGTGTATCATTTATAATCCTGTTAGAAGTGCCTCTGGTATCCTTCTTGACATCAGTAGTGTGGTTATGAAAAGTGTTTAAATGATGTTTTCACACAGGTGAGAAACTCTTTGGATATCAGTAATTTTGAGCACCCACCTGAAATTGAGGAAGAACTCCCTGACGATAACACTGGCTGGGATTTAAATTTCTGACTGGAATTAACAAGAATATTGAATGAGGATAAACTTAAGTGGATGTTGTAACTAAAGTGTCAGGATATAACTGAAGTTGTGAACTTTTTATCAGTATTAAAAGTTAAAGGAAGGTAAATTATTCATAATTGTCTGTTCCTGGTTTCTTCCTTTGCTGTAATTAAATCTTGCATTGAATTTATATACTAAGATTCCTTGTGATCATATTTTTTAAGCTGCAAATGAAAAAAATATAAATGTAAACTGTTAATTATTAAATTAATACTATAAAAGAAAAAACAAAACTTCATTCATAGAAAATATCACAAGTGTACTTAAATTTACATTAAATACGAATTATAATTTTAACAACAAATGTGTATGTTAGAAATTAATATTGTAAATTTGCACCTGCAGTTGTTCTTATTAAATTGAGTTATTTGTAAGGTTTTAACTAATTTTTACCAAATATTCTAGAAGTTGATTTAGTTATGGTAACATGAAGAACAATCTTGAGGTGCTTGTTTTAAACAAATTTGTTTTAGTGATGCAAGCAACAAGTAAACTTTCAAACAATTAATTGAACTTTAAGTAACTACTGTTAAAAGTGGTTAATAATATTGTTTAACCATTATCTAAATTTAAAACCAATGGACATACAATTAAAGTTTCTTTAAACTGTTAACTCGTTGTTTCAAAATGTTAGTCTTATGGATAGCTTCATTTAAAGGAATATCAAATTAGAAAAATTAAAAACTTTGTTAATTTAGTTTTTGTAGTTATATGCAATTAACTTGTCTTTTTTCATTAGTTTAATGCATAATTTGAATGGAATGAATTTCATTTATCCAAACTCTAATCAACTCGACATTTAATTACTTTAGTTTTTAAATAAAACTTTTACTGTTCTTGGGTATACAATGTCTGGTTCCTATCTTCAGGATTTTCAAGTAATTCTATTAAGTGTTGTATATAGAACATCACGTATAAGTTTATTTAAAAGTGAATCGTGTATATTATATATAAATAAATAAATAGTAACCTTATGAGGCTTACAAGATTTGTATATATTTTATAATCTGTAGAATGTTTCTATACTACCAACCTATTAGATCACATCATTTATATGATGCAGGACTTTTCTGGTTTGCAATTGGTAATATCTTTACATTTAATACTTTAATTTTCATTAAGTGTGTAGATGTTTTTAATCCATGTTTTGGTAACTGTTCTGATGTTTTTGAAAATTGATTAAAATATTTCATGATGACTCAATAAATATTTTATAAGCATTACTTTGGTAAACTACCTGTAGTGAAACTGATTTAGTGTTATTTAACCATATTTGTTATGGCGAATAGCTATCTGGCTCTGATAGTTGTTTAAACATGTAAACTTTACTCGCTAGACTGATTCATTTTAACCATTGAACAAGTTCGAGCAATGATAATCACTTAATACCTACTAGTACGTATAAAGTGCTATACAATGACATTTAATTGTCATCTCTTAAACCCATACATGTCATTACATAATCATTAAATCATTCGAGTCGACGAAACTCTCACATACTGGTATAATACATACCTCGTTATCACCGGTAAAAAATGCCCAAAGAACCTAGCGTTGAACTTCACCTATCAGATGCATGACGAATGTTTTGTTTAGCTTTAAAACTCTGCACAACAGTTGTTTAAATTCAAATTTTTTCAGCTTTTACAAAGATAAATTGTTTTTAATACTGACTTTTATTTTAGCGTAAGCAATAACTGCTCTGAATAAGAGCAATTTAGAAGAAACCACGAAGTTCGATAACATTCGAATGACCATCTTTGATCCAATTCGTTTTTTTTCTTCTTTGTACTTGTATCCTTTTGTCCTTTTAACTAAACTTTCATGGACGTTGTACGCATAGCCTATTTCAGGTACGTAAACAATACAATGTAGTACAATAAAATATACTTAAGTTACTAATGTTTCTGGATAGTTTAAATTAAAGACTAAATGTTCCTCGTATTTATTCATCTTTTAACTTTTAAAACCTGTAAAGAGTAAATCTCTTGTCATCTTTTATTTGTATATAGTTGACTCATTTTTTAGTGTCGTGTCTGTGTTTGCAGCTGGTTGGATTCGTTATTCTAACTTAGTTTTCGTACGCTTGCAATGTTTTCTGATTGGTTCATAACCGAATCTGGTATTTAATTTCTACTCTCATATTCTTTACGGTGGTTTTTTTAAAATTCCTTTCGACCCGGGGTAGGGTGTAACATTTTCACGTAGCATTACACATCTTCCCCTTAAATATTAAAACACACTCTAAAGGCAAGCTTTACTTCCTTAAGTTTTCGTAAGCTAATTGGCTGCTGAAGATCTATTCAATTGTTACTCCTTCAGTCGAATAGACCAAATCTGAGATTTTGGGTCCACCCACTATCTTGTTCGTGGTTTTTGCACCTTTGTAACGTTTTATGTTTTTTCTATGCGCCATTTACGTACCCCATAATTTGTCGGGAGATACGAGTTTAGATCGAGTAAATCGAAGAGGTTTGTTTTGAACCTGATTTAAAACTGACATAACTGTTCCTTTTTAGATGTTGAATATATAGGTGTATAATAATTTCAGCATAATATTGTTTTTGCAAATACATCTGTGATCAGTTGTAATGAACTGACTGAATAAATGTCGCACTGTTTCAGAATATACGAGCGGCGGCGAGATATTCAACATCCGTATTTAAAATATTACCTTGAATACAAGGGATCACATGCGTATAAAACACTGGATTCTAACTGGTTTTATGGTCGTGGTGTAGTGTAAGTAACATCTGAAAACACTTGACTTTTCGATGTAACTTAATTCGTTTCACTTTATTTTTCTTAATATTTTTAGTTTAATTCCGTTAAGATATTGTTCGAAATTCAGGGAGGTGGGGAGGGGAAGAGTCTCCTTCGCTCTGTATTCCACTATCAAAGTCCCTGTCGGAAAAAGTAGGAAAAACTTAATTTAGAACTGCAGTTATGAGGGTGATTAGGATGCTGGATATAATGTAGTTAGCTGTAAATTAACATGTCACTTTAATCAAAACAGCTTCAACTTATTTCTTAATATGTAAATTGAAGTTTGAAATTTTAATTTGCTTATTTAGGTTTACTTAAGCAAGAAACGGTACCCTCAACTCTACTGTAGTTATTATGAATTAGCTGCTTGGACTCGATGGTGGTTCGCGTGTATGGCTAGGTGATTAGAGCGCTCGACTCGTAATCTGAGGGTCGTGGGTTCGCATCCCGGTCGCGTCAAATATGATTGTCCTTCCAGCCGAGGAGGCGTTATAATGTTACTGTCAACCCCACTATTCGTTGGTAAGAGTAGCCCAAGAGTTGGCGGTGGGTGGTGATGACTAGCTGCCTTCCCTCTAGTCTTACGCTGCAAAATTAAGGACGGCTAGCGCAAATAGCCCTCGAGTAGCTTTGTGCGAAATTCCAAAACAAACAAACAAAAACGAATCTTAATCTGAGGGAAAACAAACGAATCTGTTTGCTCTTTCAGCTGTGAGCAGCTATGCGACTGTCAATCCCACTATTCGTTGGTAAGAGTAGCCTACGATTTGGCAAGGGATGTCTAGCCACCTTTCCCTCTAATCTTGCACTACTTTTTGGACGACGAGCGCAGATAGTTCCAGTGTAGCTTTGCGCGAAATTCCGAACAGTGAGTGGGTTTATAACACTAAAATTCTGCTTTCGATACTCTCAGTAAGCAGAACAGAACTCATTCTAACAACTTAAACTACTAAATATTTCTTTATTACATACTGAACCTTTATATCACGCATAATTGAAAGCCTCGCACAAACCTTACTCAGGGTTTTAGTTTAAGTTTATTTATGAAACCTAAATCAAACGCTGTGTTTACATTTCGTGAAATTTGATTTACCGTGGGAAGTAACGTATTTATAGCATGCTTTCAAACGTATTAGTTTCGTTTCAATTTTGTTAAGATTTCTAATTAATATATAAATGTGAAGCCCAATCTCTAATTTCATTTATTTATCGTTCGGTTGGCTGAAAAAATTCGCTAAAATCAAATTACTAGCTACTACACTGCATATTCTGTATTTTTACGTAAATACAAGATCGCGCTGTGAGCATTTTTTTTTTTTTTTCTAGGGCTACTCTTTTACCAACGAAAAGTGGGATTGACCGTCATGTTATACGCCCCCACGGCTGGGAGGGCGAGCCATGCCGGGCCTTATGAGCAAAGATATTTTAAAATGCTACACGTACAATACATTTTGTATTGTGAAAATTATATACAACCCAATCTGGATAATGAAACAAAATTGTTGGATCCTTATTTTTCAACAACGACTTGGTGTTTCCTAGCAGTCCTTAAAATCTTAAATTTACATCTTGTGACTTTAAAGATCTCTTTAAAGGTGTTGAATTTAATTTCTATAGATATTTATGCCGTATCTTTTCATCACTTTTTATTTATTTCTTGCTGCGTTTAGGCTTAACAGATATTGCAGTACTAAGCACTCATTCTATGTAGGCCTACATAAAAAAAAAAAAAAGTTAAATAACTAGCAGCTATATACGAATATTAGCCTAAAATTGCTTTTAACACTGAACTTTTAATGAATTTTAAAATTAAGCTGATGCTAGTAACCCTGATCTGACAATACCCTAATTGATCAAAAACTTGTTACCCACTAAGTGCTCGAGGGAGAAATTAAGTTTATACAATAGCAGAAAATCGAAAATTTCTGTAGATTTTCTCATCAAGTGTTTTAAATATTGAAATTTCCCGAATTTTTAAGCGATTGTGCGTGCGTTATACTCCCAGATAGCTATAACACTTGGGTTCAGATTTCTGGAACTGTTTGATTTTGTTCTAACTTCTAGCCCAACGTATGCGAGAGGATTCTTTTGATAATCTCGTTACTGGGGAACTAAGAAAACGTTTGTTTTTTTTATCCACTTTCTGATGTTGTGGAGATAGAAGTGAAGACTAAGGTTGTTGGGTATACCCGGGAAAACGCGCGAACATACTGTTTCTTCAACACTTTTTGTGTGGGTAGTTTTTAGACTTTGGTTAAACACCATCAGATAAGGAGGGGGTTCGATTCCCGACTGTATCGACTAAGTGAAGGTTCACGGAATCCGAATGGAGAAGTTACTCGCTTAGTCTTCTAGACTGTGATGTCGAAAACCCGCTTGTAAAGTAAAATATACACGTGAAAACGGTTCGTTTGGGTTAAATATTTTTACGTAGAGGAGCAAACAACGTTTCGACCTTCTTCGGTCATCGTCATGTTCACAGGAAGGTCGAAACGTTCGCTCCTCTACGTAAAAATGCTTTTTCAACCTAAACGAGCAGTTTTTACTTTTTTTTTTTTTTTGTTGTTGTTGTTCACGTTTCAAGTACCTCCTAATAAAGATTAGTTCTGGAAGCACGCTTCTCCAAGCACGACCTGTGAAATAAAGTAAAGCAATAAGAAACTAACATCAGACATGTTTAAATCTACCATGTAAATGTAGTTTCTTTTATACATAATTTTAGTTACATGTTTTATAAACAGAACGAAAGATTAAGAGTGACATTTTGTCTTAAACTTATTTGAACATCCTAAACAAATAAACCGTAAAACACCTAATTTTAAATAGAAATAAAAAAATTTGAGTGTTCAGTTTACTTTTGTTTCGTGGTTTGTTATTTAAAGTAAAGTAAAACTGAAGAAACTCGTTAGTTTAAATAATGAACTGTAAAAATATTTAACGGAAGTAATTTAAAACTGTAAAGATTGCTTTCAAGAATGAACTGTAAAATATCTTCCTTAAAACATAATTTAAAATTGTTCAAACACTTACGCTAAAACTGAAATAACAATTTATAATTGTTCAAACAGTTTACATTAAACAATGAGCCCTAAAACTGAAATACGAATTTAAGTGTCGTCCAAAACGTTCACTTTGTTATTTTTCTCTTAGTCTTTTACAGATAATTATCCAATTTTAAAATTGTTCGAATAGTTTTAAAATCTGTAAAACACTTCCATTAAAAACAAGTAACAATTTAAATTTTTTCAAAAAGTATAATTTAAATAATGAACCATAAAAGAGAAGTTAAATTTGTCCAAACAATTAACTTCCAACAATAAACCGTAAAACACTTACCTTAACTGATTTAAAAACTTTAAATTGTTACTCTTGTTTTAAGTTAACACTCATCTTACAATAGATATAAAAAATTTAACATTGTTCAAACTATTTCAAACAGAGAACAGTAAAATACGTACCTTACAAAAATAATTGAAAATTGTTCAAATAGTTTACTTTAAATAATCAACCGTAAAATACTTGCCTTAAAAACAGTAGAAATTTGAAATTGTTGAAACGGTTTACTTTTAAATAAAGAGCTGCAAAACACTTGCGTCACAACAGAAGAATTCAAAATAGTTGAAAAAGTTTACTTTAAGTAATGAACTGTAAAACGCTTACGTTATAACAGAATAAAACAATATAAAATTGTTCAAAAAGTTTACTTTCAAGAATGAACTTTAAAATATCTACCATAAAAGAGAAGTAATCATTTCAAACGTTTTTAATGTTATTTAATCAATAATGCATGCTCCTTTATTATTACTTTCTACCAAGGATTCATACGCTTCTGAATGTTATTTCTATAAAATTCTTGGGGTTTGGAGGAAAAGAATGTAAAGAGGGTAGTTTGACATCTTCCTGCATTCCAAGCTCTTTTCCATCAAGATAGTTCTGCAACCTTCGGAATAGATTATAATCATAATGAGAAAGGTCTGGAGAATAAGGAGGATGTAGAAGCTTTTCCCAGTCTAGTTCTTCAATCTTTGGAGATGTGTTCCTTGTTGTATGGGGCCGTGAATTATCCTGGTGTAACACAACACCTTTACAATTAATCAAAGCAAGCCTCTTTTTCTTTCAGTGCAACATTCAAGTGCTCTAACTGTTGACAGTAGAAGTCTGATGTAATCATTACGTTGAGTGGCAGCAACTCAAAGTGGATCACACCAACGATATCTCGCCAAACGCTTAACAAGACTTTCCTCGGGTATAGGTCCATTTTGGACTGCGTTTTAGCCAGGTTATCTGCACTGAGTCTGCAGCGTTTAACATTTTTATAAAATATTCATTTTTCATCTCCAGTCACAAATCTGTTCAAAAAAGGTGAGTTACGTTCACGAGCGAGCAGAGAAGTGCGAATGTCTTTTGTTAAATCATAGTTTGACACCTTTCCCAGCTGTTGCAGATGACGGTGAACTGTTGAATGGATTGAAATAAACTTCTGTTCTAGTTTATCAACTGGTACAGTACAATATTCATTAAGTGCAGCAAGTCATCATTAAACTCAACAAGACGACCTGAACGTGGCGCATCACTGAAGTTGTCACCTGATCTGAACTTCTGAAACCATCTTCGACATTTTCTTTCATTGAGAGACTCATCACCATAAATCCACTGAATGTGTCGTGTAGTTTCTGTTGTACTAATTAGTTTTTTTAAACTAATAAAACATTATATGCCTAATGTGCTCCTCAGACACATCCACCTTCATAAGGATTTATTTTATAAATGATTTGAAAAAGTGGAGTTGGATTAGTTTTTTTATTTGTCTGAACATGTTCATGTTTGTCCTACTATATATTTTAGTCATGGAAGCCTACAAAGACAGAAATGATGATGCACTTTGTGTATTAAATTTTCGGACATTACTCATGGGATGACCTGATAAATAATACATAAATAATAAATAATCCATCATATCGATTATTAGATTGTTTTTGTATTTAATTTGCTAAATAAACGTTAGATATTTCACAGGTCAATTACTTATTAAACACAGTAACATAATTTCACTGGTTATGTTAACTGTACCTTATTGGTAGCTGGAGATATTATTAAAGACTAGATACATCACGGATATTTTGATGTTTTAAAGTTTATCCGTATATTTACCTTAGCTAACGAATGTTAGATATAGTCTGTAGCCTATGAAACTTTTTCACTGGACTAGAAACCTGTACAAAAGAAGAAACCTAGAAGAATTTGAATCCTTGGATGAGGAAAACAACACTTTAACAACATAGAAGAATGAATTGTGGACCACTTTGTATAAAAGTGCTGCTTGTGGACCATTTAGTATGACAGTGCTGTTTGTGAACCACAGACAGGATGAAGGTATGAGAAATAACAAACGTTGTAAATCCTGTGATCTCAACAATCAGAATAAACATGAAATCAGCTCTCTCTGTATGCACCAATGTTCTTGGATTTATCTACAAGATACATTTCGAAATAGGTAAGAAAAACGCAATTAGATACAAAAAATATATAGTGTAAGAAATTGCCGCTCCCTACAGCCAGAAATTAAAAATAATTAAATAAAAGCTCAGAAAATAAGCCCTAACAAAACAATAACCATAAAAATACATATACGACAATAAAATTATTACAGAAGAGTTTATGAAACTAAAATGTAATAAGCGTTTAAACAAACATAGCACAACGTATTTATAAAAAGAAAGCTTAAAATTAACAAAATAGAAACAAATCTAATCACTAAAAAGTCACACAATGTCAAACAACATTGTAATGATACAACAGCTGTGAAATTTTAAACAAATATATTTACGTTGACTGAGTTATGTTTTAAATATTGATGTGCGTTTGTCACCTAGATTTCCCGAAAATGGCTGAATAAGTTTGGGAGAAAAAAAATTATTATAAACTTGGAATATGAGCGACCTAGCACTAGCTAGTGTTTGGAAGGTCGGTGTCAAGGTCACAGAAATATATAAAAAAATCGTTAGCTGGAAACATACCTGCCGTTAGTGTATCTGGTGTTCCTGGAGGCATACCTACAGTTAGTGTATTGATGGCGTTATTATTGTTAAAATCATTCGGTAGCTTAATGTCATTGACCGTATTCGTTTGCTGTAAATACACTATTGTGAACTTGTGATCATGGTTTGTGTATTTATTTTTTGCGAATCCCGCTGGACTGTGTTGGATTCACCGCTGTTTGTGAGAACAGTACAAAAGGTGAAGTGAAATTCTATATTTGGTGATAGTTGACGGATGGCAGTTGTTGACCAGTTGCCATCCTTCTATTGAGTTAATTTAAAACTATGGACAACTATCAGCAGCTAATCTTGAGTAGCTACGAGTGAAATGTTTAACAAGTAACAAACGCGTTGAAAATGAATCCTTTGCTCATATCTTAATGTGTATTTACAGATTTGTTCTTTTCAGACGTTAAGAAATTGTTTTGGAAGTTACTTGGTTATTTCATTCTTATTCTGGGACTGGTAATACTAGTTACACATTGTTTCACACACAAATAAAACTGGTTCCTCTTTCAAGAATTAAAAATGGTAATATATTCTTATAGACACAAATCTGGTTCATCTGTTAAAACCAAAGTATTTCGTTAGAAACAACATCAGGATAAATTGAAATCAAGAAACATTTTTTTACATTTGGTGCTAATTACATGACTAATGACTCAATTTTAGGGCGACATCTATTGGAAAACAAGATAACATAATGATTATAAATGAATGAATATGTTATGCAGGTTCAAATTATCGTAATCAACCATAGTGGTAATTATAGTTTGTGACCAGAATTTAAATATTATAAATTCTAGGATTATATTAAGAAAATATTTATTTTGATGTTTTGACTTCTTTATTCGTGTATCTGTAGTATTGTAATAACAGTGGAGTAAAATAAAGTTGAATTGACAATAAATGTGTTAAATACACCGATGTGTTTCTATTTAATACCACAAAAAGATTTTATTATATGTTCTTGATAACAACAGTCTATTGACCCTACATGATGTCAAAATGTTCACGCAAGGAAAAAGTTAGTTCGAAAATAATTTCTCTTTATTTAAAGAGAAATGTATTTATTTATGATGCATCTTTTACTTTATAGCCTTAATTTTAATTACAAATAAAGAAAGTGACACCTGGCGAGTAATAATCTCTTTGTTAGAGAACCATAACATGCGCGTATATGTATATTTTTTGTAAAAGTAAAATGGTTAAAATTGTGTTTGTTAGTTTTATCGAAACTTTACTGCCGCAGACACAGTATCAAAGTTCTAAAAAAAATTATACTAAATCGAACTTCAATTGTTTCCCAAGGTTCCAATAAATAGTATTTAATGTTGAAAATAACATTCATCCACATAGGAATAAAAATAAGGAAATTATTATAGTGGAAATACTTGCGATAAATTTTGATAGTGGACAATATAAACGTGTGTATAATTATAAACTAGGTTTGTAGTGAAAATAGAGTAGAAACTAACTAGGATTATTGAAGAACTTTTTCTGTGTGACTTTCTGCGAAAAATATTTTAACTGTGACCTAAAAATGATAAGGTATTAATTATTTTCCTTTTTAATATTCTAACTGGGATAATATGAAATTAAATGTTTTACAACAAAATATATGACTTACAAATAATTAGCCATACATATGCTAAGAAAATGTCATAACTTTGTTTTGTTTAGGCTAAAGCTGCACTGTGATTATATACGTGAATTAAACATTGCATGTCCACTACATGGTATCATGCCTTAAACTTACCTCTTAGCCATCAAATATAAGACGTTTGTGATGATTTATATGAAGTTACAAGTATAACAATTCCAGTATCTTTAAGGTAAAAAGAGAAGAACAATTTTTACTCTTTCAGATAAAATAAACTGAGAAAACAACTGGTGAAATTTAACTGGATTTGAAATAATTAAGCGTTTGTGTAATAACTGAATTTTAAAGTTTTTAGAAAACAGTTAATATAAGAAGTTAAATTTGAGAAGTTAAAACATCTTTCACATACTGTGAATGTTTTATTGTGTGTTATATATCTAATTATAAGCTAGTGGAGTACCCTAATCAACGTATAAAGTTCGTACTTCTGTTTGTATTCATGGTAAAGCTGCTAAGCCTACTTGTTGCTGTCACGCATTTTTAATAACTGACCCGGGGAACAGCACCCAGTTTTCAACACCTTACCATTTATAAAATCACGCTTATGCATTGACTGTCATTATTATAACTCACCCATAGCTCAAAGTTGGTGGAAGAATATTTTGTAATTTCGCAAAAATGAAAAACAAACAAACCTGAGTGCTTTCGATAGGTGAAACTTTTATTTTTTTTTCATGAGTGAGCTGGAAATGATTCTATACCGCTTTCATACCCCTGAGATACAGAGCTGTATCATATGACCTGCTAACGATCCTAGAGGCGCCGTATTAAAAATCGGTACGTCTCTAACTTAACAAGTTGCACAGTCATCCACAGACACAACGTTTGATATGATTGGTTACAAAAAGTTAATAAATTATCACTTTATTTCAACGACTCTTCCTTCCAAACTGACTTTTATGTTTTGTTTTCTTCCTTTTAGAACAGTTACACGTATTTATTAAAGTGATCATATATATGTGTGTGTGTTAACTAAAGTGATCATATATACATATATATCTGTCTATTAACTCGAGTGATCATATACTCTTCAAAAAAAGACACGCAAAAGGCAAAATTTGAGACATATTGTTAACAAGTTTATTCCGGTTAGTTCTGTATGACATCTGTGAAACTTTGCACATTCGCTGCTGAACATCCAGTCTGCAAAGGCGAAGTCCACGCTCACTAATTGAAGTCTAACGTCACTCAACGTCAATAACGAGTATGCCCCCCGTGAGCATCAATAAGTGCTTGGCATCTCTCTCTCTCTCTAAACTGAACCCCTGCCACGTTAGTTCAGTTTAGTTAGTCCCATGGAAGCGATGAGATGACGAATCACATCTTGTAGAATGGCTATCCACACAGCCTGCAAAGTTACAGTGGTCATAAAACTGGTGGTGGTCACGGAGGTTATGGAGGTGGTGGTGGTCGAGGTCATGGAAGAGGTGGTCATGGAGGCTATGGAGGTGGTGGTGGTTGAGGTTATGGAAGAGGTGGTCACTGAATTTATGGAGGAGACAGTTATGGAGGATCTGGTGGACATGGATACAGAGCAGGACATAGATGTGGTTATCAAAGAAACTTGTATAACAACTGAAAATAGTCTAAAAATAATAGATGAGTCTTAACTGAGCTCAGTTTAGAACCTTTGGTTCTAAGGACTGTTGGATATTTACCTATTGTAGTTCTGGAGGTGAAGTGGAATGCGTACTTTGAATTTTGACCTTTAATCTTTCAACTTTTGTACTTCTATTCAAAACACATCACCGTTTCTAGTTTCAGTCCTTTGCTTTTTAATAAACAAATAAATTTCAGTATGTTAATCTAGATTTTAATTTTGCATATAGAATGTGTACTAATTTCTAGCTTCAGTCATTTTTCTATGTAAAGCACGTGCTAATTTATAAATGATGTTTTTGTATTTAAAACAAATACTCATTTCCAAAATTTTCTCTTTACATTAAAAATCTGTAAATCGCTGAATTTTAATTTCGTTTCGCTGTTTCTCAAAACGAAAAAAAATAAACAGTCTGTTAAGCTGCCTTGGCAAACTGATGGAGAGAATTATCTCCAACCGTCTCCTCCATTTTTGCGAATCGAATAACATCCTTCCAGAATCTCAAAACGCCTCCAGAAAAAATAGACAAACAACAGATCACCTCACACGACTCACCGAATCAATCTACAAAGCTTACAACAACAATCAAGTAACCATCGGGGTATTCCTAGATGTCAGAAAAGCATTCGACAGCGTATGGCACAACGGCATCATATACAAACTAAATCACCTTCAAATAAATCCCACAATAGTCAAATGGATTTCAAATTTCTTAACCAATAGAACAGCACAAGTAAAAGTCAATAAAACTATATCCAAATCATTTAATATAACGGCAGGAGTGCCCCAAGGATCAGTCCTCTCTCCACTTCTATACATAATTTTCGGCAGTGACATACCTTTTCCAAATCTAACATACACACACAGTTCACAATACGCAGACGACATCGCAATCTGGAGCACCTCCAGAAACCCAGTAATGGCCATGTCTCGCGTACAAGAATCACTAAACAACGTCTCAACATGGAGCAACAAGTGGAGAGTCGTGTTAAATCCAACAAAAACACAAGCAATCACCTTCTATAGGAAACTTAAGAAGCAAAGAAAAAATATAGAAAAAATAAAACTATCACTTAGAAACACAACCATTAACATGAGCAAAAACATTACATTCCTTGGTGTCACTTTCGGCACAAAACTAACATGGAAAAAACATATAAACAATATACACTCATCAATCAGAAAAAGGATTTCATATCTAAAGACTATAACTGGTAAACAATCAAAATGCGCACCGAACACCATTATACAAATATACAAGGCTTACATCCGTCCACTGATAGATTACGGATGTCAAGTAACATACAATATGTCAAACAACACACTCCAGAAAATCCAAGTGCAACAAAACAGAATATTAAAATCTGCATTCAGCCTACCATCATTTACACCAACAAATTATATACATCAAATCAGCAATTAACCAACTATAAGAGATAGAATAACAGAACTTTCTCTCAAATATTATCTAAAAGCAGAAAATAGAAACAAACTAACGGCATCACTACACAAATTATCAAATGCACCAACAAAATACATTTCACCTTACAACATATTTCAAGAATCACAATCTACTCAACAAAGAATCTAAATAAATAAAATCCATGTCATTAACATGAATTCCTTTTCTTTTTCAGATACAGGGCACACGACAGGCAAAACTTTCGGCGCCTGTCCTGTGAAAGTGGGTTTTCTCGGGGCACTCCCGTTTCCCCCCCACATCAAAATCTTTAGGCATTGGATTTCTAGATCCCAGCCCAGGCAACTTTTTTGCCAGACCCTGAATCGTGCCGTTTGACTTGATCTGGATTTGAATTATATTCATGTTCACATCTGCTGGACTTCTTCCTTTCGGGACAATTCCCGGCCTTTCTTTCCGCTACTGCCTTTGCCTCCACCCAAGACAACATTCAGAGAGACATCCTCCACCCAAAAAGTCAAGAATAATAATAATAATTAATTAATTTAAAATAAAACACCACTTAACCTTAATAACAATCCACGAAAGGGGACGAAGAGGAACCACAACGTTCCTGAACAGTCCGGTTGGGGAGAGAACTCTTTTGATTTCTCTCTCTCTAAACTGAACCCCTGCCACGTTAGTTTAGTTTAGTTAGTCCCATGGAAGCGATGAGATGACGAATCACATCTTGTAGAATGGCTGTCCACACAGCCTGCAAAGCTGCTGCAAGCTAAGGTAGAGTCTGCGGTTGAGGTTGTCGCCATCGCAGACGTCGGTCCAACTCGTCCCAAAGATGTTCGATGGGGTTTAAATCTGGTGATCTGGAGGGCCAGGGAAGAACGTTGATGTTCTGGTGTCTCAAGATGACAGTGGTGAGTCGAGCTGTGTGTGGACGGGCGTTGTCATGTTGAAACACATCGTTGACGTTCACCATGATGGGTTGCACATGGGGCCTAAGAATCTCGTCGACGGTTGCGTACGGTTTGATCGGAAATCCTACGCAGCCCTGTTATGGTTGAGGCAGTAGACGTCGCAGTGGTGGTCTTATTCCGAAAGTAACGTAACCGGATGTAGCGATCTTATGCGGGTGTGGTCACACAAGGTCTGCCAGATCGTGGACGGTCACAAGTTGATCCATGTTTTGGTGACGATTCCATAGCCTTGTGATGGTGCTTGGGTGGACATTCACAGCTCTGCCAACATCTGATCGAGATTAACCTGCTTTCAAACGACCAATGGCGTTGTTGCGTTTGGCTTCAGTCAGTCTTGGCGTAACTGTATTGCGTGTCGGTGGCTTAACACTGAGCTATGGAAACCGAGAACCCATCACTTTTATAGGGATTTTTCAGATGTTGCACTTGCAGTATATTCAGATCTTTCAAACAAATTTATTGGACACGAATGCGTTTTGGCGAAAAATCCGTTGTTTTCCTCCGTTTTCAAAGTGCACAACTTTTATTGTCATTTTAGTCTGACAATCAGTGCCTTAACACGTGTAACATCACATACTCTGACCTTGTAACGTTATTACATATATTTATCTTTAAAACAACAAAAATATCCCTTTTGCGTTTCTCTTTTTTGAAAAGTATATATGTTTATGTGTCAACTAAAGGGATCATACATATGTATGTGTAAACTAAAGTGATGATATATACAAGTATGTGTGTTAATTAAAGTGATCATGTGTGTATATGTATATATATATATATATGTATGTGTGTGTGTATATGTTAAATAAAGTGAGCGATGATTTGAAGAAAGACCTCTATCGGCCAAATATATATCATTTCAGTTCATCTCGATGTAAGGTTGGAATCGTAATAAAGTGATCATTTAAGATCATAAATCAGTCACTATAGGAAATAATGCTTGTTTAGCTCAGAATTTTGACGGAATGTATAAAATATTGTGAAAATAATTTTTTCCCCATTTATTCCGAAGTATAGTGACTTATATCCTTCCAAAGTTTTCACTGAAAGCGCAATATAACTGATTTTTATATTATTTTTATTACATGGAATATATTCCTAAGTGAGAACATTTTACATCAAATTAGGGACAGTTAGCACAGAGCGCCCTCGAGTGTTGGTTTGTTTGTTTTGGAATTTCGCACAAAGTAATGTACTAAAAATACATATTTTAATAACATAGTAGTGTATTGAGTAAATACAGGTCTAAATTTAAGAATATAACATAATAATGTATTGAGTAAATACAGGTCTCAATTTAAGAATATAACATTATAATGTATTGAGTAAATACTGGTCTCATATTAAGATTATAACATTGTAATGTACTAAAAATATAAGGTCTCAATTTTAAGAATATTGTACAGTAATGTTTTGAGCAAATACGGTCTCAGTTTAGTTATAAAACCTAGAATTGTATTGAGTAAATACAACTCAAATTTTAAAAATATAACATAGTTATGTACTAAACAATGCATGTTTTAATTTTAACAATATATTATTGTCATGTAGCCCCCAGTGGCTCAGCGGTATGTCTGCGGACTTACACGCAAAAATCCGGGTTTCGATACCCGTGGTGGGCAGAGCACAGATAGCCCATTGTGTAGCTTTGTGCTTAATTCAAAAACAACAACAAATATTGTCATGTATTGAGGAAATACAGGTCTCATTTTAAGAATATTATATAGTAATGAATAGAACAAATACAGGTCTCAATTGAACAATATAACAATAATGTATTGAGCAAATATAAGTCTCATTTTAAGAATATAACACAGTAATGTATTGAGCAAATATGTCTCATTTTAAGAACATAGCATAGTAATGTATTGAGCAAATATGAGTCTCATTTTAAGAATATAACATTGTAATGTATCAAGCAAATACAACTCTCATTTTAAGAATACAACATAGTAATGTATTTAGTAAATACAGCTCACTTTTAAAAGAAAATAACATTGTAATGCACTGAAAAAATACAGATCTTGATTTTAAAAATATTATATAGTAATGTATTTATCAAATACAGGGGGCCTGGCATGGCCGAACGCGTTAAGGCGTGCGTTCGTAATCCGAGGGTCGCGGGTTCGCACCCGCGTCGCGCTAAACATTGTCGCCCTCCCAGCCGTGGGGGGGTATTCGTTTAAAGAGTAGCCCAAGAGTTGGCGGTGGGTGGTGATGACTAGCTGCCTTCCCTCTAGTCTTACACTGCTAAATTAGGGACGGCTAGCACAGATAGCCCTCGAGTAGCTTTGTGCGAAATTCCAAAACAAACAAACAAATCAAATACAGGTCTCAATTTAACAATATAACTTTAATGTATTGAGCAAATATAGACATCATTTTAAGAATATTATATAGGAAGGTAATGAGCAAAAACAAGTGACATTTTAAAAATATAACATAGTCATGTATTGAGAAAATATAGGTCTCATTTTAGGAAGTGGTAACCTATTGAGTAAATACTGGTCGCATTTTAAGAATATATCATTATAATGTATTGAGCATATACAGGTATCATTTTAAGTATATAACATAGTAATGTACTACAAAATACAGATCTCAATTGAAAAATTTAGCATAATGTTTTGAGCAAATACAGATATCATTTTAAGAATATATTATATGGTAACGTAATGAGCGAATACTAGTCTCAATTTGAGAATATAACATAGTAATGTACTAAAAATACAGGTGTTAATTTTAAGAATATTATATAGTAATGTATTGAACAAATACATGTCTCAATTTAAGAATGTAACATGGTAATGTATTGAGTAAATACTGGTGTCATTTTTAGAATATAACATTGTAATGTATATTCAGCAAATACCGGTTTGATTTTAGGAATATAACATGGTAATGTACTAAAAAATAAAATCTCAATTTTAAAAATATTATATAGTAATTTATTGAGTAAATACTGGTCTCATTGTAAAAATATAACATAGTAATGATAAAGTAAATAAGGCCTTCTTCATAACAATACACTAGGTGTTTGTTAATTACGGGCAATATTGTAAGTCTAGTTTCTAAGATTCCTGTTTGATATTTGATATTTTGTAGTTAGTAAATGTAAAAGTAATGAAACGCATATAAATAGGAAAAGTATTGATAGAATTTTAAATAATATAAAATTTGACTTTGTTTTATGTTTTTTTATGTAAATTAAGACGAAACTAAATGAAAGGGTTCTACAGTTCAAAACATGGCTAACTCTACGTTTTAACAAACCTTGTTGTTTGTTTGAGCACGAAGAAAATATCAGCCCTTTTAAAAAAACCGTCAGTTATAAGAAACTTTTCAGTTCGTTGTTTGTCAACGTGATCGGTACCAGTCCGTTCATGGCGAAGACTTCGTTTGAAACGTGTTGACTATAACTACATGACACCATTCTCTTGCTTCATGGGCCTATTTTATAACACAAATAAGATTACGTTATTAGCAGCATTTAGAGTGAAACTAAACTTTGCAGGATTGTTCATTATATATATAACTGAAGTGAACAATTTATGATTCGATACCTTGTCAATAATTCTGCTTTCTTTGTGGTAATCATTTAGCTCTAGACAAGAATATTTTGTAACAAAAAACATTCAACCTTTGATTTGGAGAGCCATTATGTACCAATGCCCTATCTTGTCTTTCCCACATCTGGCCTGCTGAGCTCCTATATTGTATAAATGTCTCTTCAACAGAGGTTATGGCAGACATGTTTTAACATTTTTATTTTCTTTCATTAATGGGGTCTTACAATTTCAATATCGTTTGAAGTATAGCAGAAAGTTAACAGTTTCATCCACTGTTTATTTACGCCCCAGTAAGCTGCTTTTTTTTTGTAAATTCTTACCAGCAGACTTTCGCCCTAAGACTTAGTTTCAAAATACACACTTTAAGATAAGGTATGTTTCGCACATACAATTACTATTACAAGTATAACTACATTTTCAAATCCGACCTGTATATTAAAGCGTTTTATAAGATGAAGTTTCCATAGAAACTCAAGACTTAAATTACTTATTTTTTATTTTCCATTTTTTCTGAAGAAGAAAAATACATTTTCTTTAAAGTTTTCGAAATATTGAGTTTCTGGCGTTGAGATTTATCTAATGGTATCGGAACAATCAAAATAATGTTAATTATAAAAAGTATATTGATTATGTCATAAAAACAACCATTTTACTCATACGTTCGAAATATTAAATTTTAAATGTACATGATTAAAAATACGTCATATTTTATTTTGTTAGAAGCAAGTGGTTAAACACACGTGCCCCCCAGTGGCTCAGCGGTATGTCTGCGGACTTACACGCTAAAATCCGTGTTTCGATACCCGTGGTGGGCAGAGCACAGATAGCCCATTCTGTAGCTTTGTGCTTAATTCAAAACAACATAAACACACGTAGGGCAGTAACAAGTGATTTTAGCTTACTAACGTACACAACTACTAGTGAAAAATGCGATTATCGGATTTGACTATAATTTTACCAATGATGTGCTTAGCCGAATTTTTTAATTCGTTAGAAAAAAAATCAACATATCTTTTCAGAACTTACTTTTCGACGTGCTTGTCTATAAGACAACAAATACATTACACTAATGAGTGTTTAATGAATGAGAAAAATACAAATCATTAGGACCACAATACTATCACTCCTAAATTCATAGTGTTTTAACCAATTACTCCACAATACTGTCACTTCTAAATACACATAAACTTAATCAATTACACCACAATACTGTCACTTTTAAATATACATAGTCTTAACTAATTACACCATAGTACTGCCACTTCTAAATACACATAGTATTAATCAATTACATCACAACAGTGTCATTTTTAAATACATATATTATTAACTGGTTGTACCACAATACTGCCACTTCTAAGTACACATATTCTTAACGTTTTACACTTCAATACTCACAGATGTAAATTTATTTATTATCTCCCGAGTACGTTTTTTACTGAGAAGATTAAATTTGTATGTAATCTTACTCGTTGTAATTGATGTATGATGAAACATTGGTATTTAAATATATACATCTGAAAGTTAGGACTTCAAATTAAGTTCTCAGACCTAGTTCGTTTTCTATGTCTGACACTTAGTGTCAGTGGAGTAATTTAAAGTTAAAACTTTATGAAACATTTCCTACGATTTGTTCTGTTTTCGTGAAAAAGAACGTTTATCGTCAAAATAACAAAACTATGCTTAGGTATTTACATCACAGAAATACATAATGTAACATGAAACCCGTAGCTAGTTATAATGCCATAATAATAACATTTAAATTATATCTCTGTCGGTATTTCTCCTTGAATAATTTTATTAGATGACACATTCTGAACTTTTACCACGATGTTTCAGAAACCTCTGTCAGTTTAAGTAATAGTTTTAACGCCTTAGTTCTGTGCCTTCCTGAGATCAAGAACGTATGATCCCATGAAATGCCCAAAAGGCTTGTCTAGTTTTGTCTGAAACCTGAGATAGTAGTAATATTGATAGGTGAGTGTCTACTAATAAACTTAGGCCTAGATAAGAAATGCATACAATAGAGATGATAGTGTCAGTCAGATGTTAGCTTGAAGGGACAATTGTATTAGGTAGAAATAAATACGGCTAACTTTGTTTTCCATTCAAATGCTCATATTGCTTTATAACATGCATGTTTAAATAATGGTCTTCCAACATTTTCAGTCTACATTTATTTTTACAAAGAAAGAAGAGCTTCTATCTTCTACGATTAACTTTTTAGTAGTTGACAGTTTCAAAAAAGAAAACCGAGTTTAACGTTCTCCTAAACAATAGCAGTTGAAAAACAAACCCCAGGTAGTAGAAGAAAGCGACTGAAGGTAAAAAAAGTTACAGTTTGCACAAGTAACAAGATAAAAGCTCAGTTGGAAACGTCTCTAGATTTATCTACGTCTTCAAAAGTTAACAATCGAAACAGAGCATAATTAGGATAATGTGGGTTCCAGACGAATGACGAGATTCACCACTTGAGTGCGCTCTGGTCACGTTGCGTGGCTCCTCGCCAGTTTTAAGAGTTTTATATCGATAAAATTAAAACAAATATGTTCAGTAAAGATGTTTTATGCATCTTAACAGATTGCTAGAAGACTAGATACGTTTGAAACTGGTTTGATCGTACCATACTCGATCGAACTTTGGAAAAATGTTATCATTCGCTGCTTATTTAAGGATGGACGCAAAAGCTATTTGGCAAAGCGAGCAAATGTTAGCAGACAGAAGAGACTCATCACAAAGCAGTGATCAAAGTGTGTCTTGTACTATTAAACTTGGTTCTTTCACTCAGAATCGAACCAGCATTTACTGAGAATGAATTTGATCAGCGCCCCCTGGGTAAGTGTACTGTCTTAGTTTAAATTATGGTTTTCCAATTTTCTCAATTCACGACTTTCAGGTTAAAAGTTACTTTATCCAAAGCAAGGAAGGGACAGACATAGCAGGAAATGTTTCATTTATTTAAGATAACGTTAGCCTGTTTATTCTTTCTGTTACATGTTGCAGAATCGACGTTGTGTTTCGTCAGGGTTGTTAACGTTCTTATTTCTTTGGTTTTGCAGCCTGAGGACTGATATTGACTTGTTTAATCATTTCGTATTCCAGGTCACAGCTGGGGTCATTCTTCTGCTGTGGTCACTCACACTGGCTGAAGAACAGCCTGAAGTACTTGTGGCTTATGGTGATCTGGTAGCAGCAGAAAGCAAGACAGCTGACCTCCGAGTAGCAGCAACTGGTTACGGTGGGCACGGCAGTGGCGGTTACGGTGGACACGGGGGAGGAGGTGGTGGTGCTGGCTACGGTGGACACGGAGGAGGTGGTGGTGGCTACGGTGGACCAGGTGGAAAGGGTGCCGTTAGTTACGGGAAGTCCCAACAAAGTAATAACGGCTATGGTGACTATAGCGGTCAATACAAACATGGGGGTAAAGACTTCAAGAGTAATGATAATTATGGAGGAAAGCACAAATATGGAAAGGGCGGCCATTACTACGACAAATATGGAAAGGATAAACACGGGTATTACAAAAACGGGGGACTTGTAGGGAAGAAATACGGTTCAGACCAGTACGGGGCTAAGGGAAATAAAGGAGGAAAGCTTGGTAGCGCATATGACAAAGATTATGGCCACAAGAAGAAAGGCTTCAAGAACATATACCACAAGGAGGAATACGGTGACAAGAAGTCGTATTTCGATGAATACAACGACAAAGACTATGGAAAGAAGTACAAGGACTTCCACGATTACTATGATCACCACGCAGGTAGAAAACACAAGAAATACGACGACAAAAAGTACCATGACAACAAGAAGTACGGGGACGATTACCACAAATACGGAAAAGGTGGTTACGACAACTATTACGGAAATGATAATAAACATGGTGGCAAATATTATCAAGGTGGTTATGGGCATAAACAGGGTGGAGGTGGTTATCAGAAAGGAAGTTACAGTGGTCATAAAACTGGTGGTGGTGGTCACGGAGGCTATGGAGGTGGTGGTGGTGGTCACGGAGGCTATGGAGGTGGTGGTAGTGGTCACGGAGGTTATGGAGGTGGTGGTGGTGGTCACGGAGGTTATGGAGGTGGTGGTGGTGGTCACGGAGGTTATGGAGGTGGTGGTGGTCGAGGTTATGGAAGAGGTGGTCACTGAATTTATAGAGGAGACAGTTATGGAGGATCTAGTGGACATGGATACAGAGGAGGACATAAATGTGGTTATCAAAGAAACTTGTATAACAACTGCAAATAGTCTAAAAATAATAGATGAGTTTTAACTGAGCTCAGTTTAGAACCTTTGGTTCTAGGGACTGTTGGATATTTACCTATTGTAGTTCTGGAGGTGAAGTGGAATGCGTGCTTTGAACTTTGACCTTTAATCTTTCAACTTTTGTTCTTCTATTCAAAACACATCACCGTTTCTAGTTTCAGTCCTTTGCTTTTTAAAAAATAAATAAATTTCAGTATGTTAATCTAGATTTTAATTTTACATATAGAATGTGTACTAATTTCTAGCTTCAGTCATTTCTCTACGTAAAGCACGTGCTAATTTATAAATGATGTTTTTGTATTTAAAATAAATACTCATTTCCAAAGTTTTCTCTTTACATTAAAAATCTGTAAATCGCTGAATTTTAATTTCGTTTCGCTGTTTCTCAAAACGAAAAAAATACACAGTTTTTCTCTGCTGTTTTTATGTGGAGGATGGACACCTATAGGATTAAATTAATAACTGTAATAACTTAACTGTTCAGTATTTTAAATAAAACGTTGACATGACAACCGGGTTTTGTGTTTTTCTCTTTGTGTAGGCAGATGCTAAGACAGGCCTGTGACGATTCTGTTGTTTTGAATTTTTCTACAATGATTCCTTTACATTGAATTCAAAAATATTTATTTTTACCGTTAGGTACAGATTTTCCACAGAAACGTCCTATTTATTTTTACACTAGTGAATCATTACACTGAAATCAGGTCACGTTTTGTTACGTTTTAAAATGTTAACGGCCATTGACTATAGATTCTCTAGAGCAGTCACGGCGTCAGATCGTTATAGACCGTCCTTGAACACGAACACACTAAAAATGATAATAAAAAAAAAGTTCGTTGTGGTAAACAAAATAACAATTTGTTCTGAGAATGTTTCTTATCCAGTCTTATAAAACAAATCCTTACCTGGTATAAAAATTAATATTATTTTCTGAAATCTGCGAAGCCTAATTATGGAATATTTGTCCTTAAAACCAAATCAATTTATACAACGAGTTTAAACTCACAGGCCTAGGTAACCAATCGTTATACTGTTATACGTTAATAGTTTCAGTTAATTAGGAGTCAATAAGAAATAGTACACAGCATAAAGCATCGTGGTTTATCACCCTGATACATTAACAGAACCACACAAAACTGACATTGTATGTTCAGGGTGTTCTCAATCTATGACCAGGAACTATTTGGTATTTATGGTATTTATTTCATGTTGTTTTTATGTTTCATTAGCTGACATTGTTAGTCCAGCCTGTTTCCAGTCTATAACCAGAAACTATTTGGTATTTATTTTATGTTGTTTTTATGTTTCATTAGCTGACATTGTTAGTTCAGCCTATTTCCAGTCTATAACCAGGAACTATTTGGTATTTGTTTTTTGTTGTTTTTATGTTTCGTTAACTGGTATTATTTGTCAAGTCTGTTCACAATCTATAACCAGGAACTGTTTGCTATTTGTTTGAAACAGATTTTGTGTTTTGTTAACTGACATTGTTATTTCAGTGTCTTCTCGAATTGCTCCCCGCTAGTACAGCGGTATGTCTACGGATTTACAACGCTAAAATCAGGTGTTCGCTTCCCCTCGTTAAGCTCAGCAGATAGCCCCATGTGGCTTTGCTATAAGGAAAACGCACACACACGTGCTCTCGAACTATAACCAGAAACTAATTGCAACTGATTTTAACTTTTTTTATGTTTCATTAATTTATATTGTTGGACCAGCCCCTTTTGAATGTATAAATAGTAACTAACTAGTATTTATTTGGTATTGTTTTTATGTTTCCTTAACAGACATTGTTGATTAAGTGCGTTCTCAATTTCTAAGTAGAAACTAGCTGGTATTTATTTCATATTGTTTCTATTTTTAATTAGCTGATATTGTTAGTCCATTATATTTTCAGTCTATATCTAGAAACTAATTGGTGTTTATTTAATTATATTTTCATGTTTCATTAACTGACATTGTTTGTCCAATCTGTAATGTATTGCTGTTTTCACTGTTTAATGACGTATGGTCATTTAGTCTGTAAAATAATGTGTTGTTGTCTTCTCTCTTGAATGGGGTATGGTTGTTTGCTCTGTAATATCATACATGGTCGTCTACTCTTTAAAATAATGTGTTGTTGTCTTCTCTCTTAAATGGGGTATGGTTGTTTGCTCTGTAATATCATACATGGTCGTCTACTCTTTAAAATAATGTGTTGTTGTCTTCTCTCTTGAATGGGGTATGGTTGTTTGCTCTGTAATATCATACATGGTCGTCTACTCTTTAAAATAAAGTGTTGTTATTTTCACTCTTTAATGACATGGTTTTTCACTGTGTTATATAATGTGTTATTTTCACTGTTAAATGGTGTATGGTTATTTACTCTGTAATATAATGTATTGTTATTTTCACTGTTTAATGAAGTATGGTTATTTGCTCGGTAATATAATGCATGGTTATTTACTACGCATACTTTAAGGAAACTCACGACCGAACTAATTTCAGCTGTGACGTACGTAAAGATATTCTGAATCAATCCCAATGACACCTAGCGATATACTTGCGGACTAGACACCGGGTTTCGATAGCTGTAATGGGCAAAGTTCAGACAGCCCTTTGTGTTTAGTATCGAACCTCAACAGTTCTACTGCTTGGAATTTATATTTTTGTTCTTCGTATCATCAACTCAACGTTTGTTTTTATTAGGTTACGATGGTTCAAAATACAGGGAATGTTTTAAGCTTATTTCGAGTTTGCTTGTAAAGTAAATAGAACTGATCTATATATAAATTATAAGAGACCAATGATGTAATTATACTAAAGAAAAAGATAATAAATAATAATAGCAAAAAAAGTGCGAAACTATAACAAAATCTTGCTTGAAAAGTTAAAACTAATTGGTTGAGTTCATGACAATCCTACCTGTGGTCCAGATGTTGTGATAATTTTAAATAATATTCACTCATATCTTTAATAACTGAGATTTTACGTGATCGAGAATTTCTCAAATTGATAATAAAAGCTAGATTACGCCGCACAACAAAGGTTTTACTTCTTGAACATTGTTGGGTGTTTCTTATAGTTACACTACACAACAAAGTGTTTACTTCTTGAACACTGTTGGGTGTTTCTTATAGTTACACTACACAACAAAGTGTTCACTTCTTGAACACTGTTGGGTGTTTCTTATAGTTACACTACACAACAAAGTGTTTACTTCTTGAACACTGTTGGGTGTTTCTTATAGTTACACTACACAACAAAGTGTTCACTTCTTGAACACTGTTGGGTGTTTCTTATAGTTACACTACACAACAAAGTGTTCACTTCTTGAACACTGTTGGGTGTTTCTTATAGTTACACTACACAACAAAGTGTTTACTTCTTGAACACTGTTGGGTGTTTCTTATAGTTACACTACACAACAAAGTGTTTACTTCTTGAACACTGTTGGGTGTTTCTTATAGTTACACTACACAACAAAGTGTTCACTTCTTGAACACTGTTGGGTGTTTCTTATAGTTACACTACACAACAAAGTGTTCACTTCTTGAACACTGTTGGGTGTTTCTTATAGTTACACTACACAACAAAGTGTTTACTTCTTGAACACTGTTGGGTGTTTCTTATAGTTACACTACACAACAAAGTGTTCACTTCTTGAACACTGTTGGGTGTTTCTTATAGTTACACTACACAACAAAGTGTTTACTTCTTGAACACTGTTGGGTGTTTCTTATAGTTACACTACACAACAAAGTGTTTACTTCTTGAACACTGTTGGGTGTTTCTTATAGTTACACTACACAACAAAGTGTTTACTTCTTGAACACTGTTGGGTGTTTCTTATAGTTACACTACACAACAAAGTGTTTACTTCTTGAACACTGTTGGGTGTTTCTTATTGTTACACTACACAACAAAGTGTTTACTTCTTGAACACTGTTGGGTGTTTCTTATTGTTACACTACACAACAAAGTGTTTACTTCTTGAACATTGTTGGGTGTTTCTTATAGTTACACTACACAACAAAGTGTTTACTTCTTGAACACTGTTGGGTGTTTCTTATAGTTACACTACACAACAAAGTGTTCACTTCTTGAACACTGTTGGGTGTTTCTTATAGTTACACTACACAACAAAGTGTTTACTTCTTGAACACTGTTGGGTGTTTCTTATAGTTACACTACACAACAAAGTGTTTACTTCTTGAACACTGTTGGGTGTTTCTTATTGTTACACTACACAACAAAGTGTTTACTTCTTGAACACTGTTGGGTGTTTCTTATTGTTACACTACACAACAAAGTGTTTACTTCTTGAACACTGTTGGGTGTTTCTTATTGTTACACTACACAACAAAGTGTTTACTTCTTGAACACTGTTGGGTGTTTCTTATAGTTACACTACACAACAAAGTGTTCACTTCTTGAACACTGTTGGGTGTTTCTTATAGTTACACTACACAACAAAGTGTTCACTTCTTGAACACTGTTGGGTGTTTCTTATAGTTACACTACACAACAAAGTGTTTACTTCTTGAACACTGTTGGGTGTTTCTTATTGTTACACTACACAACAAAGTGTTTACTTCTTGAACACTGTTGGGTGTTTCTTATTGTTACACTACACAACAAAGTGTTTACTTCTTGAACACTGTTGGGTGTTTCTTATTGTTACACTACACAACAAAGTGTTTACTTCTTGAACACTGTTGGGTGTTTCTTATAGTTACACTACACAACAAAGTGTTCACTTCTTGAACACTGTTGGGTGTTTCTTATAGTTACACTACACAACAAAGTGTTTACTTCTTGAACACTGTTGGGTGTTTCTTATAGTTACACTACACAACAAAGTGTTTACTTCTTGAACACTGTTGGGTGTTTCTTATTGTTACACTACACAACAAAGTGTTTACTTCTTGAACACTGTTGGGTGTTTCTTATAGTTACACTACACAACAAAGTGTTCACTTCTTGAACACTGTTGGGTGTTTCTTATAGTTACACTACACAACAAAGTGTTTACTTCTTGAACACTGTTGGGTGTTTCTTATAGTTACACTACACAACAAAGTGTTTACTTCTTGAACACTGTTGGGTGTTTCTTATAGTTACACTACACAACAAAGTGTTTACTTCTTGAACACTGTTGGGTGTTTCTTATTGTTACACTACACAACAAAGTGTTTACTTCTTGAACACTGTTGGGTGTTTCTTATTGTTACACTACACAACAAAGTGTTTACTTCTTGAACACTGTTGGGTGTTTCTTATTGTTACACTACACAACAAAGTGTTTACTTCTTGAACACTGTTGGGTGTTTCTTATAGTTACACTACACAACAAAGTGTTCACTTCTTGAACACTGTTGGGTGTTTTTTATAGTTACACTACACAACAAAGTGTTTACTTCTTGAACACTGTTGGGTGTTTCTTATAGTTACACTACACAACAAAGTGTTTACTTCTTGAACACTGTTGGGTGTTTCTTATTGTTACACTACACAACAAAGTGTTTACTTCTTGAACACTGTTGGGTGTTTCTTATTGTTACACTACACAACAAAGTGTTTACTTCTTGAACACTGTTGAGTGTTTCTTATTGTTACACTACACAACAAAGTGTTTACTTCTTGAACACTGTTGGGTGTTTCTTATAGTTACACTACACAACAAAGTGTTCACTTCTTGAACACTGTTGGGTGTTTCTTATAGTTACACTACACAACAAAGTGTTTACTTCTTGAACACTGTTGGGTGTTTCTTATAGTTACACTACACAACAAAGTGTTTACTTCTTGAACACTGTTGGGTGTTTCTTATTGTTACACTACACAACAAAGTGTTTACTTCTTGAACACTGTTGGGTGTTTCTTATTGTTACACTACACAACAAAGTGTTTACTTCTTGAACACTGTTGGGTGTTTCTTATAGTTACACTACACAACAAAGTGTTTACTTCTTGAACACTGTTGGGTGTTTCTTATTGTTACACTACACAACAAAGTGTTTACTTCTTGAACACTGTTGGGTGTTTCTTATTGTTACACTACACAACAAAGTGTTTACTTCTTGAACACTGTTGGGTGTTTCTTATAGTTACACTACACAACAAAGTGTTTACTTCTTGAACACTGTTGGGTGTTTCTTATAGATTTTTGGCTGCTGATCACGAAAATCACATCCAAATTTGCGCATCACGTGCCGTTTTATCAAAATCTTCAGTTTTGCCATGTTTTTTTCTTATATTAGTGTCCAAAATTTTTTTTTTTCTGTAAGACACCTATGGACAATGTTTTGTGCTGTCTGGGCATGTCCAGGCATGAAATCAAGCCAGGTTGGAAGCTGTTCTGTGGAAGTATGCAGCCCGGGCATGCCTTGGCAGGCTGGAGCCAGCTTGACACTGTCTCATCCGGCTACAAAAGTAGCTTGAATACACAGATGCTGCTCATTGGATTAATATAGACCTTACAGTGTGTACGTATTGTTTCAGAATATAGCATTGCCTCAGTAGCAATGTAAAAAGTAAGTTAGATGTTATAGACGTTTTAAAGGACGATTGTTGTTGGTCAATATGTCTTGTCAATGTCGTAACAGTCGCGATACATTCTGCTGTGTTTGTGGCGAGTATACGCTTGTTCATCAGAGACGCTTAATGACTGTTCTTGTGAAGAAAGCACATCATCTGTAATATGGCTGTAAAATTGGTGATCAAGACCAGGAATGGGCGCCTCACATTTGTTTAGCGACATGTGCTGTCTGTCTGAGCACTTGGCTCAGAGGCACTCGAAAGACAATGCCGTATACTGTCCCGATAATATAGTGAGAACAGAAAGACCACGTGACGGACTGTTACTTCTATTTGACTAATGTGTCTGGTTTCTCTGCCAAAAACAAGAAGCCAATTGAATATCTTAATCTGCCTTCACCAATGAGACCCGTGCCACATGACGACAGCCTTCCAATTCCAAAACCACCAGAGGAATGGACCTTAGATGAACCAGATGGAGAAACTGCAATACAATGAACTGGCAGTGACATTGATCCGGATTTTGAACTGTGCTCCTCAGGTGATCCACATTTCATAACACAATCAGAATTAAACGATCTGATCAGAGATTTGGGTCTGTCAAAAGCAAAAGCCGAATTGCTGGGTTTGAGACTGTAGGAATGGTGTTTACTGTCACCGAGTACGAAAATTCCTTTTTTTCGAAGCCGCAAAGATGATATAACCAAATTCTTTGCACAAGTTGACAGTCTCTGTTTCTGTGTTGACATCGAAGGATTGTTCTCTGCTTTGGGTTGTGACCATGACCTACAAGAGTGGCGTCTTTTTATTGATTCATCAATGCTAAGCCTCAAAACTGTTCTGTTACATAATGACAGCATTCACTATTCAATACCTGTTGTCTATGCAGCACACATGAAAGAAACCTACAAGAACATGTAAATGTAGCTGAAGCACATCCAGTATAACAAGTACAACTGGAATATCTGTGGAGATCTGAAAGTCTGGGATTGTTACTGGGACTGCAGCTCGGCTACACAAAGTACCGTTGTTTTATCTGTGAATGGGACAGTCGTGCCAAAGAGTCACATTATTCTAGACAGAACTGGCCACTCCGTAAAAAGTTAGTTCCAGGACAGAAAAATGTGGCGCATGAACCGCGCTTCGACGAAACAAAGATTTTTTGCCTCTTCTTCACATAAAATCAGGACTTATGAAGAATTTTGTGAAAGCAATGAACAAAGAAGGCTAAAGTTTTCGTTATTTAAGACAGGTGTTCCCAAGAACAACTGAGGCCAAGATGAAAGAGGGCATTTTTGATGGCCCTCAGATCAGACATGTTATGAGTGACAAGCGGTTGGAAGATCTGTTGGGTTGGAAAAGATTGCCTGGAAAGCCTTTAAAGACGTTGTTGACAATTTTCTTTGCAATTACAGAACCCCATATTACATTCAGTTGGTAGACAAACTTCTCTAAGCATACAAAACAATGAAGTTCAACATGTTACTCAAGATTCATTTCCTGCACTCACATTTGGACTTCTTTCCTGCAAATTTCGGTGCTGTCAGTGATGAACACGGTGATGGGTTTAACCAGGACGTTACTACAATGGAAAAACGATATCAGGGCAACTGGAATCCATCAATACTTGCTGACTGCTGTTGGACACTGCAACGTGATGCACGGACATTAAATACAAACGAAAGTCAGGAGCAAATCACTTTTAATTATGTTGAACTTAATAGCATATTACAAACATAACCACAATTAAACAAGTTATTGCCGGTAAACAGTTAGCTGTCTATTTTTCAGAGTTTCTACGTGATGAAGCAAAACCAGAACTATATTTGTGCATACTCACCAGATACCTGTCACAATTAGCAAAAACGTTTCAGGAACCAAAACTTTTCAAAACAATTGTTGTGCCCTGTAGAAACTCCTGACCAAACAATTGTCCAACTCTAACACTTTATCAGATAGACAATTTTTTCAAAATACTGTATCACTCTCACAATTCTTTCAAGTTATTTTGTTATCGATTGGCATTAGGTTCCAGGTAAGTGTATAAACCCTAAAGAACGTTTGCGTCAGGATTTTAAGCAAGACAACTCATGACTATGAGATCAGGACCTTGGGCAACAGCTCGGATTATCGGTTTTGTATCTTTGTATATAACTATTTAAATGTCACGAAATTGAAGTTAAACACAATATAATGTGGTCAGTCTTAACTCTAGCTTACAATAACGTTCATCAAACAGAGTTCTTATCTTGACCATCGGAAGAAAACAGATGTAATTTAATGTAGAACAGAAACAATTAGTTGCATGGGGAACTGGAAATTTAATACTGAAACAAAAAATAATACAAATAACCCCCAAACGAGATAAAAAAAAACTGTCAGTCGACTTTAAAACTCAGCATATAAGAAACGTCGATTTGATTCCACTGCTATTTTAGTCTGGAATGCTACAGCGATGGTTAACCTGTGTATCAATATTCAGGAGCTTGTAGAATAGCGGAAGTAATAAGTTTGTTTTCAGTACTGTTACACTTAAGGTCTGGGTAGTGTTTGTCACGCGTGCCTGAAAGAAAAATCAAGACTTTTCGTTACTTTGTACTCTGGTTCTAGAGTATTCACTTGCATTGGAATATCATAAAAAGTAGGGCAAATATAAGAGTTAAAAACCCTCAGACATTACTATATTTAAAATTTATATGTTCTATACCATTATGGGTTTTAAATAAAACAAGAGAGTGGATATTTTGTCAGTTGTTTCTGCCTGGTTCATAATTCGAAACAAAATAATTACAAACAACTTCCGAAACAAACACCGAACATTTATCAACTATTAAAAATGTCCAGCAGAGAGCAACAAGGTTTTTTTTTTTGAAAATAAATTCCATTTGCTGTGTATTTTTATTTAAAATAAACAGAATTTATCTTTCACCAGTTAACAGGGAAAAAATAAACCTTAAAGAAGATGACATTTACATGTCGATGATTCTCTATTTTTAGTCCTTTGAAACATTCCTTTTAACATGAAAATAAACACGAAACCAAATCAAAATCCTTACACCTGATAAAAACACAAAACTAAAGAAAAATATAAACTGTACTTAAACATATAATTGTAATAACATTCAACTTATAGATTGTTTGTTTGTTTTTTGAATTTCGCACGAAGCTGCTCGAGGGCTATTTGTGCTAGCAGTCCCTAATTTTACAGTGTAAGATTAGGGGGAAGGCAGCTAGTCATCACCACTCATCGCCAACTCTTGGGTTACTCTTTTACCAACGAATAGTGGGATTGACCGTAACATTATAACGCTCCCACGGCTGAAAGGGCGAGCATGTTTGACGTTACGGGGATGCGAACCCACGCCCCTCAGATTACGAGTCGCACGCCTTAACACGTTTGGCCATGCCGGGCCCTAAACTTCTAGAAACTTATAAATGTGACGTCAGGTGTTTATAAATCTATCATTTCAACACACGGTGTACTCAACTATCTCTTCTTTTTCAGAACTGAAATAAAGTTCCGTGTCTTTAGTTATTTTTATATTCTGATGTGTGTTGTTAACAGTTCAGGAAATTCGCTTTTGAAAATTATGTTTATTTGAAACAACAAAGCACAGTAACGTGTAAAACGTTTCATAGGATTCTTGTAGAGTAATCAAATGTTACTTTTATTTCGTATCCAATAGGTTAAAACCTTTCGTCCATCTACATCTTGACAGATATACTCTGTGGCCTGGAAAAGCTATTCATTTGATCTGTAGAACTGAAACTGATGGTCAGTTTCCGGAACGGCGGGAGAAGTCAAACGTTTTTTTTTCGAGGAAAGTTACATTGAAGATTTGATATCCATTCATAAACTCTGGTGAGAAATAAATTCTGTCTTCAGAATGCAGCACCCTGGATTCCACACAATAAGATATTCTCGGTGTTCGAAACCTCTCAGACTTAACGTTGTTGCTACAAGCTGTTCTCCTATCCATGTTTCTATACAGAAATGTAATTCTCTCTATGGACTATATTACGTCTTTTTCTTCTGCTCTGTTTATCAAACGTGCACGTGTTTTACAAGTTATGTATTAAAGACATCTTGCTCTCACCCCTTGGAGATATTTAATCCATCAAAGGTACTTACAAATATGATCGGCAAAAAGAAGTTGATTTAACTGCTCATGACATGTTTGATAGGTTATAACAAAAGTAACGCACTGTACAATTAAAAAAAATGTATAAATACATATTTTAAATATGTAGCCCACTTAATGAACTCGATAATTTGCAGTGACTAATTTAGCCTGAAGAACCTAGCCAAACTGATGTACCAGTCACTATATAGTGAAAGTTAAAGCGCCTAAACGAACGAATGCACTCCCTACATGACACTATATACTGAGACTTCAAGCACCTAGTCCATGTAATGCACTCGCTACATGACACTACATACTGAGACTTCAAGCACCTAGTCCAAGTAATGCACTCACTACATGACATTACATACTGAGACTTCAAGCACCTAGTCCATGTAATGCACTCGCTACATGACACTACATACTGAGACTTCAAGCACCTAGTCCATGTAATGCACTCGCTACATGACACTATATACTGAGACTTCAAGCACCTAGTCCATGTAATGCACTCACTACATGACACTACATACTGAGACTTCAAGCACCTAGTCCATGTAATGCACTCGCTACATGACACTACATACTGAGACTTCAAGCACCTAGTCCATGTAATGCACTCGCTACATGACACTATATACTGAGACTTCAAGCACCTAGTCCATGTAATGCACTCGCTACATGACACTATATACTGAGACTTCAAGCACCTAGTCCATGTAATGCACTCGCTACATGACACTGTATACTGAGACTTCAAGCACCTAGTCCATGTAATGCACTCACTGCGTGACATTAGGTGGTTTTGTCTGAATATCTAACTTATTTAACGCACTCGCTACATGACGGTATACAGTGTAACCTGAACTATCTACTCCATGTAATGCACTCACTACAGGACACTAGATAGTACAGTCTGAATTATCTAGTCCATGTAATGCACTCGTTACATGACTTGTTGTTGTTTTGAATTAAGCACAAAGCTACACAATGGGCTATCTGTGCTCTGCCCACCACGGGTATCGAAACCCGGATTTTAGCGTATAATTCCGCAGACATACCGCTGAGCCACTGGGGGGCCGTTACATGACACTAAATAGTATAATCTCAATTATCTTGAAACATTCAGTTCATATAAAAAATAATCACATGTGGGGGACTTGCTAGAGACTGACACTAGTTTCTTGTGTTCTCCATTTTCACAGAAGTGTGGTGTTTAATTATCAAAATAGAACTGATCTAAACTAGAAGGGACATTAGGATCACGTGTTGTCTTACAATTACCACTTTTAATACTTTAACTACTTTAATTATGATTATGGACAATGATTTGTTAGAAAATTTCAAATTCTATAAAACGACAGTGCATTCAAAATTCAAACATTTCGCTTTCATCAGCAAGCAAGACATCTCATTCGTATATATAGCATCATCGTCTTCGAAATTGATGATAAACAGAAGAACTGTATCACTGTTAACATTTGTTATGAGTAAAAACACACCAGTGAAATAAAAACAGCCTCTATCACATATTAATGTAACACTAGTTGTTTGAATCAAACAGAAATGTTTTGTGTTTATTCTTTGAGGGTAATTTAGATTGTTGATACAACATGACTTCAGTCTTCGGAAAAAGAACGTATAATAGTGTTATAAGGCCTTGTAAGGCAACAAATACATCCAGGTAATAGTAACAGGATCTATGTGTGTGAGAGGTCTAATTTTTTAACAGTTTTGTTAGTTAAAATCACCGAATGGACAACCATCAAAGAAAGACTGAGCTAGAATAATTATTTAACGTTTGTGGTCATTTATCTGATGTCACTTCTTTTTGCTGTTCCCAGTCTTCTGACTTCAGGTTATATATCTACGTCCTCTACAATCAAATTGATTTTAACCTATTAATAGTGTTTGAGACACATGATACACTCAGCTGATTGTCACGCCCTTCTCAAACCAAGCCCGACGGATGTTTCCTTTGTTTTACTTAAACCAAGCTGGTCTGTCGGTTGGCATTACGGAAGTAATTAATACAGCGTTAGGTCACGTGCCAAAAATATACGCTGCTGAGGAAATTGACGAGAGTTGATCACGTCACAATTATGGTGTATGTAGTGAGCATGCGTGAAAATGGGTATTGCGATGAAGTGAAACATTTTACATTAAAAAACAAACAAACATCATATTTGTCTGCAGTTAAAAATTACAGAATGATCTGTCTGTAATGTGTCCATCACAGGTGTTAAAACACAGTTTTTAGCGTTATAAGTTCACATACTGTGTTCGCAGAACATCAGTATTTATTGGTTTTAACCATTAGTTTATCACCAGTTACTGGTTTTACGGATAAGTTTTTAAAACAAGTTTTGATGACTGGGCCGGTCATTTCTCAGTTACACACGTTTTAACGGTTTTAGTGTTTAAATTCAACATTCAACAGTGTATTTGTGTTATTGGTAATACGTGTTATACAGAGTATGCGCATGTACATAACACTGTCTTCTTGATTGGTGATAAATAAGGCCCTAAAAGAATAAAAAAAAATTAGTCCGCCTCCAATAATAAATTTGCCTTAATCGTAAATCAGTTCACTGAGGGAAATAAATTCACTTATCTTATGTCTAAAGCACACATTAACCACATGTCAGAACATCCATTAAAACTCCACATACAATAATATGTCTCTGACCAGACGCCTTGCTCAAGTGGAGAATGTCTTCATTAGCGTCTCATCCTGATTGGCTGAATCAAGACCAACCTATCCTGTAAAAGAGTCATGCCAACGTGATCTGTGTTGCCTGGTACCTTCTACCATAGCAACCGACAAGAAGGACAACACCGACAAAGGCAGCTACGCATATAGTGCTTCAAATATAGACACGTGTATGTTTCACTAGTTATTACTTTAATCTACTTCCCCTACTGATGAAAGTATTACTGCCCGGAAATTACTTCTAATTGGACGTCATTACGAATTCATAACTTCAGGAACCATTTCACACCTGTAATCTTTAAATATTCAACAAAAACACATCAGCTGTTAACCCGAGTTCAGATTGCTTGAAACATCTGAAGCAATTATCGGAAAAAATAAATAAAACGCCACCTACATTTCTCAAAGAAAGTTTAAGCTGTCTGAGAAATCAATAGAAACCGCTTAAGCTGCACGTGAAACAAGGTATTTTTAGCCAAGAAAAAAAAATCATGTCAATAGCACTCATTTTGAGCTTCATAGAATCTTGAAAAAATGAATACGACGAGAGAACACGTGTGAAGATGATTTGGGGATTTGTTTGTGTGAGAACTGATGAATTTGTGTGTATGTAATGATGATCGTTCCCCGATGCTTATTATTTTAAGTTATATCATGATTATTGCTTAAAATAATAAATCTAAAACCCTTAACGTTATTTGTCAACTCAAAGTAAACAGTATTTTCCAGTTTTTTTTGCCCTTTCCTTATCTGCTTTTTTGTGTTGTTTTTAATTTCGCGCAATGTTACACGAGGGCTATCTGCGCTAGCCGTCCCTAATTTAGCAGTGTAAGACGACACGTAAGACAGCTAGCCATTACCACTTACCGCCAACTCTTGGGATACTCTTTTACCAACGAATAGTGAGAGTGATTATCACATTGTAACGCCCCCATGGCTGGGAGGTGTAACGGGAATTCGAACCCGAGACCCTCGGATTAAGAATGGAGTGCCTTAATCATATGGCCATGCCGGGCAGTTATAACAGTCTGACAACAAACCAACGGAAATCTAGTTCATATAAATAAAATGGAGTCATTGAAAAATTTGGAAAATTTCTGTCAAACAGACACAGGAAATCTACATTGTAAGGTATGACAATGAGAAACACGAAATACTATTTGACTTCATACGTAATCAGTCCAAATAACCAATCACCAGAATTCTTACGATCAGTTCGTTCCATCAATAGTTCTAATCCGACAGTGGTCAAATAACTGGAAACATGTTTTGTTTCAATATAAGATATATATTAAAACCAATTCTATATTTGTTATAAGAAATCGTTTTATCTTATTTCTAATTAATAAGCAGGAGAAATGCCTCTTTAAATACTTTATTTTAGTAAGGTTGAACCGAAGAATGAAGTAAAATAAACAAAATTACAATTTCAAACTCATCTCATCGAGGAAGGCCTGGCATGGCCGCGCGCGTTAAGGCGTGCACTCGTAATCCGAGGGTCGCGGGTTCGCGCCCGCGTCGCGCTAAACATGCTCACCCTCCCAGCCGTGGGGGTGTATAATGTGACGGTCAATCCCACTATTCGTTGGTAAAAGAGTAGCCCAATAGTTGGCGGTGGGTGGTGATGACTAGCTGCCTTCACTCTAGTCTTACACTGCTAAATTAGGGACGGCTAGCACAGATAGCCCTCGAGTAGCTTTGTGCGAAATTCCAAACAAACAAACAAACAATCGAGGAAGGACGTAAGGTTTAAGAGATTAATAAATACATATTCTAACTCAGATTTAGTCAGACTAATACTTTAATTTGTTTACAATGGAGTCTGACAAAATAACATTTTGTGTTAACTTTTTAAAGGTCCGGTACGCCAAGGTGGGTTAATGCATTCGAGTAGTTATCTGAGGGTCGAGGTAGAGGCAGTAAACGTTCTCGCCCTTTGAACTTTGGGACTGTTACAATTTTCGGTTACTCCCACTATTCGTTGGTAAAATAGTAGCCCAAGAGGTGGCGGTGGGTGTTGCTGCTTCCTCCCTAGTCTTACACTGTTAATAGCTGATAGCCCTTGTATAACTTTTCGCGAAAATTAAAAAAAAACTTATTGAAAAAATTAATTAAAATTACCCGATTTCTAATTCCACTTTTTACACGTTTCACACTTAAGTGGTTTATAATTCGTATGATTAGCGATAGTTCACTATCGTTTTCGTAACGCTAATCATGGTCATAAAATAATTTAAGTGCTTAAATGATAAACATTCCTGAAAGTGGAAATTATAGAAGATTGACCATAATTCTAGGCGTTGACTCCGAAATGAAGTCAGCTACAAATGTATTAGGCTTAACGTGTGTTTAACGCTTATTTGTCGTATTAGAAACGAGTCTCAATGTGTGGTTAATGATTATTGGCTATTTTGAAATAACGCTTGACGAGTTTAGTCATTATTGGCCGTTTTCAAACAAGACTTATGGTTCTATTAATGCTTATTAGCCATTTTAAAAGGAAGTTTAACACGCTTAACAGTTATTGGTTATTTTGAAATGATGCAATATGTGATTAAAAGTTATAGGAGATTTATGATAAAAATTCCAGTTAATTTTTTTTTGGGGGGTATATCAAACTCTTATAAAATGGGGGCTCAGTGGGTATTTTGTAATTTAGTTTTATGTGGTTAGTTTTGTGTTGCCTTCCAAAGATAAATCAACATTGAGTCTTTAATAGCCGTAGCACTTCAATTTATTTTAGGCAAGATAAGAGTAAATTAACCTGAACCTTTTAATTAGTTGTATTTTTGTGTGCCAGTAATATCAAATGTGGGGGGGGGCACGTATACCCGATACTAATTTAATACTCATCAGGATCTCTCCCAGTCAATCCTCAAACTCAAGTTTCTTTAGCAAAAAATTAGACTAAATTAGCCTAAAAACTTTGGGCATGGTCAAATACATCAATTGAAAGGATTTGATTTCTTGAGTCCAAAACTGCAATTTTGACACAGATCGTTAAAGAAATGACGGAGTTATGAGCTTAAAATTTTTATTTTTTAAAATCACTCAGAGCCGTTCTATGAGCCAAAATACCGCGGCTAAAATAATTCGCACTTTGGAACAGTAAATACGTTAGAAGTAGCCCAAGAGTTGGCGGCGAGTGATATTCAGTAAATCTCTTCCCTCTAGTCCTATCACTTCAGAACAAGGTAAAAATAACGTAAACGACCCTCGAAATAAAAAACAAACAAACTTACTAAATGGTGTAAAAGTTTGTCAAAATCTCCTGTTTGAATTTCAATGAATCCATCTCTAGCCATTCTAAGTGCACGTGAATTCCTGACAAACAATGATAAAGTACAACTCGTTTTAATAAACTGACATATTTTTATTTCGCGATAAGTAAAAGAAATAAACTGATGAAAAAACGAATTATTTTCATATATTAAAACAATTTCTTGTTCTTGTCTGAACTATTGTTATTTGTTGTTGTTGTTTTGAATTAAGCACAAAGCTACATACTGGGCTTTCTGTGCTCTGCCCACCACGGGTATCGAAACCCGGATTTTAGCGTGTAAGTCCGCAGATATACCGCTGAGCCACTGGGGGGCTTTCTGAACTAGCAACCATCGTTACATCTGATAAGGAAATAATTATGTGTTTTATGTACATATATAATTTTCATAAAAGCAACAATAGAATATTGTAGTGTTCCTGTGTAATGTCTTTTATGTTACATCACAACAACGTTGAAAATACTTTCGTCGCATTATCCTTTATTCGTTCTATACGAGTTTACAATAAGAGTTCACAATAAGAAATTTGTATAATAGTACTTCAACCAGGTATTCTTCACCAGCTTAGGATAAAGTTTGAGCCACGTTTCTACAGTATTACCATATTTATATAGTATTAAATTGTTTATGTATTATTACGATGTTTATATTGAATTATCTTGTTTACATAGTATTACCATGTTTATGTAATATTATCTTGTTTATATAGAAGAACCATGTTTATGTAATGTTACCATTTTTATATGGTATTACCTTGTTAAAATAGTATGACCATGTTTATATTGTATTATCTTGTTTGTATATTATTACCATATTTATATTGTGTTTATATAGTGTTGAAACCATGCTTATATTGTAGTGTCTTGTTTATATGGTATCATCATGTTTATATAGTGTTACCTTGTTATACAGTATTATGTTGTTTATGTGGTATTACCATGTTTATATGATATTACCTTGTTTATATAATATCATCATGTTTATATAGCATTATCTTGTTTATGTGGTATTACCGTGTTTATATAGTACTACCATGTTAATATAGTATTGCGTTATTTATATGGTAACAACTTGTTTATATGGTATTATCGTGTTTATATAGCATTACTGTGCTTATACACTAAATAGTGAAACCCCGCAGGTGACACTACAGACAGCGGCTATTAAGATTGTGCTTCAAACAGTTATTCCAGTCACTGTCCAAATACAGTGGGGTTTACTGCTTTCAAATCGATTACGTTAAATGAGGGAATTTTTGAATATAATGATAAAGGTAATGGTTAATTATGTTCACCTTTCGCAAGCACTTTGAAAACATGACAGGAAGAAAACTGAGACAATTTTTCTAATGTACACAAATCTGGATGTAGGACATCGCTGTAAAACAAAGGTAACTGTCATTGTACACATTGTAGAATTTTACACTCGTCTTTACAATCATTTATCATTATTGATATGATTTATCTTAAACTGAAATGGTAACCCTCGTGGTGCAGAGAAAAGACACAGTTTGTGTTTTGTTTTTTTAAGTTTTGTTTCTTTAATCTTTTCAAATTATAATAACAAGTACGCTTTTATGAAAACAAATAAAAAGAAACAACTTTATCTGTTAGGATAAAACTCGGAAGACAACCAACGACTGAAGATGACAACTCAGTGCGACGTATGTTATGAAAAAAGTATCGCAAAGTTATCTAGAAATTTCGTAATAATAGCACCCATAACATAAAAACACAACTTCACGTGCAATTTTAGAACGCTGTTATTCGTAATTTGGTCGTCGTCGCTCGTTACCAAATCTCGTGGCGAGCTTTCGATCGTTGTCATCTCCAGGTTGTATCTTGGCTTTTGTTTGTTTTTTCTCTAGCGAAATTTGATCTCCAAAACGTATGACCACAATCACGCAACACTTTCTCGTGCGTTTCTTACAGCTTCGTGTGTAATGCATCATTATTATTTCCACTTCCTTACTTTAATTTTAAATAAATATAAAAGAATATCCGTATTAATGGGAAAAAATACAATACGTTTCTTTACAACAAATATAGAATTGGTTTTAATATATATCTTATATTGAAACAAAACATGTTTTCAGTTCTTTGAGGACACTGTCGGATTAGAACTATTGATGTAACGAACTGATCGTAAAAATTCTGGTGATTGGTTATTTGGACTGATTACGTATGAAGTCAGAAGGTATTTCGTGTTTCTCACTGTCATACCTCACAATGTAGATTTCCCGTGTCTGCTTGATAGAAATTTTCCAATTTTTCAATGACTCCATTTTATTTATATGAACTAGATTTCCGTTGGTTTGTTGTCAGACTGTTATAACTGCTCGGCATGGGCATGTGGTTAAGGAACTCGACTAATAAGCCGAGGGTCGCGGGTTCGAATCCCCGTCACACATGTTCGCTCTTTCAGCCATGAGAGCGTTACAACTATTCTTTGGTAAAAGAGTATCCAAAGAGTTGGTGGTAAGTGGTTATGACTAGCTGTCTTACGTGTCGTATTACACTGCTAAATTAGGGACGGTTAGCGCAGATAGCCCTCGTGTAACTTTTCGCGAAATTAAAAACAAACCAAACCACAATGTTAAAACAATAACAACAATGATTACATAATTAATGAAGTTTTAAGTCTCTTTCAGTCATCAGTAAATAAACCGAAAATAATTTGTGTATTTGGATAACATTAGAACTTCTGTCTAGTCATTATTTCATATTATATATCAGGCCGAGTATTTAACGATTATTAAATAACATGTATTATGTTCCTAACTTGAAATAACAATTTCGCCAAAAAGTAAAATTGAAAGGACAGTTCGTGAGGTAGAGGCCTAATATTTTCCCTGATTGGCTGTACACCCTGATGTGGACTGCAATTTCGCCAACAAGAGACTCATCAGAACTTGGGCGGGCTGATAAAAATATTACAGTTAGGTCAGTGATGTTGTCAATCTGGAACATTTATATGTAATAACCAAACATAGTTGTGTTTGTGTTGAAGCTTTTAACAATATAATTAAGGTTTAGTTCGAGTAAACTTGGATTTCAACTGTTTGTGAATAAAAGAAAGCTCAAAGGTGATAAGACAATCGCAAAGACAGATGTAAAAAACACTAAAGACACGGGTACTTTCGCGAGGAAACTTTCCGACACGTGTGACGTAATTTTTAGTAGAAATTCTGTATATCTATCGAATACAGGGACGTGTCTTGCAGTATAATCTCTGATTGTGTGTTTATATAATCGTCTTCTAAACTTCGTGGTCAAATGTTGTTAGCTGTACTGAGTTTACGGCACATCAATGTAGGGACCTCGACATAAGAAACAGCTGTTTTGGAGACTTTATTAGCGCGTTTAGTTGACGTGTAACGAAAGCAAAGGCTGTTTACCTTATCCCTTCAGTGTCTTTAATCACGTACTCTTCAGTCACACACACACACACACACTCCATAATTCACAGTTTCCCACTTATTAAAGCAACTTCAACAAGAATCACCTTCTGTCACTGATTTAGTAAATTCTTTTGGGACTAATTTCTGAGTAACTCTCATGTTTTAGTTTAAAATGGGCTTCAAACTACTCACTGATTACCGTTAATGTTCTAGAAATGATTGTTTGTTTTTTACAGTATGTAGCTTGAATTAGAATAACATTGAAATTGTTAACAACTGTTTGTCCTCACCTCAGTGATCCTCACAACATGATTTCTTGCTAATGGTAAGTTACACAATAGGCTATCTCCACTGTAACCACGCTAGGGATTAAGCCCTGATTTCTCGTGTCATAAGCTTTCAGAATTATCACTGAAACATCGGGGATGATGGAAAATAACACGACCATAAACTTAGGGTTAACACTACGTAACATTACCCTACAACTACAATTAACAACATGTAACGGCACACTACAAGTATAGTTAACAGTACATAACGGAACAATACAACTGTAGTCAACATTACCTAATGGAACACTACAACTATAGTTAACACTATGAACTGTTGAACACTAAAAGTGTAGTTAACGCTATGTAATGAAATACTATATCTATAGCTAACACTACTTATTGGCACACTACGATTATAGTTGACACTACATATCGGTACACTACAACTACAGTTAACACTATGCAAAGGAACAACACAACTGTAATTAATACCACGTAATGAACACTACAAATATAGTTAACACTATGTAATGGGATAATTCTACAACAGTTAACACTATGCAATACAATAATACTACAACAGTTAACACTATCTAACCGAACATGAAAATTATGGATAACACTACCAAACGGCACACTACAACTGTGATACCCCTATGTAACGGAACAATAAAACTATAGTTAACACAAAGTAACTAAACACTACAATTGTAGTTAACAGTGTGGAACGTAAAACTGCAACTTTATTTAACAATAACTAAGAGACACTAAAATAATAGATAACATTAGGTAACGGAACAATACAACTATAGTTAACACTACCTAACTATACACTACAACTATAGTTAACACTATCTAACTGTACACTACAATTATAGTTTACAATATGTAACGGAGCTCCACAACTGCAGAAAACACCACGTAACGGTACACCATAACAATAGTTAACACTGCAATACAACCATACTTAACACCACGTAACAGAACACTACAACTGTAGTTAGTATTATGTAACGGAACCATTCAGTAATAGTTGACACTGTGCATCGGTCCTTACAATAATTATAATAGTTTCTATGATAGTTAACACTATGTAACGGAACACTAATACTATAGTTAACAATACGTATTGGTACACTACCTTAACACTACTTAACACTACCTAACGGTAATCTAAAACTACAGTTAACACGACCATACAGCTATAGTAAACACTACATATTGGTACACCACAATTATAGTTAACACTACTCAACAGCAGAGTAAAACTATAGTTAATACTTTCTCTGATGTATTTTGTGAACAATTTCTTACTTACTTTGATGTATTTATCAACTATGTTCTTTCTCTGATTCTTTCATCAAAAATGACTTAAGTCCTCTAAAATATTTCAACAACAATATCTTACCTTTTATAGAGTATTTTAACAATAACATTCTACCTCTTGTAGTTTATTTTAACAACAACATCTTTTCTTTTCTGGTGCTTATTAATAACAATGTCTTACCTTTCCTGATGTATTTAATCTATAATGTCTTAGTTTCTCTGACACATTAAATCGACAGTGTCTTACTTTCTTAGGTGTATTTTATCAAAAATGTCTTATTTTCTCTGGTTACTTAATCTAGAATGTCATTGTTTCTCTGGTGCATTTTATCAACGATGTCTTATCTTCTGCCGATAACAGTTTACATCAAAAATGTTTTTAAAACGGATCTAGGTTATTGTAACCCACAGTAAACTCGTTAGATTTACTCCTACGCATTATATAATTCCTACGTTTTGACACTTGTCCTTTAGTAGCTGTATTGGAGCCTAATTAATCACAATGTTGAGATTCTATTGCTTTGATGACTATATTATAGTCGAAGTCACTCACATTGTAGATCTTAAGTTCGTTTGTTTTTTTTACGATAATATCTCATTCTAATTTTTTCTTAATATTTTCTCAAGTTTGGTTCATCAAATTTCAAACGATAGTTGACGTAGATGACGCCACGTGTCTCATCAGTCAACCCTTGTTTTTAGTTCTGAAGAAAACTAAAGTGTTCTAATGCAGAATTTTATCAACGTCTTCTCAACCTCCGCGAAAGATGTTCGGTCATGCGCAGATTGCTAATTCTTGCGATATAGGTTGGTACAGATTGGTGAATTAGGTAGGCCACGAGACCTGTCCAATATGCCTTACAGCCTGGCTTGATAGGACAGAATGTAATAAGTGTTCCTTTGTACTTCGAATATAAATACTTATATATTTACCAAAGTGATCCAGGTTTCGAAGATCACGGATTTAGGTTTCGCTCTAACAGGTGAGTTATCCTTTAAGACAATTTCGCAGCCTTTCTTTTATTCCGATCAATTAGATTCTTGTTTAAACTTTTATAAACTTCTTTGTACAATTATTAACAAAAATAACAATAAATAATCACGTAACGTATTAGTAACTGGACAAGAAGAACCAAAATGTACAAGAGCAAAGAGTCGAAATGGATTATTAATACACTCATAAGACAAACGAAGTGAAATTACACCGCTTTTAAGCAACAAAGCTGTGACAGTGGAACATAATGTTAACTGACATGTTTTAACACTATAAAATGAATGAAATCAAATATGTGTAAAACCAGAGAATACCTCTAGAAAACGTTTCACTCGGTTTATCTCTCAAGTTATCAATGAATTCCATGTTTTATAACGTAGTTTCAGTTATGTTACTTGTGCATTACGTAAATTGTGTAGTTAATGTTCTCATCAAAATGTCCAGGCGTCAGAAATATTCATTTAAAGCCAAACAACTATTTTTTGTTTCAAGAAATTCCATCTCATACGTATGTAAAGTTTCCAAGTCCTAATTTGATGAGAAATGTGTATTAAGATGGATATATAAGGTTAGAATGTATTGAGCTTAATGTAGTGAGGCGCTGTGCGTGTTGAGTTTGATAAGTTATACTGTGTATTAAGTTTAATATAGTTAGGTACTTTATATATTAAGCTTAGCCTAATAAGGTAGTGTGCATTAAGTTTAAAGTAAAAAGGTACTTTATGTATTAAGTGTTGTCTAATAATGTACTAAGTAATAAGTTAAGTCCAGTGATAGTACTTTATGTACTATGTTTAATTTTATAAGGTAATATTTATTAAGTTTAATGTAACAAGATAGTGTGTATTTAGTTTAATCCAGTAACGAAATATGTGTAAAAAGTTTAGGCTATTACAGTTATTTGTGTTATGTAAAGTATAGCGTATATTAAGATTAAGCTAGAGATATAATTGATCGGTTTACTTGTGGGTTAAATGAAATATGGATTAAGTTTATACTAGCAGAGTAGTGTGTACTAAATTTAGTCTAATAAGACAGTGCGTATTAAGTTTAGACTAGTATGGTAGTTTGTATTAAGTTTACGTCATTCAATTAATATATATTAGGTGTAAACTAAGCTTAATTTAGTAATTCAGAATGTATTAAGTTTAAAGTCTCAAGGTGAGGAGAACAAAGCTTAATCTAGAAATTCAGAGTGTTTTAAGATTGAATTATTAAGGCACCATGAACTAAGCTAAGATTCAGAGTGTTTTAAGATTAGATTATCAAGGTAACGTAAACTAAGCTAAAATTCAGAGTGTTTTAAGATTAGATTATCAAGGTAACGTGAACTAAGCTGAAATTCAGAGTGTTTTAAGATTAGATTATCAAGGTAACGTAAACTAAGCTAAAGCTAGTAATTCTGAGTGTATTAAGTTTAGATAATCCTGTAAAGCGAACAAAGCGTAAACTTGTATTTCAGAGTGTGTTAAGTTAAAAAGATCAAGGTAAGATGAAGTAAACTAAAGCTAGTAATTCACAAAGTATTAAGTTGAGATTTTCGAGGTAACGTGAATTAATCTAGTAATTAAGTGTATTAACTTTAGAAAATCAAGATAACGTGAACTAAGCTTAAGCTAGTAATTTAGAGCGTATTAAGCTTAATCTGGTATTCAGGGAGAATTAACTTTGGATTATCAAGGTATGGTAAACTAAGCTTTAAGTTGTAATCAGGAGATATTACGTTTAGGATACCAAAATAACGTAAACTAATCATAAGCTACTAATTGAGAGCGTATTAAGCTTATAAGAACAAGGTAGCATGAATGAAGCTTAAACTAGTAATTCAAGTGTATTAGGATTAGATTAAGAAGGTAACATGAACTAATGTTAATCTACTATTACAGGGTGCATTAACTTTAAATTACCAAGGTAATGTGAACGAAGCTTAATCTAGGTATTTAGAATGTATTAAGTTTAGATTATCCTCTAACATGAAGTAAGCTTAAGGTAAAATGAAATAATCTTAATCTAGTAATTAAGATTATATTAAGTTTAGAATTTCTAAACAACGTGAACTAAGCTTAAGCTAGTAATTCAAAGTTTATTAAGTTTAGATTATTAAGGTAAGTGAACTAAGTTTAAGGTAGTAATCAGGATGTATTAAGTTTATGATACCAAGGTTACGTGAACTAAGCTTAAGCTAGTAATTCAGAGCATATTAAGTATAGAATATCAAGGTAACGGGGAATAAGCTTAAGCTACTAATTTAGAGTGATTTAGGTTTAAATTATTAAGATAACGTGAACTAAGATTAAGCTTATAATTCAGAGTGTATTAAGTTTAGATTATAGAGGTAACTTGAACTAAGGTTAATCTTATAATGTTAACTAAGCTAATATAATAATTCAGAGTGTATTAATTTTGGATTTCCAAGGTCACGTGGACATTGCTTAATTTGGTATTTCAGAGTGTATTAAGTTTATATTATGAAGGTAACGTGAAACGAGCTTAATATGGTATTTCAGAGCGCATTAAGTTTAGAAAATCAATGTAACTTGTACTGAGCTTAAGCTAGTAATTCAGAGTGTATTAAGTTTAGATTAACAGGGTAAAGAGAGTACGGTGTTGTTCACTCTATATCATAAAAATATCATTTTATGACATAATTGTTTTGAACTTTTCCTTTCGTACATTTTCGTTGTATGTTTATCTTTAAAGCAATTCTTGAAAAGAATTTTTGTCGGACTTGCATGAGTGTGTTTACATTTGCCAATAGTTTGATGAAGGCTGACATTCTAGTAAGAAAACAAGATACCATACTTCGTATATCAATACCTACGAGGTCTTTCATACAATACCAAAGATTGGGTGTGATATTTTCCTAGGCGATGTGATTAGCTTTAGCACTGAGAGAATTTCTTTTTCGGTATAGCTGTATGGTTTAACAGTTGTGTGTTATTATGTTCATTTATATTTTCTTAAACCAGTAGTACTGGGTGAGCAAAGAAATGTCTGTAAAAAGACAAAAACAAACTATAATAAGTGACGTTGTTAATCAACGTCACAGAAACACCAACCAATAGATCTTGTTCACTGGTGAAAGCGTTACATACGTCAGTATTTTATATTTCCTACAACAGCCACAAGCGACTCCCTGAAACTGTTTATTTTCACTTACTCAGTTTCACTTCTCTACAAGAATATTCAAGTAATGTTTTGGAATATTTAGTAGTGCTAAAGAATTTCAGCGAGACCTTTCCATAAGATACAATAAGACAAATTCCAAGTCGTTATAATAAAAAGTAATCAGAACTTATATCGTAGAATTTTGATGTAAACGTGAACTTCAATGTCCTCGTTTGAAGTTCCTCTATATGCACGTGTTAGCAATGTTGAACCAAAATGACATAAGGTTTAGAAGTACAAAGATTTACAGTAAAACACCTCGTGCTACAAGAATTTAGTGTAGCATTGGACTCTAAATCTGCACTTCAAAGTATACAACTATAGTGTCTTCATTCGCACAGTGAACTTTTTAGTTACGAAAGGGAATCCTCTAACTCAAAAAATGTTATTACGATAAAACTAAGCATATCACCTAGTAACGTCAACAACGTAACAGAAAAAGAATCGAAGTTGTATATAATATGTAAATATTTAACAATCCCTTAAATTCGTCAATAGTTTTAATTTGAAAGATGGTAAAATAAACTGTACTATTCATCACGAGCCTGTGAAAGTTCCCGACGTTTCCCAGTTGACTGTCATCTTTGGTTTTTATTTTAACGTGATCTTGAAAGTTCATGTGTACTTACAAAATTCAAGGAACGTGGCCTGAGACCGGCTTTGTATCCTTTACAGAAAATGTTTACAGTGAAGACTGATACGACTGATATCACGAATTGTATTTATTACCAAATCTGATTCATCTTCTGTGAAAGCGCTCGCTTTGATACTTACTCGCATCCTTTCAACTTATCAAGTTTTAAAAGAACATTTAGTGCTCATGCTCTCACTTTAAACGATCCCTCAATTCGCTAATTAAAAGCTCTCTCGTTAATTAGCTTATAATTTTAATTCGACTAAATTCGTTTATAATAACTTACATTAAAAATATTTCATTAATCTGATAATAATTAGTGATCTTCCAATTTTTTTAAATCAATATTTTGAGAGAATAACTTTAGCTACATCAACGTTTTGTAATTTCAGAAAGATATGAATGTAACAGTTACAAACTCACTTATCAAACCATATATTTGCCTGCCTGTCTGCTCATTTGTCTGTCTGTTTAAATCTCTGTTCATTGATACTGAAGTACATAAGATTAATTATAGTCATTGCGAGGAATTGAAAACTGTATTACTGTTCAGAGATCAGTTTTCGATACCTGATTGTAATAAACATAGTTATTTCAATACACTTTGGTTTGGGAATCATATCTCATGACACAGTTATGTCAATACACTTTTGTTTGGGAATCATATCTCATGACATAGTTATGTCAATACACTTTTGTTTGTGAATCATATCTCATGACATAGTTATGTCAATACACTTTTGTTTGTGAATCATATCTCATGACATAGTTATGTCAATACACTTTTGTTTGGGAATCATATCTCATGACATAGTTATGTCAACACACTTTGGTTTGGGAATCATATCTCATGACATAGTTATGTCAATACACTTTTGTTTGGGAATCATATCTCATGACATAGTTATGTCAACACTTTTGTTTGGGAATCATATCTCATGACATAGTTATGTCAACACACTTGTTTGGGAATCATATCTCATGACATAGTTATGTCAATACACTTTTGTTTGTGAATCATATCTCATGACATAGTTATGTCAACACACTTTTGTTTGGGAATCATATCTCATGACATAGTTATGTCAATACACTTTTGTTTGGGACATACTTGAACTTCCTTCTTTTTTAGCGATATTGTCAAATGTCATCAGAATCATTGAGAGGGGAGTTGTGGAAAACTTAAAAACAGTTCCTTGTTATAAAAACTTTTAATGTTTAACATTGCTGCATAACCGTGGAGCGCGAAAGTCGTTCATATAATTTCAGCTCTAACTGACACGTGCAGGCCATTCTACGTTAACTGTGTTTTTGGCTTTCGCTAAAACGCGTCTGTTCACTCGAATTGTTCCTCTCACTTAGTTCATCCTTGACAGTTTTGTTTATGTCCAGTCAGACCAGATGTATCTTGTGTATTTGTTACCACAACCTTCTCATCTTTCTATAAACCCTCAAATGTTTATATCAGTAACAGGGTTATTAAAAATCTTTACAGATTCGACTGCGACGTGTAATTAGCGCCAAGCCTATTTACACATATCTCAAGATTCAATTAATAATTAAGAATAGGCCGTTGAAAACAGGAAGTCTTGAATTTCTTCTGACGATTAACGTATATTTTGGTACCTTTTTACCCCTAAAATAGATGAACTTGAGAAGTTTTTGCATCAGTTTCAATATTTTAGAACAACTAAGTAATACGTAATGATAAATGTCTGTGAATTGAAACTGGAAACTGAACGATATAAACATAAATTATACGGAAAACACTCACTAGATTTTTCTAAACTAAATACTTTAGGGTTGTGATGTTAATTTAGTAAATAGTTTATATAGCATTTGAGATAATAATGTTGCACTTTAAATATGCTTTTCATTTGTTTGTTTGATTTTCGCACAATGCTGCACGAGGGCTATCTGTACTATCCGTCCATTTAACAGCGTAAAACTAGAGGGAAAGCAGGTAGTCATCACAATCCACTACCAACTCTTGGACTACTCTTTTACTAACGAAAAGTGGGATTGGCCGTACTTTATAACATCCCTACGGTTGAAAGAGCAAGTATGTTTGGAGTTACAGGGATTCGAACCCGCGACCATCAGGTTACGAGTAGAGTACCTCAAGCTTTTCACTTCCAAGAAATGTTTTTCTTCCTGAACATTAACTGATAACATCCTCTATATCAACTACATCTTGCGAAACCCAGATTCTATCGTCGTAACGACTCAAATATACCAGGTTCTATCATTCTAAGGACTCACATATACCAGATTTTATCGTTCTAAAGACTTAGATATTTCAGATTCTATCGTTCTAAGGGCTTAGACATACCAAGTTTTATTCTTCTAAGGACTCACCTATACCATTTTCTATCGTTCTAAGGACTCAGATATACCAGGTTTAATCGTTCTAAGGACTGAGATATACCAGGTTCTATCATTCTAAGGACTCATATATACCAGATTTTATCGTTCTAAAGACTTAGATATTCCAGATTCTATCGTTCTGAGGGCTTAGACATACCAAGTTTTATCCTTCTAAGGACTCACCTATACCATTTTCTATCGTTCTAAGGACTCAGATATACCAGGTTCTATCATTCTAAGAACTCAAATATACCAGGTTTAATCGTTCTAAGGACTGAGATATACCAGGTTCTATCGTTTTAAGGACTCAGATATACCAGATTCTATCATTCTAAGGACTCAGATATACAAGATTCTATCGTTTTAAGAAGTCAAATATACAAGATTCTATTGTTTTAAGGACTTAGATATACCAAATTCTATCGTTATAAGGACTCAGATATACCAGGTTCTATCGTTCTAAGCACTCAGATATACCGCTATGTCATGATACTTCTGATTAACGGATTTAATAATCTCTCACTTGAACAGTTCATGTTCTTCACTTATCTTCAAAGTTATATTATTAACAGCAAGTAATGAGAAAAATGAACAAACTTCGAATATTATAAGTCGAAACGTGCGATAAAGGAAAGAATACTAGACACTTGGGACAAACATGTTGCTGCGTCATTTTCGTGGTTAGAAAAGTCGGACAAATTAATTTTGCACAAAGCTACTAGAGCGCCATCTGTGTTAGTCGTCTCTAATTGACACAACTAGGTAATTCCATCCACTGCTGATCCTGCATGGCCAAATGTGTTAAGGCGTTCGACTCTAATACGAGGATCACGGGATCGAATCCCGGTCCACCAAACATGCTTGTCCATTCAGCCATGGGGGCGTTATAATGTTTGGTCAATCCCACTATTCGTTGAAAAAAAGAGTAGCCCAAGAGTTGGCGATGGGTAGTGATGTCTAGCTGCCTTCCCTCTAGTCTTACACTGCTAAATTAGGGACGGCTCTCGCAGATAGCCCTCGAGTGGTTTTGCGCGAAATTAAAAACGAAACAAATAAATCACCTACCGCCACATCCTGTGGTACACGTTATTAGTGAATAATGTGATTGACCATTATTCATAACGCCCCACACTCCCTGGTTGAAAGAGCGAAGATGTGACGAGATTCAAATCATTGTCTTATACACGAAGAGTAGAGCATCCTAAGCAAATGTTACACTGAAATTAATAGAAATTTGAATAAAAATTCAATTTTACAATTATTTAAAAGCTTAACTTTAATTCTGTCTTCCTCAGTACTTAAACAACCGTTGTAACTGAAAAGAAACATAATTAATAAAGAAAGACATGAAATACAGTTATTGCCCAGTCTTTTTGTGGTTACTATATTTTTTTGTGAATTTCGCGCAAAGCTACTCGAGGGTTATCTGCGCTAGCCGTCCTCAATTTAGCAGTGTAAGACAAGAGGGAAGACAACCATTTATCACCACCCATCGCCAACTCTTGCGCTACTCTTTAACAACGAATAGCGAAATTGACCCTTAAATTATAACGCCGAAACGGCTGAAAAGGCGAGCATGTCTGGGACGACGTGGATGCGATCTCCGTGTCCATCGGATTATGAGTCGAACGCTTTAACATGCTTGGCCATGCCAGGCTTTTACTATATTTACTATCTGTTTTATGTTTATAGTCCAGTCTTTCTGTGGTCACTTATTTTACTGTCTGACTTATGTTTAGTCACAATACGTTTACTGCCCAGTCTTTCTGTGGTAACTCTCATATATACTGTCTGGATGGTGTACGGTCACTGTACGAGTATTGTCTGGGGACATTAAAGAAAGGGGAGTTTGTTTTCCATTCCGTACAACTGATATATTAATAAGACAGACTGGCCATGTAATAGAGATACACAGCTAGAATAATAACAAGAAACCTTTGACATGGATGATGCTTTTAACCGTTAGGGACAGAGGCATTATTAAGCCTACAAGAATAAGAAATGATAACATTATGTGGTATTTCCACTCGCCCACCAAAATATAACCGATTATTATTCTTTAACAAAGCCCGAGTTTAAATTTCTCACAAAACTTGTTGAAGTTTAATCAATATTGCAGAACACATTAACTGCATGCTAAATTTATTGGACAGATATAAAAAAACCCGTACTGTGTGCTAAGTTTATTGGACAGATATATAGAAACCCGTACTGTGTGCTAAGTTTATTGGACAGATATATAGAAACCCGTACTGTGTGCTAAGTTTATTGGACAGATGTAGAGAAACCCGCACTGTGTGCCAAATGCATTAGAGAAATGCAGAGAAACCTGTTCTAACACCGTACAAGACAATGAGTGGCGACAAAAACTTAACAAAAACAGGTGTTAGGTGTCTGGAAAAACAATTCCTTGAAAAACAGAAAAAAATATTGCTGACGACAACGCGTGAGGCACAGCTAAAGTGTCATGAATTCAGTTTTAAGAGCACTATAGAAATATGTTCTTTCAGGAAGAGAAGTTGAGAGAAGCACTTACTGTAGAAAGAGAGTGTGGACGCTGCTTGTCGTTATGTCATAAATATCCATGTATATTAAACTTTGAAACAGTGGCACGTTAGGCACGTGAGCTTTAAGTTGAGATGTCTAGTCCTAAGCGGTATGCATAAGTTCTTTAATAGGTAATTCCAAAAGATAAACAAAGTGTGTAACTCAACATAAAGACAAACAATGGGCCATTTGCACTCTTCTAACAACGGGTATCAAAACCAGGTTTTTAGTATTCTAGCTCTGCACACGTACCTCTGTGCCCTTCGGGGTCAAATTTGAGAAAAAATTCAGTTAAACACCAGTCGGAATCATTAAAAGAGATGTTCAAAAAAATCATTGATAAATTCTATCTCTGAATTTCTTAACAATAAATTTCGTTTTTCATAAGCACAGATGGCTCTTTGTGGAGTTTTGCACAAATCTGCATCAGTATTTGAAATGCCCCTTTACATATTTTGGTTTGTTCGTTCAAAGAAAAGCCACATTTGGCTCTCTGCTGTGTCTACCGTGGGAAGTCCAACCACGGGTATTAATATTATAAGTTCGTAAATTTACTGTTGACACACAGAAAGACACATTTATGTACTAAATAGAAAGTCATCTTGTATATATATATATGTTTCTTATGGCTTTCTTAGACAACAAAATTTCTTGTGATGTTTATCAGATTTTTTGTTTAAAGTCTTTTCGAACAATTTATTTCCTTGAAAGTGACTTCCTGCATGTGCTTTGTGTTACTTAACATCAAATTTCTTTATTTGTCTCATCTTTATCTAAATAGTTTACGTTTGTCGAACAGGATGGAAATCTCGATAGATTTTTATAACTGCAACCGTTTGCCTCGAGTTCTTTGGTCACTGAAACAGTTGTTAAATTCATAAAAATAAAGAACCATCTTAGGAATTCAATGACAAAGGTACAAAACGTATTGTAAAGCCTAATTTTCCATTTATAAGCTTCATTAAACATTTTAACAACACAAGTTTTAATGCACACAATAGAAGCGGTAACGGCAAAAAAAGAAAGTAATTACATTAATTGATTAATTACATTATTTCATGTTCTACTAAAGCTTTTTACAACCATTTAGTATAAAACTTATCATAACAAAGTCTGCTAACTATCAGTTAAGAAACTGTCACGTTTTAGTTGTTTTTGACAAACACTAAACAGGCTAGTAAACGAATCCTTCGACACATTGTTCAGAATCATAACCATACCATCAAAGCAACGTGGAACACCTTTCTTAACCTTACTGGAGTTTATTTAGAATTATATTCGTCGAACAGAAATCTTATGGACTTGTCATTCAACAAACGTATCATTACACACTTAAAACTAGAAAACTAAGCCGCAGTTACGTGTTATCTACAAATTACTGGGATATGTCATGCACTGTGTTAAGGGTTGTATGCATCGTTAATAGACACAGACACTGTGTTGTATGTATATATAAAGGTGTTTAGGCTGAACAGCCATATACGTCATGACTTCAGCCATGGTGGCTGAAGAATTTACATTATGTGTGCTGGTATTTCATGAAAATTGTCCAACAACATTTCAAGTACATAATGTATTATAATAACACACAATTTTGTCTGTCCTGAAAATGCACGCGCACGTTACAGCCAAAATCCGCATGCGCTCATACCATTAACAAACAAAAGACGGATATGAAATCCTTTATTTCACACTTTGCACAATTATATATTACAACCTAACCAAAGTTTCTAAAAAGGCCTGACGTTAAGGCCATGTAATAATATCATAAGTTTATGAACTTATAGTACAAACCACGGTAAAGTTAACCTGCGATTTACACTTATAGTACTAACCACAATAAAGTTAACCTGCGATTTACACTTATAGTACTAACCACAGTAAAGTTAACCTGCGATTTACAATTACAGTACTAACCACAATAAAGTTAACCTGCGATTTACACTTATAGTACTAACCACAATAAAGTTAACCTGCGATTTACACTTATAGTACTAACCACAGTAAAGTTAACCTGCGATTTACAATTATAGTACTAACCACAGTAAAGGTAGCCTGCGATTTACGCTTATAGTACTAACCACAGTAAAGTTAACCTGCGATTTACAGTTATAGTACTAACCACAGTAAAGTTAACATACGATTTACAGTTATAGTAAAAAAGTGATACCGATCTGGAAAGAGTGATAATAAGATATATAAAATCACCATCGATGTTGAATAGAAAGTTGTAGAACTGTTCGTTCAAACAGTTACAATAGGAAGTATCAAACTTCATAAAACAGCAGTATTGATGTTTAGAAAGTGCTACATCTGGGGAAACAGTTACAAAATGATGTACCAAACTTCATAAAACAGCAGTATTGATGTTTAGAAAGTGCTACATCTGGGGAAACAGTTACAAAATGATGTACCAAACTTCATAAAACAGCAGTATTGATGTTGTTTAGAAAGTGCTACATCTGGGGAAAGAGTTAGAAAATGACGTACCAAACTTCATAAAACAGCAGTATTGATGTTTAGAAAGTGCTACATCTGGGGAAACAGTTATATATGTTGTACCAGTATTTATATAGCATTAGCATTGATGTTGTCTGAAAGATGACGGAGGTCTGTAAGCAGTTACAGTAGGATGTACCAGACTTCATGCAACATCAGTACTGATGCTGTGTGAAAAGTGATACAGATCATGAACCAGTTGTAATCGGATTACCAGACTTTATACTATAGAATTACTGATGCTTTATAGAAAGTGATACAGTTCTGTAAACAGTTACAATTTGATATAGTAGCCTTTATACACGAGTATTATTGATGCTTTATAGAAAATAATACAGTTATGGAAACAGTTATATTAGGATGCACAAGACTTTATATAACATCAGTGTTTATGTTGTGTGAAAAGTGAATTAGCTCGGAAAACACTGATAATAGGATGTATCAGAGCTTATGTAACAGCAGCATTAATGTTATATAGAATGTAAAACAGCTGTAAAAACAGTTACAATAGAATGTACCAGCTTTATATAACAACAGTGCTGATGTTTTATAGAAAATCATAAAGTTCTGGAAACAGTTACAAAAGGATACACCAACCTTCTTACAACAGCATTATTGATGTTCTATAGGAAGTTATACAGCTATGAAAATAGTTACGTAGGATGTACTAGCCTTCAGGTAACATCATTATTGATGTTGTGTAAAAACCTATTCAGCTCTGGAAACAGTTACAATAAGAATGGCCAAACTTTATTTTACAGCAGTACTGATGTTTAATGAAATGTGATACAGCTGTGGAAAGAGTTTTTATAGGATGTACTAGGCTTTACATGACATCAGTATTGATTTTGTGTGAATAGTGATACAGCTCTGGAAAAACTTATAAGCGGATGTTCCAGTCTTTATGTAACAACAGAATTGATGTTTTATGGAAAGCGATACGGCTGTGGAAACAAATACATTTGGATATACCAAACTTTATATAACAGCAGTTTTGATGTTCTATGGAAACTGTTACAGATCTTGAAATTATTGCAATAGAATGTACTAGTATTTAAATAGCATCAGAATTGATGTCGGATAGAAAGTTATACAGCTTTGAAAGCAGTTACAATAGGATGTACTAACGTTTATATATCACCATTATTGATTTTGTATAGGAACTGTTACAGCTTTGGAAGCATTTAAAATACAATTTATTAGGCTTTAGGTAACAGCAGTATTGATGCTGTATGGAAAGTGATACAGCTTTGAAAATGGTTGTGAGATAACATGTCGTTCGTTTTAAAAACAACAACAACTGACACAGACTGTGGTTTTGATGTTGTTGCCTCAATCTTACGCTCACGTGCATTGTTATGTCGTTAAGTACGACATAAGATTGACACTCAAATACCACTTTCATTCTGACAAAAAATATCCGTTGAGAGGTTGACAGACAATGTTGTTGAAGTTTCTTAGTGTTTGTTTGTTTGTTTTTTTGGAATTTAACATAAAGCTACTCGAGGGCTATCTGTGCTAGCCGTCCCTAATTTAGCAATGTAAGACTAGAGCGGAGGCAGCTAGCCATCACCACCCACCGCCAACTCTTGGACTACTCTTTTACCAACGAAAAGTGAGATTGAACGTAACATTATAACACCCCCACGGCTGAAAGGGCGATCATGTTTGGCGCGACGGGGATGCGAACCCACGACCCTCGGATTACGAGTCGCACGCCTTGCGCGCTAGGCCATGCCGGGCCCATTTCTTAGTGTGTGTTATCATAAAGTCCGGATGTAATAAAAAAGAAAGAAAAATAACAGAACAATAGTTGATTTTGTAAGTATGAAACAATTTTGATAAACTGTTGATGATGGCAAAATAAATGAGTAAATGAAAACTATATGACGATATAAAGATGGTTAGTTATATGAGGAGAATTTGATACGTTTTAAATACATCTGATAAGTTACTGTCATACACGTGTGGTAAACACTAGAAACACCAGTAGATTGGGAGTTTTATAAACAAAACATAACATGTAAGACGTACACATACTAGTGTTTCATGTGTCACCGATTTTCTGTCCTGATAAATCATTTTACACAAATACTAAGTTTTAATATGAATTAATACAAGATGTTATTCACTTAAATTACGTTTCCACTTATGTATCATATAAACGCAGTTTTGGAGTGCTGCAACGAGTCAGAGTCACCTTGAAAAGTTTTAAAAATACGTACCTGGGATGCTAATACACATCGATTAGTTTATAAGGTATCGATGTTGCCGAGTCATATTTGTGAGAAGTTACGTTATCGCTTCGATATATGTATATTACTCATGTTATCTATTAATTAACATGTGTATATGTTAGTCTAATCATATTAACTAAACTTGAAAGAAAGGTTCGTGTATTGGTTTTAATTATGCTAATTAATAAACCAAAACAACTGAAATATTCCCTCAACTCAGAAGCTCCCCGTAACCATATAAAAATTGATTCTGTCTTATTCACCTAATTAGCATTTAAAACTGTTCTTTAATCTCGGGATGATAAATCCACAATCAATTTCTTTTACCTTCTGACATCAACCACCGCTGGCTATTATTACATCCTGCTTCATTGGAAACATTGGAGGCAGGGTGGAGAGCTTTATATAACACCGAAGATAACACAAAAGCGTATAAGGGAAGTCATATACAATAACATGTTGTATAATGACTCCTTCCTCTTTACACTCTGATGATAACAGTGAAGTATTTATATTCGAACGTTTTTCATAGCTGTTAAATCATTCCAGATAGTTTGCCAGAAACCAGTGAATATAAAAATGAAAACCGTTTGCACGAGGTCTAAGTAAATGTTGTACAGAGTGAAACATCATAATAATAACTGAATTTAAAATGAACGTAAAACCAATCCAGTAACTCCAGTTAATCCAGACCGACTGTCACTGTTTTCAAATAGCTCTCTGAGCTTCCTCTGTGTGACCAGTTCATCTGTATGACGAAAATAATGACAAAGAGGATAAACGGTTGTAAATCCAACTAAATCAGCGTTACTTTGTATCCCCGTAGAGTGTAATGGATTTAATTAAAATGATGAAACATATCTTACTAACATATATGATTATATATTATATTTTTTTATAAGTTCAACAACATGGGTGAAATATACACAACCGGGTTATACTCCCACTTATCATATTACTGATGGTTGTCTAGTGTAATATTACAGCATGCACCTGAAGATTATATATTTCTTATCACACTAGTGACGTTTTTCAAGTGTTATATTACAGTACATGTGCTGTTATCAAATGTTAATCGTCATCTTAAGATAAATAGGATAATTTTGAACATCACTTTATCATATTTAACGAAAAGTCCGTTACAAATCAAGTATTATATGGTAAAGTCCGTTAAAAGCCCATTAATACATGGTAAAGTGTAATTAATTAAATTACAGACTCTTCAACAGTTTTTCTCGTAAATAAAAATACAGTCTGTGTACTGAGGTATGTCTGAAAATCTTTAGTTTCCAAGCGTGTTTAGTTGTCTATTTTTTTAATTTTGCGCAAAACTACACTAGGCTATCTTCGTCAGCTTTCTCAGATTAGCACTGTAAGACCACAGGGAAAGCAGCTAGTCATCACCACTCACCGTCAACGCTTGGGCTACTTCTTTACTAACGAATAGTGGGATTGACTGAAACATTATAATATTCTCAAGGAAGTAAGGACGATCATGTTTGGTGATACGGGAATACAAACGTGCGACCCTCGTATTACTAGGGTCGAAGAGGGTCTCTCCTTGTGTGTGGATGGTAAACATCGATTTTCTAACAGGAGTCTTGGTTTTGTTGTTTGCTTTTACTCTAAATCATTCAGTAATCTTATTTCTCTTGGAAAAAATTGTGACGTTTACCTTCCACTGTAGCCAACTCAGACTCATTGAAGTGTGGAATGATCGCGAATTTTCCATCTACCAAAAATGTATGTGTTGGACAACTTGACGGTCGTCGAAATCTGCAGCGAAACTTTATTAGTATGAAAAGATGAAGCTGATCAAACACGATTAACCTCTACATTTGCATTGATTAAGTGTATTTTAATGAGGATAATTAATTATGTTGATAACTAGTTTAATATATAGATTGTTTCCTAAAGAATCACAACGGTGTAATTAGCACCAAGAGAGGACCAGTCTCATAAAAAATGACGACAATGTAATTAGCACTAAGAGAGTTCCAGTTTTCTAAAGAATGACGACGGTGTAATTAGCACTAAGAGAGGTCCAGTTTTCTAAAGAATGACGACGGTGTAATTAGCACTGAAAGAGGTCCCAGGTTTTCCTCCTAAAGAATTGACGGCAGATAAATTAGGCACATGAGAGGGCCAGTTTTTCTAAAGAATGACGACGGTGTGTAGTAATTAGCACTAAAGAGGGTCCAAGTTTTCTAAAGAATGACGAACGGTATAATTAGCATTAAGAGAGGTCCAGTTTTCTAAAGAATGACTACGGTGTAATTAGCACTGAAAGAGGTCCAGTTTCCTAAAGAATGACGACGGTATAATTAGCACTAACAGAGGTCCAGTTTTCTAAAGAATGACGACGGTATAATTAGCGCTGAAAGAGGTCCAGTTTCCTAAAGAATGACGACGGTGTAATTAGCACTAAAAGAGGTCCAGTTTCCTAAAGAATGACGACGGTGTAATTACCACTAAGAGAGGTCCAGTTTTCTAAAGAATGACGACGGTGTAATTAGCACTAAGAGAGGTCCAGTTTCCTAAAGAATGACGGCAGTATAATGAGCACTAAGAAAGGTCCAGTTTTCTAAAGAATGACGACGGTGTAATTACCACTAAGAGAGGTCCAGTTTTCTAAAGAATGACGACGTTGTAATTAGCACTAAGAGAGGTCCAGTTTCCTAAAGAATGACGACGGTGTAATTAGCACTAAGAAAGGTCCAGCATTTTAATATTCCAATCAGTATCTCGTGTTTGTTGTAATGACTAGTAACTAGATGGCGTATTAGTAATATTCACGAACTTCTTGTTTTCGTTGTTGTTTTGTTGTTAAACTAATGAAAACTAAAGCAGAAACCTAGGGATTAAATGCTAACCAAGAAAACCCAAAAACTGTTACATGTCTTTCCAAGGACAACTCCAAACTCTTTCTGTTTGTATAACGAATATGTTAATGAAGAAACTACAATAATATTAGAAACTTCCGTTTTCGTTTCTATATTTAAAGAATATTTGTATAAGTTTGAAGGAGGAAATTCGGCACATCATACACGAAGTAAGAGTAAACAATTAAAACGTGTGTAACCGGTGAGAAAATATTAACAGTTTTAATAATAATATCAGATGTCCGGCATGGCCAAGCATGTGTGACTCCTAATCTGAGGATCGCGAGTTCGAATCCCCCTTGCACCAAACATGCTCTCTCTTTCAACCGTGGTCCGTGGAGACGCTATAATATCACAGTGAATCCTACTATTCGTCGGTAAAAGAGTAGCCCGAGAGTTGACGGTGGACGGTGATGACTAGCTTCCTTTCTTATAGTCTTACACTGCTAAATTAGCACAAATAGCTCTCGAGAAGCTTTGTGTGAAATTAAAAAAACAAACAAACAATAATATCAGAAGAGTCTTTAAATACTAGGTGTGAAAGAAGGTGAAGCTAAAGAAGGAGTAAGTGTGTGAACTGAAGAAATTCTCGATACAACTGGTAGCAACACTGCAGCATTTATAATTATTTTACAGTAAATATGCATTCATAAGTTAGCAAAACTGACTGTTCTGATTTCCCAAAATTGAACAACGAAAATGTCTTAAATAACTATTTTTAATTTCATTTCTTTAAGTCGCTCATTTAGTTCCTTTTTTGGCCGCAACTTTCTTTTCACATCTACCGTGTTTAGATATAATAACTTTTTATCAATAAATATCAACAATCCATAGCAAGTGACCAACGAACATTAGCTTTGGCATTGCAACGTCATTATTGAGAACAGACCTATACTTTACAGAACTATACAGATTCTATAAAGTACGTGGTTGTAGCTTTCGTCTCTAGAATGTTATTAGCTTTCTGTATAGTAACGCCATGGAATTTACATCAACAGTTCCTTGTTATTACCTTCGTGCATTTGGTGCAGCAAAATCAAGCATAATTGTTTAAAATAACCACTGAAGCTAATGTCACATGATGCTAAACGCTATTTAATTATAAATTCATAGCATTTAGTAAAACTAGGCTTAAAAGTTGATAATTAATAATAACCGTCCAACCGTGTGATTATTTTAAAAATTTGGGGTTGAAACTACTAATCTAGTTTGCTTGGCCTGACTAATGCTTCGGTAACTGCACGTCCTTTTACCATATGGTGTTACTTCTCCAAACCAACCGTCTTTAAATGGAATGACAAAAAGCTTGTGTAACAATATTGTGTCAAACGTGAGCCTTTTAATGTTCAGAAACTTAGCAACATGATTCATATTTAGACCAAATTTGATACCCAATTGTAGGCTACAAAGATACAATAGTTTACCCCATAAAAGTTAAGCATGTTTTCGTATCAAATGTGATGCAAAGAAAAAATTGGAACAAACTAGATCAAAATTGAAGACGCCATATATCGCGTTTTGACTTGAAATTTGGTTTGTGAAGAGTCCGACAGAACATGTCCACTGAAAATATTTGATAATTTGGGTTACCACAGTTTTACCCCCAAGACCACGTTTTTCACTTGCACCAATGAGCTTCAAGTGTGAAAACAAGTTCATGACGAAGCTACTACCTGATCCACAAGACCGCAGCTAACAGTTTCCATGTATACCACTGCCACAGTCCATCAGATTTTCTTTTGTTTTTCTTTTTATTCCTATGTTTCTTCCCAGCTACATCCGAGCACAGTCTGGGTAGATTATTTGGCGCTAAGGCCGTGAAAGTGGGTTTTCTCGGGGGGCTCCCGTTTCCTCCCCCCCACATCAAAATCTCTGGTATTTGATCTGTAGGTCCCAGTCACATTCTTATATGATCCTGAAAAGAACCGTTGAGTGTTTGATTCTTTTATTCAGTTATAGTTTATCAAGTAATAGTTAATTTTAAATCAACTCGCCAGCCGCCATTGTACTCCGTCGTATGTCTGGCTCACTTCACTCACGCCGCCCTCGTCCAGTTCCCCCGTCTTTTGTATCACTCTCAATTACCCCACTCAACCCTAAAATGACAAAATTAAAATGAAAGAAAACCCTATGGAAATTTTTAACAATTTCTCATCTGAGGACGAAGAGGAACCACGACGTTCCTGAACACCCCATTTGGAGAAATAATTCTTCAGAGATCTCTCTCTCTAAACTAAACCCCTGCCACGTTAGTTTGCGTTCGCATTTTTGGAGAAACAAGTATAAAAATGGAAACCAGATTCAAAAAACACAAAATCACCTTCACACGTTTCTTAACACCGTTAATCAAATAAACACAAAGCAATCATATAAAACACCCAAACACTAAATAAAGAAACAAACATAAACATACGCAAAATTAAAGGAGCCTTAGGTATACAAAAACTTAAGCTCAAAATGAATCAATACAAAAGAACACCTTTATACCTATATTAATAAATATAATCCAACATCTAAGCACGCCCTCTACATTCTTACACTTAATTACACAGCTTCTTCAAACATGTGGTCAACTATCGGTCAGTAACCCTTTCTTTCTTTGCGAACCTGACGATAACCGAAGAAGGTCGAAACATCGTTCGCTCCTCTACATAAAATTTTCTCAATCCATACAGCCGTTTATACATATATATTTTACTCTACAAGTGGGATTTCTCGTCATCACTGTAAAGTGATGACATCAACAAAACCAGTCACTGAGTGTGTATTTAAAATGCCCAGCAATTACATCAGCAAAACCAACAACTCGGGATGTATTTAAACTGTCCAGTAAAGACATGAACAAAAACAGCTACCAAAGTTGTATTTAATCTGTCTGGTAAGGACATCAACAAAACCAGCTACTCAGATTGTATTTAAACTCTACAATAATTATTACAACTGGACTAGCTACTCAGATTGTATTTAAACTGCACAGTGGTTACTATAACTGGACTAGCTACTCAGATTGTATTTAAACTGTACAGTAATGATTACAACTGGACTAGCTACTCAGATTGTATTTAAACTGTACAGTAATGATTATAACTGGACTAGCTACTCAGATTGTATTTAAACTGTACAGTAATGATTACAACTGGACTAACTACTCAGATTGTATTTAAACTGTACAGTAATGATTACAACTGGACTAGCTACTCAGATTGTATTTAAACTGTACAGTAATGATACAACTGGACTACTACTCAAGATTGTATTTAAACTGTACAGTAATGATTACAACTGGACCAGCTACTCAGATTGTATTTAAACTGTACAGTAATGATTACAACTGGACCAGCTACTCAGATTGTATTTAAACTGTACAGTAATGATTACAACTGGACTAGCTACTCAGATTGTATTTAAACTGCACAGTAATGAACAACTGGACTAACTACTCAGATTGTATTTAAACTGTACAGTAATGATTATACAACTGGACAGCTACTCAGATTGTATTTAAACTGTACAGTAATGAACAACTGGACTAACTACTCAGATTGTATTTAAACTGCACAGTAATGATACAACTGGACTAACTACTCAGATTGTATTTAAACTGTACAGTAATGATTATAACTGGACTAGCTACTCAGATTGTATTTAAACTGTACAGTAATGATTACAACTGGACTAACTACTCAGATTGTATTTAAACTGCACAGTAATGATAAACTGGAAACTACTCAGATTGTATTTAAACTGTACAGTAATGATTATAACTGGACTAGCTACTCAGATTGTATTTAAACTGCACAGTAATGATAACAACTGGACTAACTACTCAGATTGTATTTAAACTGCATAGTAATGATTACAACTGGACTAGCTACTCAGATTGTATTTAAACTGTACAGTAATGATTACAACTGGACTAGCTACTCAGATTGTATTTAAACTGCACAGTAATGATACAACTGGACTAACTACTCAGATTGTATTTAAACTGTACAGTAATGATACAACTGGACTAACTACTCAGATTGTATTTAAACTGTACAGTAATGATATAAACTGGACCAGCTACTCAGATTGTATTTAAACTGTACAGTAATGATTACAACTGGACTAACTACTCAGATTGTATTTAAACTGTACAGTAATGATTACAACTGGACTAACTACTCAGATTGTATTTAAACTGTACAGTAATGATTACAACTGGACTAGCTACTCAGGTATTTAAACTGTACAGTAATGATTACAACTGGACTAACTACTCAGATTGTATTTAAACTGTAGTAATGATTACAACTGGACTAGCTACTCAGATTGTATTTAAACTGTACAGTAATGATACAACTGGACTACTACTCAGATTGTATTTAAACTGCACAGTAATGATAACAACTGGACTAACTACTCAGATTGTATTTAAACTGTACAGTAATGATTAACTGGACTAGCTACTCAGATTGTATTTAAACTGCACAGTAATTATTAACTGGACTAGCTACTCAGATTGTATTTAAACTGTACAGTAATGATTACAACTGGACTAGCTACTCAGATTGTATTTAAACTATACAGTAATGATTACAACTGGACTAACTACTCAGATTGTATTTAAACTGCACAGTAATATTATAACTGGACTAGCTACTCAGATTGTATTTAAACTGTACAGTAATGATTACAACTGGACTAGCTACTCAGATTGTATTTAAACTATACAGTAATGATTACAACTGGACTAACTACTCAGATTGTATTTAAACTGCACAGTAATTATATAACTGGACTAGCTACTCAGATTGTATTTAAACTGTACAGTAATGATTACAACTGGACTAGCTACTCAGATTGTATTTAAACTGTACAGTAATGATAACAACTGGACTAACTACTCAGATTGTATTTAAACTGTACAGTAATGATTAACTGGACTAGCTACTCAGATTGTATTTAAACTGCACAGTAATGATAACAACTGGACTAACTACTCAGATTGTATTTAAACTGTACAGTAATGATTATAACTGGACTAGCTACTCAGATTGTATTTAAACTGTACAGTAATGATTACAACTGGACTAACTACTCAGATTGTATTTAAACTGCACAGTAATGATACAACTGGACTAACTACTCAGATTGTATTTAAACTGTACAGTAATGATATAACTGGACTAGCTACTCAGATTGTATTTAAACTGCACAGTAATTATTATAACTGGACTAGCTACTCAGATTGTATTTAAACTGTACAGTAATGATTACAACTGGACTAGCTACTCAGATTGTATTTAAACTATACAGTAATGATTACAACTGGACTAACTACTCAGATTGTATTTAAACTGCACAGTAATATTATAACTGGACTAGCTACTCAGATTGTATTTAAACTGTACAGTAATGATTACAACTGGACTAGCTACTCAGATTGTATTTAAACTATACAGTAATGATTACAACTGGACTAACTACTCAGATTGTATTTAAACTGCACAGTAATTATTATAACTGGACTAGCTACTCAGATTGTATTTAAACTGTACAGTAATGATTACAACTGGACTAGCTACTCAGATTGTATTTAAACTGTACAGTAATGATACAACTGGACTAACTACTCAGATTGTATTTAAACTGTACAGTAATGATTATAACTGGACTAGCTACTCAGATTGTATTTAAACTGCACAGTAATGAACAATGGACTAACTACTCAGATTGTATTTAAACTGTACAGTAATGATTATAACTGGACTAGCTACTCAGATTGTATTTAAACTGTACAGTAATGATTACAACTGGACTAGCTACTCAGATTGTATTTAAACTGTACAGTAATGATTATAACTGGACCAGAAACTCAGATTGTATTTAAACTGCACAGTAATTATTATAACTGGACTAGCTACTCAGATTGTATTTAAACTGTACAGTAATGATTACAACTGGACTAGCTACTCAGATTGTATTTAAACTGTACAGTAATGATTACAACTGGTCTAGCTACTCAGATTGTATTTAAACTGTACAGTAATGATTACAACTGGACTAGCTACTCAGATTGTATTTAAACTGTACAGTAATGATTATAACTGGACTAGCTACTCAGATTGTATTTAAACTGTACAGTAATTATTATAACTGGACTAGCTACTCAGATTGTATTTAAACCGTACAGTAATGATTACAACTGGACTAGCTACTCAGATTGTATTTAAACTGTACAGTAATGATAACAACTGGACTAACTACTCAGATTGTATTTAAACTGTACAGTAATGATTACAACTGAACTAGCTACTCAGATTGTATTTAAACTGTACAGTAATGATTACAACTGGACTAGCTACTCAGATTGTATTTAAACTGTACAGTAATGATTACAACTGGACTAACTACTCAGATTGTATTTAAACTGCACAGTAATGATAACAACTGGACTAGCTACTCAGATTGTATTTAAACTGCACAGTAATGATAACAACTGGACTAACTACTCAGATTGTATTTAAACTGCACAGTAATGATAACAACTGGACTAACTACTCAGATTGTATTTAAACTGTACAGTAATGATTATAACTGGACTAGCTACTCAGATTGTATTTAAACTGCACAGTAATGATAACAACTGGACTAACTACTCAGATTGTATTTAAACTGCACAGTAATGATAACAACTGGACTAACTACTCAGATTGTATTTAAACTGTACAGTAATGATTATAACTGGACCAGCTACTCAGATTGTATTTAAACTGTACAGTAATGATTACAACTGGACTAGCTACTCAGATTGTATTTAAACTCTACAATAATTATTACAACTGGACTAGCTACTCAGATTGTATTTAAACTGCACAGTGGTTACTATAACTGGACTAGCTACTCAGATTGTATTTAAACTGTACAGTAATGATTACAACTGGACTAGCTACTCAGATTGTATTTAAACTGTACAGTAATGATTATAACTGGACTAGCTACTCAGATTGTATTTAAACTGTACAGTAATGATTACAACTGGACTAACTACTCAGATTGTATTTAAACTGTACAGTAATGATTACAACTGGACTAGCTACTCAGATTGTATTTAAACTGTACAGTAATGATAACAACTGGACTAACTACTCAAATTGTATTTAAACTGTACAGTAATGATTACAACTGGACTAGCTACTCAGATTGTATTTAAACTGTACAGTAATGATTACAACTGGACTAGCTACTCAGATTGTATTTAAACTGTACAGTAATGATTACAACTGGACTAACTACTCAGATTGTATTTAAACTGCACAGTAATGATAACAACTGGACTAACTACTCAGATTGTATTTAAACTGTACAGTAATGATTATAACTGGACTAGCTACTCAGATTGTATTTAAACTGCACAGTAATGATAACAACTGGACTAACTACTCAGATTGTATTTAAACTGCACAGTAATGATAACAACTGGACTAACTACTCAGATTGTATTTAAACTGTACAGTAATGATTATAACTGGACTAGCTACTCAGATTGTATTTAAACTGTACAGTAATGATTACAACTGGACTAACTACTCAGATTGTATTTAAACTGCACAGTAATGATAACAACTGGACTAACTACTCAGATTGTATTTAAACTGTACAGTAATGATTATAACTGGACTAGCTACTCAGATTGTATTAAACTGCACAGTAATGATAACAACTGGACTAACTACTCAGATTGTATTTAAACTGCACAGTAATGATAACAACTGGACTAACTACTCAGATTGTATTTAAACTGTACAGTAATGATTATAACTGGACTAGCTACTCAGATTGTATTTAAACTGCACAGTAATGATAACAACTGGACTAACTACTCAGATTGTATTTAAACTGCACAGTAATGATAACAACTGGACTAACTACTCAGATTGTATTTAAACTGTACAGTAATGATTATAACTGGACCAGCTACTCAGATTGTATTTAAACTGTACAGTAATGATTACAACTGGACTAACTACTCAGATTGTATTTAAACTGCACAGTAATGATAACAACTGGACTAACTACTCAGATTGTATTTAAACTGTACAGTAATGATTACAACTGGACTAGCTACTCAGATTGTATTTAAACTGCACAGTAATGATAACAACTGGACTAACTACTCAGATTGTATTTAAACTGTACAGTAATGATTATAACTGGACTAGCTACTCAGATTGTATTTAAACTGTACAGTAATGATTACAACTGGACTAACTACTCAAATTGTATTTAAACTGCACAGTATGATAACAACTGGACTAACTACTCAGATTGTATTTAAACTGTACAGTAATGATTATAACTGGACTAGCTACTCAGATTGTATTTAAACTGCACAGTAATTATTATAACTGGACTAGCTACTCAGATTGTATTTAAACTGTACAGTAATGATTACAACTGGACTAGCTACTCAGATTGTATTTAAACTATACAGTAATGATTACAACTGGACTAACTACTCAGATTGTATTTAAACTGCACAGTAATTATTATAACTGGACTAGCTACTCAGATTGTATTTAAACTGTACAGTAATGATTACAACTGGACTAGCTACTCAGATTGTATTTAAACTATACAGTAATGATTACAACTGGACTAACTACTCAGATTGTATTTAAACTGCACAGTAATTATTATAACTGGACTAGCTACTCAGATTGTATTTAAACTGTACAGTAATGATTACAACTGGACTAGCTACTCAGATTGTATTTAAACTGTACAGTAATGATAACAACTGGACTAACTACTCAGATTGTATTTAAACTGTACAGTAATGATTATAACTGGACTAGCTACTCAGATTGTATTTAAACTGCACAGTAATGATAACAACTGGACTAACTACTCAGATTGTATTTAAACTGTACAGTAATGATTATAACTGGACTAGCTACTCAGATTGTATTTAAACTGTACAGTAATGATTACAACTGGACTAACTACTCAGATTGTATTTAAACTGCACAGTAATGATAACAACTGGACTAACTACTCAGATTGTATTTAAACTGTACAGTAATGATTATAACTGGACTAGCTACTCAGATTGTATTTAAACTGCACAGTAATTATTATAACTGGACTAGCTACTCAGATTGTATTTAAACTGTACAGTAATGATTACAACTGGACTAGCTACTCAGATTGTATTTAAACTATACAGTAATGATTACAACTGGACTAACTACTCAGATTGTATTTAAACTGCACAGTAATTATTAACTGGACTAGCTACTCAGATTGTATTTAAACTGTACAGTAATGATTACAACTGGACTAGCTACTCAGATTGTATTTAACTAACTACAGTAATGATTACAACTGGACTAACTACTCAGATTGTATTTAAACTGCACAGTAATTATTATAACTGGACTAGCTACTCAGATTGTATTTAAACTGTACAGTAATGATTACAACTGGACTAGCTACTCAGATTGTATTTAAACTGTACAGTAATGATAACAACTGGACTAACTACTCAGATTGTATTTAAACTGTACAGTAATGATTATAACTGGACTAGCTACTCAGATTGTATTTAAACTGCACAGTAATGATAACAACTGGACTAACTACTCAGATTGTATTTAAACTGTACAGTAATGATTATAACTGGACTAGCTACTCAGATTGTATTTAAACTGTACAGTAATGATTACAACTGGACTAGCTACTCAGATTGTATTTAAACTGTACAGTAATGATTATAACTGGACCAGAAACTCAGATTGTATTTAAACTGCACAGTAATTATTATAACTGGACTAGCTACTCAGATTGTATTTAAACTGTACAGTAATGATTACAACTGGACTAGCTACTCAGATTGTATTTAAACTGTACAGTAATGATTACAACTGGTCTAGCTACTCAGATTGTATTTAAACTGTACAGTAATGATTACAACTGGACTAGCTACTCAGATTGTATTTAAACTGTACAGTAATGATTATAACTGGACTAGCTACTCAGATTGTATTTAAACTGTACAGTAATTATTATAACTGGACTAGCTACTCAGATTGTATTTAAACCGTACAGTAATGATTACAACTGGACTAGCTACTCAGATTGTATTTAAACTGTACAGTAATGATAACAACTGGACTAACTACTCAGATTGTATTTAAACTGTACAGTAATGATTACAACTGAACTAGCTACTCAGATTGTATTTAAACTGTACAGTAATGATTACAACTGGACTAGCTACTCAGATTGTATTTAAACTGTACAGTAATGATTACAACTGGACTAACTACTCAGATTGTATTTAAACTGCACAGTAATGATAACAACTGGACTAGCTACTCAGATTGTATTTAAACTGCACAGTAATGATAACAACTGGACTAACTACTCAGATTGTATTTAAACTGCACAGTAATGATAACAACTGGACTAACTACTCAGATTGTATTTAAACTGTACAGTAATGATTATAACTGGACTAGCTACTCAGATTGTATTTAAACTGCACAGTAATGATAACAACTGGACTAACTACTCAGATTGTATTTAAACTGCACAGTAATGATAACAACTGGACTAACTACTCAGATTGTATTTAAACTGTACAGTAATGATTATAACTGGACCAGCTACTCAGATTGTATTTAAACTGTACAGTAATGATTACAACTGGACTAACTACTCAGATTGTATTTAAACTGCACAGTAATGATAACAACTGGACTAACTACTCAGATTGTATTTAAACTGTACAGTAATGATTACAACTGGACTAGCTACTCAGATTGTATTTAAACTGCACAGTAATGATAACAACTGGACTAACTACTCCGATTGTATTTAAACTGCACAGTAATGATAACAACTGGACTAACTACTCAGATTGTATTTAAACTGTACAGTAATGATTATAACTGGACTAGCTACTCAGATTGTATTTAAACTGCACAGTAATGATAACAACTGGACTAACTACTCAGATTGTATTTAAACTGTACAGTAATGATTATAACTGGACTAGCTACTCAGATTGTATTTAAACTGTACAGTAATGATTACAACTGGACTAACTACTCAAATTGTATTTAAACTGCACAGTAATGATAACAACTGGACTAACTACTCAGATTGTATTTAAACTGTACAGTAATGATTATAACTGGACTAGCTACTCAGATTGTATTTAAACTGCACAGTAATTATTATAACTGGACTAGCTACTCAGATTGTATTTAAACTGTACAGTAATGATTACAACTGGACTAGCTACTCAGATTGTATTTAAACTATACAGTAATGATTACAACTGGACTAACTACTCAGATTGTATTTAAACTGCACAGTAATTATTATAACTGGACTAGCTACTCAGATTGTATTTAAACTGTACAGTAATGATTACAACTGGACTAGCTACTCAGATTGTATTTAAACTATACAGTAATGATTACAACTGGACTAACTACTCAGATTGTATTTAAACTGCACAGTAATTATTATAACTGGACTAGCTACTCAGATTGTATTTAAACTGTACAGTAATGATTACAACTGGACTAGCTACTCAGATTGTATTTAAACTGTACAGTAATGATAACAACTGGACTAACTACTCAGATTGTATTTAAACTGTACAGTAATGATTATAACTGGACTAGCTACTCAGATTGTATTTAAACTGCACAGTAATGATAACAACTGGACTAACTACTCAGATTGTATTTAAACTGTACAGTAATGATTATAACTGGACTAGCTACTCAGATTGTATTTAAACTGTACAGTAATGATTACAACTGGACTAACTACTCAAATTGTATTTAAACTGCACAGTAATGATAACAACTGGACTAACTACTCAGATTGTATTTAAACTGTACAGTAATGATTATAACTGGACTAGCTACTCAGATTGTATTTAAACTGCACAGTAATTATTATAACTGGACTAGCTACTCAGATTGTATTTAAACTGTACAGTAATGATTACAACTGGACTAGCTACTCAGATTGTATTTAAACTATACAGTAATGATTACAACTGGACTAACTACTCAGATTGTATTTAAACTGCACAGTAATTATTATAACTGGACTAGCTACTCAGATTGTATTTAAACTGTACAGTAATGATTACAACTGGACTAGCTACTCAGATTGTATTTAAAATACAGTAATGATTACAACTGGACTAACTACTCAGATTGTTTTAAACTGCACAGTAATTATTATAACTGGACTAGCTACTCAGATTGTATTTAAACTGTACAGTAATGATTACAACTGGACTAGCTACTCAGATTGTATTTAAACTGTACAGTAATGATAACAACTGGACTAACTACTCAGATTGTATTTAAACTGTACAGTAATGATTATAACTGGACTAGCTACTCAGATTGTATTTAAACTGCACAGTAATGATAACAACTGGACTAATACTCAGATTGTATTTAAAACTGTACAGTAATGATTATAAACTGGACTAGCTACTCAGATTGTATTTAAACTGTACAGTAATGATTACAACTGGACTAGCTACTCAAGATTGTATTTAAACTGTACAGTAATGATTATAACTGGACCAGAAACTCAGATTGTATTTAAACTGCACAGCTATTATTATAACTAGACTAGCTACTCAGATTGTATTTAAACTGTACAGTAATGATTACAACTGGACTAGCTACTCAGATTGTATTTAAACTGTACAGTAATGATTACAACTGGACTAGCTACTCAGATTGTATTTAAACTGTACAGTAATGATTACAACTGGGACTAGCTACTCAGATTGTATTTTAAACTGTACAGTAATGATTATAACTGGACTAGCTACTCAGATTGTATTTAAACTGTACAGTAATTATTATAACTGGACTAGCTACTCAGATTGTATTTAAAACCGTACAGTAATGATTACAACTGGACTAGCTACTCAGATTGTATTTAAACTGTACAGATATGATAACAACTGGACTAACTACTCAGATGTATTTAAACTGTACAGTAATGATTTACAAACTGAACTAGCTACTCAGATTGTATTTAAACTGCTACGTAAGATACAACTGGACTAGCTACTCAGATGTATTTAAACTGTACAGTAATGATTAACAACTGGACTAGCACTCAGATTGTATTTAAAACTGCCACAGTAATTATTATAACTGGACTAGCTACTCAGATTGTTATTTAAACTGTACAGTAATGATTACCAACTGGACTAGCTACTCAGAGTGTATTTAAACTGTACAGTAATTGATAAAAACAGGACTAACCTACTCAGATTGTATTTATAAACTGTACAGTAATTGATTATAACTGGACTAGCTACTCAGATTGTATTTAAACTGCACAGTAATGATAACAACTGGACTAACTACTCAGATTGTATTTAAACTGTACAGTAATGATTATAACTGGACTAGCTACTCAGATTGTATTTAAACTGTACAGTAATGATTACAACTGGACTAGCTACTCAGATTGTATTTAAAACTGTACAGTAATGATTATAACTGGACCAGAAACTCAGATTGTATTTAAACTGCACAGTAATTATATAACTGGACTAGCTACTCTGATTGTATTTAAACTGTACAGTAATGATTAATACTGGACTAGCTACTCAGATTTGTATTTAAAACTGTACAGTAATGATTACAACTGGTCTAGCTACTCAGATTGTATTTAAACTGTACAGTAATGATTACAACTGGTACTAGCTACTCAGATTGTATTTAAACGTACAGTAATGATTACAACTGGGACTAGCTACTCAGATTGTATTTAAACTGTACAGTAATGATTACAACTGGACTAGCTACTCAGATTGTATTTAAACTGTACAGTAATGATTATAAACTGGACTAGCTACTCAGATTGTATTAAACTGTAGCAGTAATGATTACAACTGGACTAGCTACTCAGATTGTATTTAAACTGTACAGTAATGATTTACAAACTGGACTAGCTACTTCAGATTGTATTTAAACTGTACAGTAATGATTATAACTGGACCAGAAACTCAGATTGTATTTAAACTGTACGGTAATGATTACAACTGGACCAGAAACTCAGATTGTATTTAAACTGCACAGTAATTATTATAACTGGACTAACTACTCAGATTGTATTTAAACTGTACAGTAATGATTACAACTGGACTAGCTACTCAGATTGTATTTAAACTGTACAGTAATGATTACAACTGGTCTAGCTACTCAGATTGTATTTAAACTGTACAGTAATGATTAAAACTGGACTAGCTACTCAGATTGTATTTAAAACTGTACAGTTAATGATTACAACTGGACTAGCTACTCAGATTGTATTTAAACTGTACAGTAATGATTACAACTGGACTAGCTACTCAGATTGTATTTAAACTGTACAGTAATGATTACAACTGGACTAGCTACTCAGATTGTATTTAAACTGTACAGTAATGATTACAACTGGACTAGCTACTCAGATTGTATTTAAACTGTACAGTAATGATTACAACTGGACTAGCTACTCAGATTGTATTTAAACTGTACAGTAATGATTATAACTGGACCAGAAACTCAGATTGTATTTAAACTGTACAGTAATGATTACAACTGGACTAGCTACCCAGATTGTATTTAAACTGTACAGTAATGATTACAACTGGACTAGCTACTCAGATTGTATTTAAACTGTACAGTAATGATTACAACTGGACCAGCTACTCAGGTTGTTTTTAAACTCTACAGTAATGGTTTAGCAAACCCAACTGCTCAGTTTGCACCTAAACTGTCCAGTGATGACATCAACAAAACCAGCTACTCATGTCGTGTATAAACTGTCCAGTAACGATGACATATAGACCAGCTATTCAAGGTTTATTTAAACCGTCCAGTTATGACATAAAAAAAGCCAGCTATTCCAGTTGTATATGAAATGTCCTGTATTGATAATAACAAAATAAGGTACTCAAGATGTATTTAAACTGTTCATTAAAGAAATAAAGAAAAAACGAGCCTCTCATGTTGTATCAAAATTAAACATTTAAAACGACTGGAATGGGTAAAGAATGCCGTCGTCAGGTTTTCAAAGAAAGAAAGAACTGACGGACATGGCTGACCACATGTTTGAAGACGGTTGTGTAACTGAGTGCAGGAATGTGGAGGGCGTGCTTAGATGTTGGATTTTATTTATTAATATAGGTGGTGTTTCTTTGTATCGGTTTACTTTGGGTTTAAGTTGTTGTGTAAGTAAAGCTTCTTTGATTCTGCGTTTGTTTTTGTTTGTTTCTTGATTTAGTATTTGAGTGTTTTCTATGGTTATGTTGTGTTTATTTGACTTACAGTTTTCGAAAACTTGTGAAGGTGACTTTTTGTGTTCTTTAAATCTGGTTTCCATTTTTCTACTTGTTTCTCCAATATAGAAGTCGTGGCAGTTATCACATTGTATTTTATAAATTATGTTGGTGTGGTGTTTGTCAGTGTAGTTTTTTACATAGTATAGACCTCAGTTTTGTGCCTGGTTTTTGAATAAATTTAGTATTAACTGGAATGTCATATTTTGTTTCTAGTTTTTGCCAAATGTTGATTATTTTTCAGCTGATCTCGAAAATATATGGTATACAGCAGTATATGGTTTTGTGATTTTTTTAAATTTATGATATATATTTACTTTTGTTGGTTGATTTTGGGTTTTGTCTATGTGTGTGTGTATAATGTTCTCTACGGTTTGTGGAGGAAACTTATTGATTTCAGTGAACTGTAATAACATCAACTAAACCAGCTATTGAACTTGTTTTCAAACTGTCCAGTAAGGTCATGTATAAAATCACCTGCTCATATTGTATTTAAACTGTCTAGTAATGACATAAAAAACGAGCTAGACAAGTTGTATTCAAACTGTCCACAAATGACATCAATAACCGGCTTCTCAGGTTTTATTTAAAATGTCCAGTAATGACATCAGCTAAACCAGCTACTCATGTTGTATTTAGAGTTTCCAGGACAGACAAGAAATAAATCAGCAAAGCGGATATTATAACATATAGATTTTATAATATAAACCTCAGCTGGCGAGAAACATCTGGAGCTTGTAATATAAAAATCAACTGGCTAGAAACATACAGGTTTGTAAGATAAAAATCAACTTGCTAGAAACATACAGGTTTGTAAGATAAAAATCAACTTGCTAGAAACATACAGGTTTGTAAGATAAAAATCAACTTGCTAGAAACATACAGGTTTGTAAGATAAAAATCAACTGGCTAGAAACATACAGGTTTGTAAGATAAAAATCATCTGGCTAGAAACATACAGGTTTGTAATATAAATTTCAACCGGCTAGAAACATGCAGGTTTGTAACATAAAAATCAACTGGCTAGAAACATACAGGTTTGTAATATAAATTTCAACCGGCTAGAAACATGCAGGTTTGTAACATAAAAATCAACTGGCTAGAAACATACAGGTTTGTAATATAAATTTCAACCGGCTAGAAACATGCAGGTTTGTAAGATAAAAATCAACTGGCTAGAAACATACAGGTTTGTAATATAAATTTCAACCGGCTAGAAACATGCAGGTTTGTAAGATAAAAATCAACTGGCTAGAAACATACAGGTTTGTAATATAAATTTCAACCGGCTAGAAGTATTTAGATATTATAAAATAAACTTTAGCTTGTTATGAACGACTTCCACGTTGTGGTATACACTTTTACAGAATTTGTAACTTAGATTCGAGAAGAAATTAACAGAAACTTGTTGTGGATTTTAATCAAACCATTCAAAGGATGAAGACTGGTTATGTGATATGGATATGTTGATAAAGGTGTCAGAACAAACTATATTCTGTAGTATGTCTGTCGCTTGACAAAATAACTGGACGTAACGCCGTACAACCAACTACTTGTTTTCTGTGCATTGAAACGTATAACCGTGTCACCAGCAAATACATATCATATACACAGTGAAACATATTGATAGCTGCATCCCGGAATCATGTATAAACGTGTTCATAGGTACATATGAGAGTCACATGTAAACACGTTCTTATGTATATGTACGAATCAGATAAAAACGTGTTAATTTTATGTGCAAAAACGGCTCGTTTGGGCTGAGAAAATATTTTACATAGAAGAGCAAACAACGTTTCGACCTTCTTCGGTCATCGTCAGGTTCACAAAGAAAGAGGTAACTGACCGGAAGCTGACCACATGTTTGGAAGGGATTGTGTAACTGAGTGTCGCAATGTAGAGGGCGGGGTTAGATGTTTGAATATATAATTTTATCTATAATATTAATAAAGGTATAATGGCGTTCCTTTATATTGGTTTATTTTGGGTTTAAGTTGTTGTATAAGTAAGGCTTCTTTAATTTTGCGTTTGTTTATGTTTGTTTCTTTATTTAGTATTTGAGTGTTTTCTACGGTTATGTTGTGTTTATAAAATTATATATTCAAACATCTAACCCCGCCCTCTACATTGCGACACTCAGTTACACAACCCCTTCTAAACATGTGGTCATCTTCCGGTCAGTTACCTCTTTCTTTGTGAACCTGACGATGACCGAAGAAGGTCGAAACGTTGTTTGCTCTTCTATGTAAAATATTTTCTCAACCCAAACGAGCCGTTTTTGCATATAAAATTCTCAACAAGTGGGTTTCTCGACATCACTGATTGATAAACGTGTTACATTGGTACGTGTGAAAAGAACATACAAACATGTTCATAGGTACGTGTGGGAACCACATATTAACGTGTTCATAGGTACATCTGAGAATCAGACGTTAACGTGTTCATAGCTAGTTGTGAAAAACGCATGCAAACCTATGTAATTAGCTGTCTTTACAGGAACGTCAAAAAAGTGACAACTTGATGAAAAATATAACTAAAAACTCTGAACAAATAAATTACGACCAGTTTCGCCATCTTTCAATCGTGTATAGAAATAGAAGCAAAGTAAAGCCTGAGATATATTCAGTGGACAACTTCAGACCTTTTTTATTAAGTCACTACTGAAATATACACTTTCAAACTGACTTACATCAACTAGCAATAATCAAGTAAGATAACTGAACAAATCGGAATTCGATAAATCAATCACAAAATATCACAGGTATAATGAACTAAAAAAAATTAATTTACGTGACAAATAATGTTGTCGTCATTAAATATTAGCCAATGAAGAAAGTATGTTTTTTACGTAACCATACGGTGTCGAAATCAGTATTTGTTTTTACGTCATTTCATCAAGTAAAATTTTTATTCTTTCAAACTTTCAAGTATTTTTGTAGTTTGTTATCTAATTGTAGTTTTAATTATTTGATTTTTTTTCTTTCTCGGTACAATTCCTCCTTTGAAAAGTAAAACCAACACCTCGCTGTTTAAGAAGTACAATTCACTCTTAGCTCTCGGCAGACTCAAGGAAGATTAACTTGACTTTGATTTTATCTGTTTTTTTAGCTTCGAACAAAACTATGCATAAGCTCAAAATTCGTAACCAGTAAATAATGAATATTAACCTGCGATAAGAATCTCATTACTGCTTAGATAAAAACTATATAATTAGTCCTGTGGTGAGCATAGCTATTTTACTTACATTTATTTATAAAAATAAGTCAAAAAGTCTGTTTTAAAAAATAAGAACGTTTCGATTAAAGTATTTCTTGTTTAGAAATCTTCCAGCACAATAAAGCTTGTCTTGAAAACTTCACGGAAATTAATAATAAACATTAAAGAGCTTATTTTACGTCACGATCTTGACCTCTCTTAGAAAATTACGGTTCCGGAAATTGATAAAAATAACAGAAAAAGTTCTCACGCCGGTTTTAAAACCTTCAATATTATCATTTGTAATCCGCTTAGTACAGTAGCGGTACCTAGCGGTGGTTTAAAATAGCGCTAGTTAAGGATTATTTACTGAGTTTTGCTTCTGTTAATATTAGCCATGCCTGATGGGTCTTATATTTCATCCATATGCTTAATTCACCAGAGTAGTATTTTCAACAAAGTACGTCATACTAATCTGAAAGCTTACCTAAAAATATGTCGAAATTGATTCGGAAATGTTGAGATTATGACTGTTGCTCCTGTAACACATGTGTAAATAAAGTATACTTTGATTGATGTATTACGATGTAGGAAAACAGGTTTTATATTTTACATTTGGTATCAAACGAAAAGAAATTTTCATAATTTAAAATATTTATATAAGGACGTTTTGTGAAGATTCTAAAAAAAATAGTACTTCAATATCCATTCCAATTGAAGTGGAAATAGATTATATTCTATAACGTGGTTCCATTTTGGTTCTGTTTATTACATAAACAGTAATACTAAATATACTAAGGATATCACAAAGATCTTATATTCATGTGGTGTACATATCCTTATTCATGCCAGTTATCATTATTGATTGTTTAGTTAATTATAGATGTAACTCGGCATTAACTTAAACTACAAATAATTATAATTCTGTCGGTAGGTTGGAGAAGAGACAATTAAAACCACACATTCTATTCGTTCCATTATAAAATTTTCAAAGTACAGTGATTCCTTTCTGAATTTGCTGATTGTTTCTTAATCGTATTAGGACGTCTAAAGCATTGTGGTGAAGTTTATATTTTCGAACCGGTCCTTACGGTAAAGAAGGTACAATTAGAAAGTCACGTCAAGCGACATGGATTAGTCTTGAAGACTGGAAAGTCACGTCAAGCGACATGTATTAGTCTTGAAGACTGGAAAGTCACGTCAAGCGACATGTATTAGTCTTGAAGACTGGAAAGTCACGTCAAGCGACATGGATTAGTCTTGAAGACTGGAAAGTCACGTCAAGCGACATGGATTAGTCTTGAAGACTGGAAAGTCACGTCAAGCGACATGGATTAGTCTTGAAGACTAGAAAGTCACGTCAAGCGACATGGATTAGTCCTGAAGACTGGAAAGTCACGTCAAGCGACGTGGATTAATCCTGAAGACTGGAAAGTCACGTCAAGCGACGTGGATTAGTCCTGAAGACTGGAAAGTCACGTCAAGCGACGTGGATTAGTCCTGAAGACTGGAAAGTCACGTCAAGCGACGTGGATTAGTCCTGAAGACTGCACTACACATATTTGCTGATTGTGATTTTCAGTTACTTGTTTGTACTGTTTTACAAACCTTTCAGTTTACTGACTGTGACACGTTCATATCATTTTACTAGTAAGTTGAAATGCTTGCTCATAAAGTAAACCAGAACTACAGAAGTAAGGAAAAGCTAACTGCAGTGTCTCATCAGTGAAGAGGGCTCTTTTGTTAAATAGAAATATTCATTTTACGCATTTTGTAAATAAGGTTCTCATGCAATAAGAATGGGTGTTTACGAAGAACGTTTTTTTAAAAAAAAACATCTAAGAGTAACAGTCTGAAGGATATGTTTTGTTCATTTGATCTAAGAATGACCGTCTGAAGGATATCTTTTGTTCATTTGATCTAAGAATGACCGTCTAAAGGATATCTTTTGTTCATTTGATCTAAGAATGACCGTCTGAAGGATATCTTTTGTTCGTTTGACATAAGAATGACAGTCTGTAGGATATCTTTTATTCATTTTATCTAAGAATGACCGTCTGAAGGATATCTTTTGTTCATTTGACATAAGAATGACAGTCTGAAGGATATCTTTTGTTCATTTGATCTAAGAATGACAGTCTGAAGGATATCTTTTGTTCATTTGATCTAAGAACGACAGTCTGAAGGATATCGTTTGTTCATTTGAAGGAACGAAATATTCAGTTAAATAATTCTAGCTTTACTAGCGGGGGCAGTGAGATAATCCCACTACTGTTTGAAGGAAAAGTTGTCTACCAAAGGGTTCGGCATGGCCAAGCGTGTTGAGGCGTGCGACTCGTAATCTGAGGGTCGAGGGTTCGTATCCCCGTGGCGCCAAACAAGCTCGCCCTTTTAGCCGTGGGGGTGTTATATTGTTACGGTCAATCCCACTATTCGTTGGTAAAAGAGTAGCCCAAGAGTTCGCGGTGGGTGGTGATGACTAGCTGCCTTCCGTCTAGTCTCACATTGCTAAACTACGTACGGCTAGCACAGATAGCCCTCGAGCAGCTTTGTGCAAAATTCAAAAAACAAACAAACAATTGGTCAGATTACAAGTCGAGCCATGCCGTGCACGAGGTGTATGATCAAGTACGGTTAAACATTATTCAGGTGACCTTAAAAATTCACCTTTTCTAAGCTTGAAAAACAAGATAACTATTTATTCACTGAAGACTTGTTCTTACAATGTTTATTTTCAAGATAGAAATGTTGGAACCTTATTGATAGTATATTAATCCATCAAATCACTCTTGTATTTGTAATAACACGTTCCCAGCTTCGTTGATAATATAAACCTCTCACTAAAATAAGAGAACAAACCAGTCCTTTCTTCCAGACACTAAACTTCTGATTTGCGAGCGAGGGGAAAAGTGGCATATATGGATTAAAAACAGAAAATGTGAAACGGAAATGATCCATTCGTTGTTGGTTCTACAGACCATTAAGTTGATAGTGTTTTTAATATTCTTATACTCATGTCATGAATTAACTATCTCGTGAAACTCTGTATTACGACATCCTATCCACCGATACAGTTGGTGTTTGTGGAACACTGTATTACGACATCCTATCAACCGATACAGTTGGTGTTTGTGGAACTCTGTATTACGACATCCTATCAACCGATACAGTTGGTGTTTGTGGAACTCTGTATTACGACATCCTATCCACCAATACAGTTGGTGTTTGTGGAACTCTGTATTACGACATCCTATCCACCAATACAGTTGGTGTTTGTGGAACTCTGTATTACGACATTCTTACCACCGATATAGTTGGTGTTTGTGGAACTCTGTATTACGACATCCTATCAACCGATACATTTGGTGTTTGTGGAACTCTGTATTACGACATCCTATCCACCAATACAGTTGGTGTTTGTGGAACTCTGTATTACGACATCCTATCCACCAATACAGTTGGTGTTTGTGGAACTCTGTATTACGACATCCTATCAACCGATACATTTGGTGTTTGTGGAAATCTGTATTACGACATCCTATCAACCGATACAGTTGGTGTTTGTGGAACTGTGTATTACGACATCCTATCAACCGATACATTTGGTGTTTGTGGAACTGTGTATTACGACATCCTATGAACCGATACATTTGGTGTTTGTGGAACTCCGGTTAAATGTTCATGTTTGGTAATGCGATCCTTTTACGCGAAGAAACATTTTTCGTTAAATCTAGATGAGTGACTCTTCGAAATATTATCATATATTAGCCTTGTAAAACGCGACATCTCTTTGAAAGAATCTTTTTTCTGTGTAAATAAAATACCTGGAAGTAAGGGTTTGTTTGTTTTAAAATCAAAAGACGAATTTCGAATTACTTTTTCACAGAAAAGAAACGAGGTGTCATTAAATGAGTCAGTAACGTCTCGTTAAAAGTAACAATCATAATAAAAGTTAAAAACTAATATTATAATCCTTAATACCACGTGACACGTTTTTCAAATCGTAAAAATCCACGTGAAAAAATAAACAATAAAGCTATAATTTCTTGGCCTCAGGTGTCGGGCCAGACTGGCTCAGTGGTTGAAATGTGGGTCGCAAACACCGATTCGCACAGTTAGACTGTGAATGAGTTATAAGAAAGGGAGTCAAGTCCCTCAAGTTTCAACTAAGAACTGAAGTGGTAAATTGGTTGTCTTTCTCTAATCTATCACTACGACAGATGTGTTGTCTTCTTTCGACTCATTCGTAACGACAAATGAGCTGTCTTTCTTCTAGTCTACCCTACGGATAAATTGGTTGTCTTCTATCTACTCTATCACTACAACAGAAAGGTTGTCTCCCTTCTCGTCTATCACTCCGATAGATGGGTTATCCTTTCTCTAGTTTATCATTACGATAGATTAGTTGTGTTTTCTCTACTCATTCACTACAACAAATGGATTGTCTTCTCTCTGTATGTCACTCCAATAGATTGGTTATCTTCCCTCTATATTATCACTCCGATAGATAGGTTGTTTGCTCTCTACTCTATCGCACGACAGATGGGTTGTCTTACTCTAGTCTATAATAGAACAGACGGCTTATTTTCTCTCTAATCTATCACTCTAATAGATTGGTTGTGTTTTCTCTAGTCTACCATTGAGATAAATTGGTTGCGTGCTTTCTACTCTTTCACTACTACAAATAGAGGGTCCTCCTTCTAGTATATCACTCCGATAGATTGCTTATTTCATCTCTACTCTATTTCTTCGACAGATGGGTTTTCCTCCCTCTAGTCAATCACTACGACAAATGGGTTGTCTTCCTTTTGGTGTATCACTCCAATATATTGGTTGTTTTCTTCCTACACTATTAGTATAACAAAGGGGTTGTCTTCCTTTTAGACTACTATTCCGATAAACTGATTGTATTTTCTCTACTCTATCATTACGACAGATTGCTTGTCTTCTCTCTAGTGTATCATTCCAATATATTGGATGTCTTCTCTTCACTCTATCACTCTTACATATGGGTTGTTTTCCCTCTAACCGTCACTCCGATAGATAGGTTGTCATCATCCACTCTATCGCTACCACAGATGGGTTGTCCTCCCTCTAGTCTACCATTCCGACAAATTAGTTGTCTTCTCTCTAATCTATCACTCCAGCAGATTGGTTGTCTTTCTTCTAGTCTATCACTCGGATAAATTGGTTGTGTAACAGGTAACGTATAGAGAACTGTGCATTTGTAACAAGTAATGTATAAATAACTATACATGTGGAACAGGCAATGTTTAAAAACTGTGTATGTGTAACAAGTAATGTATAGAGAACTGTGTATTTGAAATAAGTAACGAAGAGAGAACTGTTTATTTGTCACAAGTAATGTATAGATAACAGTGCACGTGTAGCAGGTAATGTATAAATAGATGTATTTGCAAAGTAATGTTTAGTGAACTATGTATGTGTAACAGGTAACGTATAGAAAACTGTATTTGTGTAACAGGGAAAGCATAGAGAACTGTGAATGTGTAACAAGTAATGTATAGAGAACTGTGCATGTGTAACAAGTAATGTAGTGTAAAATACACTTGTGCTTATCTTGGTCAAGCGGATTATAATTCAGACGTGAGAGGTTAATATTTGTAACATGGTAGCAGTATAAATTGTTACATGTTTTGAGAGATTCACAATTCCTGAGATAAAATGCAATCATAAAAAACGTTTTAAATATAGAGTTAAATGTAAACTCTACAAATTCTTGCTGAATAGAAAGAGATGAAAATGTTTTGAGGTAACATAACATGACTGAGCTAAACACTTGTTACTGGGAACGTTTTGATGTAACATAACACGACTGAGCTAAACACTTGTTACTGGGAACGTTTTGAAATAAAATAACACGAATGAGCCAAACACTTGTTACTGGGAACGTTTTAAAGTAACATAACAAGACTGAGCTAAACACTTGTTACTGGCAATGTTTAAATAGCTTACTAAAAGCACATAACCTCAACAATTTAATCAGGTTAAAATAAATCGTTAAGCAAACACACGTACACAGAAAACAAGTTCTTAACGGAATGAAACACCTCATCACGCTATGATTTCAGGTCTGGATTGTAGGAAGAATAAAAATCAATCTGCGATACGAGTAATTTTTTTATTATAAATAAATCTGACGCTAATCATGCACCTTCATAACTAGGCATCTCTCTCTCATCTGAAGACCTTATCTATGCTTTATTAGCTGAACTCGTAATTTAATTATTACTTAATTAGAATTTATTAGCACTTGATGAAAAACATAACAATCAACTTGGTCGCAAACTGTCATGTTTTGAAACATAATATTTGAATTTGGTTTAGCTGTTGTTGTTTTTCAGAATAGAACTGAGTTTATAACATCATATGATTAAAACTGAGTTTATAACATGATGTGATTAAAACTGAGTTCATAACATCATATGATTATCGAGTTTTAAATAGTTTGATTTCTTAATATCTGTGAATTTTTCGACACAAAAGTACCAGAGTCTGTTTTTTTTTAATTTTTCAAGGGTTATATTAGTTTGATGGCTTTATTTGTTAAGTACAAAAATACACAATACGTGGATATCGAAACCCGATACTTAAGCGTAATACGTTACAAGCGTTTTGATAATTTAGAATCCCAGACTATTGATCTAACTGATTTATAGTCAGTGGAATATTCTAGCATGACATTGTGACAACTGTAGTAGGTTTGGGTTTCAGTTGAATTAATCTTAGTAAAGGATTAAGCTCTGTACAGCAGATAGGATTAAACTCTGTACAGCAGATAGGATTAAACTCTGTACAACAGATAGGATTAAGCTCTGTACAATTGATATACGAATTTAGTCTATGTCGTGTTGATGAGACCTGACGACGAGAGTGTATTTCATACTAACGTAGTATATTTAATTTTCTCTTGAAATTAATGTTTGTTTGTTTTAGAATTTTGCACAAAGCTACTCGAGGGCTATCTGTGCTAGCCGTCCCTAATTTAGCAGTGTAAGACTAGAGGGAAGATAGCTGGTCATCACCACCCACCGCCAACTCTTTACCAACGAATAGTGGGATTGACCAGACATTATAACGCCCCAACGGCTGAAAAGGCGAGCATAAGGAAATTAATGTACAGCAACCAGATATAATTTCGCTGTAATGTGATAAAAATATTTTATTTTTTAAAGACTGGGCGAAAAGTAAGATTCAAACTGTATTTATGAGTTAATGGTGAGATGTTTATAAAAACTGGATGAACTGAAAATTATAACTTATGACCTGATGGCGACATATCTCAGAAACAAATGATGTGTTTCACTCAATATATTTAGTTTTCTTATTCACTCACTTCCTAACCTATCTATATGACAATAAAAAAAATTCATTCGTTGAACAACTAAAACAAAGAAAAAATTCTACTTGGACCTGTTAACTCTTTCAAAATTACTTTTATTGGAATATTTTTATTGGGATTCCTATAATTTTTGTGTTTTTTGTGTCTTGTTTATAAGTTTGTGAGCTCAGACGAAATCGTTAATTTGTTCCATCGTGTGTCTTGTTTTCCCAGGTAACTACAATAACTTCTAGCATTATCAGAGAAGATTCGATTAGGTTGCAAGGATGACAAAAGTTGTTAGAGACTTGTCCGCTGGTCACTGGGAAACCAATATTCTCGCTGACCTCAATATTTCCTTGGATCTCGGTGAAGATGGAGAGGACAACATTACAGCTTCTCAAATCACTGCAGTTGGAAGTTTTGTCCCTATTGGCGTACAGGTACTTATGTACATTATGTACATAACCATATCTCTTGCCGCCATTGGTGGAAATGGAATTGTTTGTTACATTGTGCTATCTGATCCCCGGATGCGAACTGTGACCAACTTCTTTATTGTTAACCTTGCTATTGGAGATATTTTGATGGCCGTTCTGTGCATTCCCTTTACCTTTGTGGTCAACCTTATTCTGGGACAGTGGCCATTCGGTGCTGTCTTCTGTGTGATTTTTACTTATGCTCAGGCTGTTTCTGTATTTATCAGTGCTTACACACTTATAGCAATTAGTGTAGACAGATATACTGCCATTATTAAGCCCTTGCGGCCAAGGATGACCAAACTACAGGCTAAGCTACTTATTTTTGTGGTATGGCTGGTGGCCCTGCTGACCCCTCTACCTACAGCCATTGTTTCTAAGTTAGTTCAACAAAACAACACCGACCGCTACCATTGTACTGAAGTTTGGAACACACCCAGGCAAAGATATCATTATAGCATGGCTCTTATGTTCCTACAGTACTTCCTTCCGTTGGTTGTGCTTATCTTCACTTATTCCAGAATTGCTGTTGTCGTGTGGGGAAAACAGACACCAGGTGAGGCTGAAGACACTCGCGACCAACGATTGGCTGCTTCAAAAAGGAAGGTGGGTCTTTTAACGAATTACAAGTGAGCTATTATTCAAAATTTATGTTCTGAATGCATCCAATAGTTTTGATGTGTGACAATTTGATTTTTGTCTATTTCTATGTACCTAATGTGCATGGCTTACGGTTCTATCTACCTAATGTTGCATGGCTTACGTCCTTAATTAACATAATGATTTTTAAGAATAATTTTATAAAAATTTGCTCCATTCGTTATGAAAATAAAAAGAGATTTACTAAACACAAATCAATGCGATGGTGACAATTACAATGTAGTGGTTTATTAATGATTACAATAGGAAAAAGTTAACAGGTATTTCATGATCTGGATGGTAAATAAGGGTTCTTCTACAAATCTCATTGATTTTTATTGTAAAATGAAACTGATAAACGTTACACAACCAATTTACTATACAGGGCGAACGAAATGAAGGGTAAACATTCTAATGTTAGAGTGTTTAGTATTTTTTTTATTGGTTCACCAATCCAGAAGAAAGTTATGAATGGAATTCAAATGAAGTGTGGATACTTTAACAGAAACTCACTACGTCATCGTATGATAGTTTTATATCTAACACCAGGTGGCGTACCAGTTACGAAGTCAGCAGTCACACATGTATCTCCTACACACAGTCAACACCTCTTGAAATGCAACGATGTAAATTAAGTGAATGTTAATCCCTTGACAGTTAAATTTGAGCTAAATATTTAAAACAGTAGTTTTATTTATAAGCTAGAGTAGTGCATAACAACGAAATGCTGGTTTTACAAATGAATTTGAAAGAATTGTTATGTTCTTGGATTCTTTTTTTAGATTTGTAAGCCACTAGTTATAATCAAAAACAGTTATTGAAAACCACAATCCTGGATAAATATTTTAAGAACCACCAAAAGACAGAATGCTGGTAGAGAATTAATGTTTTAACCTAACTTGTATTTCTTTAGTGTAAATAAGAGGACATAATTGTTAAATCGTACAATAACTTTGATTTATTCTTTCATACAATACCGTTCACTAATTAAATACGTTACTCTCTTGTCTACATGGTAGGTTTGTACTGTTATTGTTCTAATAAGAACGACTTAGACACAAAGTATCTCTGTTTGTTGTGTTCTTATAGATGTTTTTATGAAGTTTAATTTGGTGTATTGTTTGTTTGTTTATTTTTTTTTGGAATTTCGCGCAAAGCTACAGAAAAGCTATCTGCGCTAGCCGTCCCTAATTTTGCAGTGTAAGACTAGAAGGATGGTAGCTATTCACCACCACCCACCGCCAACACTGTGGCTACTCTTTTACCAATATATGGTGGGATTTATCGTCACATTATAACGCCCCCACGGATGAAAGGACGAGCATGTTTGGTGCGACGGGGATTCAAACCCGCGACCATCAGATTACGAGTCGAACACCCTAACTCACCTGGCCATGCCGGGCTTAATTTTAGTAGTTTCATAAATATATAGTGTATATTTAGTTTGATATATTTGTCATGGAACTAATAGTTTTAAATATTGATTCTATTTAGTGTTATGTACGTAATAGAAAACTTGCATTTTTTGAAGTATATTTCTATTTAGTTTGATATACGTACTGTGAAATCAGTTATTTCAAAATGTATGTCATATTTTGTTTCACGTGTGCAACACGAAACTGGTATTAGCGTATTGTTTCAATGTCTATTGATAAGTATATATTTAGTATATATATTATAGATAAACTATTAACACACGCGTTTTTTTTTTTAAACAACATCCGATATTTCATATCAAAAGTAATTACAAAATAGATTTTGTTCTCGTTAATAATATGTACCTTTCCATTCCAAACAAATATCTTATTTTATTATCATATCAGCTTTGTTTCAGACATACAAAACTAATGGTTTTAAATCACAGCGAGAAACGATAACAGAAGATTATTCGTCAGTGTTAATATAAACGTTCATAGATTAAGATAACATGTGTTGTGTGAGCTTGATAAACGCGAACGAAAATTTGCTATCTAAAAAAAATAAATCACAAAACTATTTATTTTAACTACGATGTTGAGTTTACAGAACAGCACGTGAAGTTTCTTTTATGAAACGTACATGGCGGCAAATGCCCCTCTTCCCTATTCCCCGGGAATATATGTATTCCATATTTCACATCTGTCACTTACAACACCTTATGTCTCTCCTCCCTTATAACACCTTACATGCCCCCTCCCTTAAAACACCTAATATATCTTCTTATAACATCAAATATCTCTCCATGCACCACGTCCAGTTACCTTAGAAGACAATTAAAAAGTATACAATATCAGGCAATTCGTATTGCATACCGGCTATCAAGGTACACCCCCCCTTAAGCTATTTAGACTCGCTAAACATTCTACCTAAAGTTAGTGAAATAATCCAAAATTTAGCTAAAAATGCTACGATACAGCCAAAACAAGGAAACCGTTAACAAAACATGTTGAAACTCTCGACACGTGGCGTAACCCTCAGTCTCCTTACTACATATGTAATGTTTAGTGTTTTAACCATATACGCTTTGCTTCCTTTTTCAAACAAAGGAATTCTAACCATTACCTACACTTTACGCACACAGTCCGGGCTCTCCTTGGAATGATCAGGGCCAAGGGAGTGAAAGTGGGTTTTCTCATGATTCTCCCATTTCCTCCACATCCAAATTTTGGTATACGAGTATGATATCCGGATCCCCCGCCGCCTTGAAGGACCTTAAGTCTCAAACTGGTCGTTGATCTATGTTATACCCATTGGTCAGTGCCTTTCGTCCGTTTTTTTGTTGCTGCTTGTCTGCAGATTTAATTTTAATGTAATTTAACCAAATCAGTTTTTGGTGTTTTCATCTGGTTTCATTCAGGTTGACGAAAAATCACCACCAGGTGCGGAAGAAGAGAAAGGATATTCCTGAGCGACCCCTGTGACATTTGATTCCGATGTGTGTCGGCTCCAGGACAAATGACAATGAACCGAAACTCCTGCCACGTTCTCTCTTTTACCCTCTCACATCTCCTCTCCTTTATAGTATGTTACTTGTCCAGTATCTAAGATTGTAAACTGGCTTTAACATTTGTGGACTTAAAACAGTCTGTTCTTGCAAATAATCTCCAAAAGTTTCTTTTGCTTTTGGAATTTCGTACAAGATTATCCTTGGGTTAACTGTTGTATTCCTTGTTGACTTAGTTAGCGAGTTAACGCACCCATCGCCATGTCCTGGGCTACTCTTTTACCAACGAAAAGTATAATTAACCATAACGTTATAACGTCTCCATAACTGAAAAAGTTCAACATATTCGATGTTAAGATTTCATCTCGTGACCTACGAGTCTAATGTCTTCACTATTGGGTCCACAGTCTATATTAGTGCATTTTCCATCTGGTGTTACATTGCTAAACTAGGGAAGGCTAACGCAAACAGCCCTCTTATGGCTTTGCGAGGAATCGAAATAAAAAAAACCTGCTAACATAGTATGTAGACCATTAGCTTCCTTAAATTACATTTCGAGTTTTAGATTAAGGTTCGTAATTCATCTTCCGAATCTCATTAAGTCCCAGGTCTATCTTGAATACAGCGAATTCTGTTATACAACACCAGGGGTATTTTAGACTTTCACGGTAATTCTACACTGGCTTGTGAAGTGAGAGAAGGAAATAGGAAGACGTGCACTCGTTCTAGTGGTTTATGATTAAAGTCTTCAAAGTTTTTTGTTAAATCCACGAGCTACCACATTCGTTCTAAGTAAAATGATAGCGCACAGAAAATACATTTTGAAGTCTATTTTATTAAAATTCAAATTAGATAAATTGGAGTGTTGGAAGGGATTTATACGGTAAAAATCTAGAATCCGATATTTACTAACGCGCGAGTTTGTTTTTTTATAGGTTAAAAGAAACAGAACAAATATCATATGCACTTTCTAATATTTAGGCTTAATAACCATGAAATGTACTTGGAATAAAACTAAAATAATATTTATAAGGCTTAATATTTCGTCGACGTCGAGAGCTAAGTTTATACAGTGGCAATTTGTTTCATACCTTCACTAGTATTATTCTTATATTTGAAATCAGTTTTGTTTAAGTTTGTTTTTAAAACTAGGAGTTTTGGAATATCAGTCATACCATATTCCGTCTTTGGGTTCTTGCAGTGACAGCTTTGGCGCAACTTGTGACTTTATCATGTCTATATTTGGATCACGGCAAATTTACGACAATTCTACGTGCAATATCGCTATCATAAACTTATTGTTTGTTTGTAAGTAAACACGAAGCTAAATAAAGGGCTGTTTGTGTTTTGCCTACTACGGGCATCGAAACCCGGTTTCTTGCAGTGTAAGCCCATAAACATACCCTTGTGCCACTGAGGGGCCGTAAATTTATTACTTGAGGTTGATGTCACTGCATAGCGAGATAGTTAGGCATTTGGAGCTCAAAAACAGAACCTTTCATAGAAAGAAGCCTTCAGTGTTTTCCACATCGAATTCGAAACGCTATATACTTTTTAGAGTGAGAATTGTTTGTTTGTTTGTGAATTTCGCGCAAAGCTGCACGAGGGATATATGTGCAAGCTGTCCTTAATATAGCAGCGCAAGACTAGAGGGAAGGTAACTAGTCATCACTACTCACCGCCATCTCTTGGGCTACTTTTTTACCAACGAATACTGGGATTGACCGTCACATATAACGCCCCACGGTTGATAGGGCGAACATGTTTGGTGTAACGGGGATTCGAACCTGAGACCGTCGGATTACGAGAGTGAGTCTTCCGACGAAACAGAACATTACTATAAAGCTAAGCCTATCTCCTGGCAACATTATTGAAGTGAAAACAAGCATTTAGAGTTGACAAAGGAGCCTGGCATGGCCTAGCGCGTTAAGGTGTGCTTTGTGCGAAATTCCAAAACAAACAAACAAACAGAGTTGACAAACGCTTAAAAATCAAATGATCAAATACCTCTCTATCCCCAAGGTACGGCTCCGAGGAATTTTTGTGTCCTTCGTCTGTTTAGCTTCCCGCTAGTACAGCGGTATGTCTCCGGATTTACAACGCCAAAATCAGGGGTTCGTTTTCCCTCGGTGGGCTAAGCAGATAGCCCTTTGTGGCTTTGCTATACGAAAAACACACAACACACCTTCGTCTGTTTAAACATTGTCTTATGGGCCGGCATTCGTTTACGCCCCCTGTTGCACAGCTGTATGTCTCTGGATTTACAACGCAAGAACCCGTGTTTCGAGTTCCGTGGTGTGCAGAGCACAGACAGTCCATTGTGTTGCTTGTGCTTAACTTCAAAACAAACGAACGAACAAACAAACTCCGTTCACAGAAGAGTGTCGTGAAAAGTTAGACCGTGTGGTCTAATACTAGTTCTATACAATAAAAGTTTGGTGTTGGACAGTACTGCCTAATGTTGGCTCTCTGAATGAAGAGGGCCGTCGATGGAGGTATAACTGCTAGGCTTAAAACAAAGTTCTTATTAAGAGCGAACATCCATTAAGCTACTTTTCAATCAGTGAAGTTGTTATGCACTCAGAGTTTAAGCCTAAATTGCATATTTTAACATATAGGTAACAAAACTATCTTGCTTAACACATAAAAATACTTAGGTTCTGCAGTCGAATGCTCTTGTTTCCAGGTAACAATCTAAACAAAACATGTAATTATTCATATCTGTTGAACTTAGTGTACAGTGGTGAGTCTACGGATTTACAACGCTAAAATTAGTGGTTCGACTCCCTTCGGTGGACTCAGCAGATAGCCTAATGTGGCTTTGCTGTAAGAAACACATACCGAAATGTATCGCACAAAAACATACTTTTTGTTTTATATAAATCCTTTGAAGTGAGAAATTTAAACAAAACATGTTTTTCTTCGATGTGTGGGTGTGTGTTTGTGTGTTTTTATACCAAAACCACATCTGGCTATTTGCTGAGTACACCGGAAGGAATCTTTCTTCGCTGTATTTTCATAATGAGTTAATGAACGGTTTTTTTTACACGGGTTACACAGCGTATTCATTTACTTTCTGGCTGTAGTGTGTGTGTATTTTTTTCATTAAAACAAGTAGTGCTGATAAAACGTAAGACAAGTAAAGTTAGTTCGTTGTGTTCATTACCAAGTGGAGCTTTAATGTGGTTCTGAGTAGAAAGCTTGGACTAATATCAATTACATATTAGTTATCATTAAACTCTATTTTAAATTGTTGTTCGTTTTATTTAACTGTGGTAATTAAGGTCTGAGATCAATATAACTTATACTGTACAACTTGCTTTTTTCGGTTGGTTTAGTTGTGGTAATCGAGGACTTAGATCAATATAATAACTTTCAGTGATGTCGAGAAACCCACTTGTTGAGAAACGTTGTTCGCTCTTCTATTTAAAATATTTTCTGAACCCGAACGAGCCGTTTTTGCATATAAAATATAATAACTTATTCTGTAGAACTTTTTGTTTTCTAGTTTAGTTGTGATAATCGAGGACTTAGATCAATATAATAATTTATTCTGTAGAACTTTTTGTTTTCTCGTTTAGTTGTAATAATCGAGGACTTAGATCAATATAATAACTTATTCTGTAGAACTTTTTGTTTTCTCGTTTAGTTGTGGTAATCGAGGACTTAGATCAATATAATAACTTATTCTGTAGAACTTTTTGTTTTCTCGTTTAGTTGTGATAATCGAGGACTTAGATCAATATAATAATTTATTCTGTAGAACTTTTTGTTTTCTCGTTTAGTTATGATGATCGAGGACTTAGATCAATATAATAATTTATTCTGTAGAACTTTTTGTTTTCTCGTTTAGTTGTGATAATCGAGGACTTAGATCAATATAATAATTTATTCTGTAGAACTTTTTGTTTTCTCGTTTAGTTGTGGTAATCGAGGACTTAGATCAATATAATAATTTATTCTGTAGAACTTTTTGTTTTCCCGTTTAGTTGTGGTAATCGAGGACTTAGATCAATATAATAATTTATTCTGTAGAACTTTTTGTTTTCTCGTTTAGTTGTGGTAATCGAGGACTTAGATCAATATAATAACTTATTCTGTAGAACTTTTTGTTTTCTAGTTTAGTTGTGATAATCGAGGACTTAGATCAATATAATAATTTATTCTGTAGAACTTTTTGTTTTCTCGTTTAGTTGTAGTAATCGAGGACTTAGATCAATATAATAACTTATTCTGTAGAACTTTTTGTTTTCTCGTTTAGTTGTGGTAATCGAGGACTTAGATCAATATAATAATTTATTCTGTAGAGCTTTTTGTTTTCTCGTTTAGTTGTGGTAATCGATGACTTAGATCAATATAATTACTTATTCTGTAGAACTTTTTGTTTTCCCGTTTAGTTGTGGTAATCGAGGACTTAGATCAATATAATTACTTATTCTGTAGAACTTTTTGTTTTCTCGTTTAGTTGTGGTAATCGAGGACTTAGATCAATATAATAATTTATTCTGTAGAGCTTTTTGTTTTCTCGTTTAGTTGTGGTAATCGATGACTTAGATCAATATAATTACTTATTCTGTAGAACTTTTTGTTTTCTCGTTTAGTTGTAGTAATCGAGGACTTAGATCAATATAATTACTTATTCTGTAGAACTTTTTGTTTTCTCGTTTAGTTGTGATAATCGAGGACTTAGATCAATATAATAATTTATTCTGTAGAACTTTTTGTTTTCTCGTTTAGTTATGATGATCGAGGACTTAGATCAATATAATAATTTATTCTGTAGAACTTTTTGTTTTCTCGTTTAGTTGTGGTAATCGAGGACTTAGATCAATATAATAACTTATTCTGTAGAACTTTTTGTTTTCCCGTTTAGTTGTGGTAATCGAGGACTTAAATCAATATAATAATTTATTCTGTAGAACTTTTTGTTTTCTCGTTTAGTTGTGGTAATCGAGGACTTAGATCAATATAATAATTTATTCTGTAGAACTTTTTGTTTTCTCGTTTAGTTGTGGTAATCGAGGACTTCGATAAATATAAATGTATACGAATTATTATAAGACAGAGCAATAAATGTGATGTGTAAAAAACGTCATATAAATTTAAACAGGTAAGCATTTATGGAAATTTTGAAAATTCCTCTGTTTCTATTTCGAAATTTGTTTCAGTTGCTTTTTCCGCTAGAATGAAATACTCTGAAATTAACTTTAACCTTTTATGAATGTTTTATTAACACATACGTCACGTGAAATTTAAGAAACCCAATCAGAGAGGTGCAGGCTTGAGTTTCCTTGACAACGATTCTTGTTTCTTTTTATTTTAACCTGATGGTCATCTGACGATTTTTCTTACAAATGACTGTTTTCCTACTTCAGGTAAAAAAAAAAAAATAAGTGAAAAAAATTTCTAAATTGTTTCATATTTTATAATTTATCTGAATAACTCATAACTGTAGAATGATTCATGTTCGTATCTCGTCACAACCTTTGGTCGGTGTGGATGTTAAAATGTAACTGTCAATAGAACTATTTCTTGTCGGTAAAGAGTAGCTGCAGAGTTGGCGGCGGGTGATGCTTCCCCTATATTAGTTTTCATAGTCCTCAACTAGCTCAACACAAAATTCGATCAGCAGTCAACATTATTTGTCATAAACTGCCATCTTTGGGCAAACATCTAATTATATTTATTTCTGGTGTTTCAATACTACTAGCAGGCATTAACTAATAAAGATTAAGTTTTGTAATAAATAACAAACGTCTTCTAAGATAACTTTAGGTAATGTTTTTGAAATGTGTTTCACGGATATTTTTATCTTGGTTTGGTGTTGATACGTGGGAACATGTTAACACTTTATTAGACCTGAACAAGAACTCAGCAGAAAACACAGCTCCTGAACACAGCCTGTTGTGTTCGGTTGTAAACAGCACGACCGTGTTCTTAATTATGACACTATATTTCGTTATGCATTATTTGTTTCACTGTCTATGTTCGATGTCTGCATGAAGTTTCCTTTTTATCCTATCCTTTCTTAGGATAACTTTTTTCAACTGTTGTTTTTTTCTTCTGCCTACTTTCTCCTCTTCTGTTCCAGATGGTCAAAATGATGATAACTTGTGTCACGGCTTCTACCCTCTGCTGGCTGCCTCTTAACACCTTGCTTGTGGCAGGAGACCATAATCCAGACATCTATTTCTTTCCACATATCAAATACGTGTGGTTTGCTTGTCATTGGTTAGCAATGTCTCATGCTTGCTGTAACCCCTTCATTTATTGTTGGATGAACCAAAGATACAGGTCAGGGTTCGTCCAAGTATTCCACATCTTGCGTTGTGTGCCCCTGCGAGAACACCATGACAACACCCTTCAATCCATGGCTGCTACTACTGGCTGCAGGGTTAGACATGACCAGACCCTACACTCCACCAACGGCATTAGTAGAGCGCTCCCTCGCAAGGTGCACGTCTGTGTGTAATATTACTTCTGTGTGTGTAAACCTCTTCAGTAAGTAACCTAATTTCTCATGTCCTTTGTCATCCCATAAACTAACTGCTAATGCCTACAGACGAAACGGTTTTAAAGTGCAAATATATATATATAAGTCCCTGTTTACACGATAAGATTAAACATTGAAAATAAAAGTTTCTTCGTGTTCAATTGTCCGTGAAACAGATTGTATAAAAACAAATTATTAATCCAATGCTACTAATGTTACAGTTAACAAGTAGATATAAGACGTATAATAAATACACTGTAAACATATTCATTGTAAAACATTGAAAAGAAATAATTAAAAATTCAAGTTTGTATCGAGCATCAACCAACAAAAATTTCCTTTAATGTGGTTTTTGTGTTTCTTCGTGATACCAAACTACATGTGTTCACAGCCTACTCTTGATTATAAGATATGTTTTAGAGAAAAACCCGTAACCAACCATTCCTGGATTTCAAATAACTGATCTCCAATATCTTTATTTTTGTCTGTGTCTGTTCTTTGTGGCTTATCGTATCTCAGCTTCAAAAATGGTGTTTTCTTTGTGCGACCTATCATGTAAAACTAACATCTTTTACTTTTACAGTACTGAGCGCAAAAAAATAAAAGTACAACAAATTAAAAACAACAATCACCGTTATTGCTACCTAATGTAGCCGTACATGGGAAGATACAATACATTAAAGACAACAATCATCGTTATTGTTACCTAATGTAGCCGTACATGGGAAGATACAATACTTTAAAGACAACAATCATCGTTATTGTTACCTAATGATAGCTTAGAAGAGAAAAGAAGAGTTTTAACCACCTTAAAACCAATACGATTTTACCATCAGTAATGAAATCTTTGCATGTGAAATCATGAATGCTCTTTTGTGTTTGATAACTTTTGACACATGAATTAGTTTTAAAATAATCGTTGTGAATATTGTATGACAAAATTGTGTTGTATTGAATATTAATCACAATATGATTACTCGTCACGGATATTGTGACAGTCCTAATATTACAGATAAACCTTCGTGTATTGACTGACAAAGTAAGAGTTAAAATTTATCTGGTAAAGCAGACAGATTCTCTGCACACTTAGCTGTTGTCTGAGTTATCGTACGAGGAGTTCTAATACAGAGTTGACAACCACACTCTTACTTCTATGTCTCTCATTAACACCACGGGACAATTTTAGAAGATAAATTTATGCTTAACGCAAACACAAAGCACCTTTCAAATAAAACGTTAAGTGATGTGGCTCTGAACATAATGCTTATAAATGAACTCGTTGTTAAGAAGTCCATAATGTAACTTGCGCTGAGGTACACAACAATGAATAACAGCTGTCTCGTGATTCAAGATAAACTGTCGCTCTGAGGTTCGACAGCAATAAAATATTCAAGTCATTCGCTGAGGCCAGAATTGGTAGTGTTATTATTTGTGTTTAGTGTTTAGATTGCGTTTTATCTTTAACATGAGAAACAACAACAAAGTGTATTGGCAAAGATGTTTTAAATTCAGGCCTTACTTCACATATTATGCTCATAATTCCCAACAAATGGGAGGCCCAGGATGGCCAGGTGGTTAAGGCACTCGACTATTAATCTTAGAGTCGCAGGTTCGAATCCCCGTCACATCAAACATGCTCGCCTTTTCAGCTGGCGGGGTCATTATAAAGGTACGATTAATCCCACTATTCCTTGGTAAAATAGTAGCCCAAGAGTTGACAGTGTGTGGTGATGACTAACTGCCTTCCACTGTCTTACACTGCTAAATAAAGCGCAGATTGTCCTTGTGTAGCTTAGCTCGAAACGAAAAAAAACAAAAAAAATCCAACAAACAGATATATTGCAGGAAGCGGGCTCTTTCTTCCGTGTAAGGATTCGTACAACACCTGCTGTTTCATCCTTAAAAACCAAAAGGATTTGAAGATCATAAACTGCTGTCTAGCTACAAAAAATGTTTTATTTTTCACAAGCCTCGGTTTCATACAACTACGATTTAATTAACAATTAATCTGTGTATGAAAACCGCTATCGTTTAAGGAAATTGTTTGATAAGATTGTTTTAAAACATTGTTACACGAACTGTTGAATACTGAAAAAGGAAATCTAAGTAAACTATTTATGTCTTAATTTCAATACTTAAAAAGTGAGTAAGGAAACAAAAATAAGATATTTATATTTTTATTTCATTAGTTATATATTGAACAAGGAAAGACACATAAGTGATTTGTTTTTTCATTTCAATAGTTATATACTGAACAAGGAAAGACATATAAGTAATTTGTGTTTTGATTTCAATAGTTATGTAATGGACAAGGAAAGACATATAAGTAATTTGTGTTTTGATTTCAATAGTTATGTAATGGACAAGGAAAGACATATAAGTAATTTGTGTTTTGATTTCAATAGTTATGTAATGGACAAGGAAAGACATATAAGTAATTTGTGTTTTGATTTCAATAGTTATGTAATGGACAAGGAAAGACATATAAGTAATTTGTGTTTTGATTTCAATAGTTATATATTGAACAAGGAAAGACACATAAGTGATTTGTTTTTTCATTTCAATAGTTATATACTGAACAAGGAAAGACATATAAGTAATTTGTGTTTTGATTTCAATAGTTATGTAATGGACAAGGAAAGACATATAAGTAATTTGTGTTTTGATTTCAATAGTTATGTAATGGACAAGGAAAGACATATAAGTAATTTGTGTTTTGATTTCAATAGTTATGTAATGGACAAGGAAAGACATATAAGTAATTTGTGTTTTGATTTCAATAGTTATGTAATGGACAAGGAAAGACATATAAGTGATTTGTGTTTTGATTTCTGTAGTTAAAACAATATTTATCCTTTTATTTCCTAGATGGTAAAGATGATGATAGCTGTGGTAACAGTTTTTTCGTTTTGTTGGCTCCCTTTGAACACACTAATACTCGTGACTGATCAGGACCCATCAATTTGGCAACTGGATTACAGCATGTACATTTGGTTTGTTTGCCACTGGTTGGCCATGAGCCACACATCCTACAATCCCATGATCTATTGTTGGATGAATACCAAGTTTCGAACAGGGTTTCGACAGATCTACCTTCACCTGCCCTGCATTCGGAGAACGCGGCGCTGTCGCTATGGGGAAATAATTAGCCTAAAACGAACTAACAATTGCTCCACTTACACCAGTATCCGCACGGCAAGTGTTCTAAGTTTAGGCCTAACGTCATCGACTTCGTCGACTGGCCGGAATGGAAGTCATAAAACAAACAGATCTCGAATGAGGCGTGCTTTTAGACATCATATTCCCCACAGTGAAAGACAGACAAGTGACTGCAGTTTGTAGGAATTTAAGGTTTAACACTTCTTTAAGTAGCAAAGCTTTAACGTGTGTTTATTTTATTCATAACCATTAAAGGTAAACAACAGACACTCTTATAGAATCAGTTTAAACTGTTTCATTTCTCTGGTCTTCACTCTCCGTTAAAATGATGTGTCACTTTTTAATTAAAATAGGGTTAAAATTAATATAAAAGAAAGGAAACAATGAATCAAAATATACATCTACATAAGTAGAAGCCGCCAACCTAACTACGTTCTAAAGACGTCTTTAACAATGTAAACTAACAAATTATTTTAAGCAAGTTTGTCTATTGTAACAAATAGCAGAAAATTTTGGAAAGAGTTGTGACAAACATTAGTCAGTATCTTATGACATCACTGGAAACGTATGCTGAACATTTGAGGTACAACCAAAGATTTATTGAAAAATAGTTTGTTTGGTTGTTTTTATGTGTAAATCTATACAATGGGGTATCTGTGCTTTGCTCACCACGGGCTGAATTTTAGCGTATAAGCCCCCATAGCCACCATAAAATACTAAAAGAATGAAAAAGGGAATCGTCGTAATTAGCAAAAAAATTGTTATTTTTCATGGAAGAAATCGTATAAAAGTCGTTAAAAAAATTCTTTTCTTCTGGGGTCATATTTACAGTTACAAGTCCGATCTCTTTTTACCAACACTTATAATTCCAAACAGTGACTAAAATCGTGACTATCTTGTAACTTCATTCTACCTTTCAAGTGTCACAGGGCACTGTGGTTTTACAATATACCACACTCACAACGATAGACTGAAGGCTTCTAACAGGCTAAAATACAATTTTCGATACTTATGGTTGTTACAGGAAAGATAACCCAACAACAAACAAATCTCACCAGTCGTGTTTTGTACTTTAAATTCCACGTGTCATTCTTTGATAAAGTTAAGTTTTGAAGAAATAAACTAAAGAAACTTTAATAGTTTAATGTCAGACAGCAGATGGCTCAGTCATAGCTTTAAAAATGTTGAACACCGGGTTTGATCCCTCCTATAAACACCAATTAGAAGCCGAATTTGGAAATTCAACGTTAAGAATAAGCAAACAGATAACGAACTTATCTTTTTCTGATAATTATTTTACTAATTACATCATATATTCATATATATAAGTGCAGCTATCCAAAACCAAGATATGCCGTTTAAGACACATTAAGTGTCATTTTTATGATATGTTTAAGTTCACATGAAAATAGAAACACCGTTCGTAAACTATAACCATGGGTATTTTCTCTGTCGAAATTACTTTCTTTTAATTTTAAAATATTTCATATTATTCACCAGCATAGAGTTTAGCTTTCTAGGGATACAGCATATATTTTCAAGAACGCTTGATCAAACTAGAAGTTTTAATTACGAAGATCTAATTCTAATTTATTCTATATCTTAATTGTGGTTATCAATATTTAAAGCTTTAAGAATTAGTTTGATTTCTAAACATTAAATTATGTATGTTCTGCTTCATTTTACTCTGTGTTCAGACTCTGCTACCTAATTAAGCTTTGTGTTTAGAGTCTCCTACCTTTTACCTACTAAACTTTGTGTTTAGACTATGTTACCAGTTATCTAATCACTCTTTCTGTTTAGACTCTGTTACCTGCTACCTAATTAAACTTTGCGTTTAGACTCTTTTACCCGTTATCTAATTGAGCATTGTGTTTCGTCTCTGTAATCTGTTACCGAATTGCGATTTGTGTTTACACTCTGCAATCTGTTATTTAATTACTCTTTGAGTTTAGACTCTGTTATGCCTTACGTAATTACACTTTGTGTTAAACCCTGTTATCTGTTACCTACTTACTATTTGCATTTATACTCTATTACGAATTACCTAATTAAACACTGTATTTAGGCTCTGTTACCTAATTACACTTAGACTCAGTTGCCTATTAGCTATTTACACTTTGTGTTTATATTCTGCTAGATGTTACCTAATTACACTTTGTGTTTAGACTCTATTACCTGTTACCTGATTAAACTTTATGTTTGGACTCTGTTACCCGTTACCTATTCCACTCTGTGTTTAGACTCTGCTACTTAATTGATCTTTGTGTTTAAACTTTGTTACCTGTATCTAATTACACTTTGTGTTTAGACTCTGTAATCTGTTACCTAATTGCTATTTGTGTTTAGACTTTTTTCCTATTATAAAATTACTCTCTGTGTTTAGGCTTTGTTATCTGTTACATAATTTCACTTTGTGCTAAACTCTGATATTTGTTATCAAATTACTCTTTATGTTTAGTCTCTCTTACTTGTAACCTAATTAAACTTTGCATTTGGACTCTGTACCCGTTACCTAATTCCACTCTGTGTTTAGACATATGTTACCAGTTACCTAATTACTCTCTATATTTATACTCTTACCTTTTTCGTAATTATACTATGTGTTAAAACTCTGTTACCTAATTACGCTATGTGTTTAGACTCTGTTACCAATTACCTAATTGCACTCTGTGTTAAGAATCTGTTACCTAATTACACATTGGTTCAGTTATTTATTATCCAATTACACTGTGTATAGACTCTGTTACCTGTTTCCAACTTTCTCTGGAGTGACTCTGTCATTTGTTGCTTAATTACTTTCTGTGTTTAGACTCTGTTACCTACTTACACTTATACCCAGTGATCTGTTACCTAATTACACTGCGTTCAGACACTGTTACCCGTTACCTAAACACGTACATGTAATAAGTAAGGAGTTATTGTTTAATGTTGTCTGACTCGTACTTCTAATTAATGAGGAGTCATTCTTTAACGTTCTCGAAATACGTACTTGTAATAAGTAAGAAGTTACTATTTTACGTTGTCTAAACGCGCATTTATGATAAGTAAGGAGCCCTTCTTTGACGTTGTCTAAGCATGTATATGTAATGTGTAAGGAATTATTTTTCAATATTGCCTAAACCTTGTAATAAGTAAGAACCTATTCTTTAACGTTGTCTAAACACGTACTTGTAATTAGTAAGGAGTTATTCTTTAACGTTGTGTAAACACGTACTTGTAATTAGAAAGGAGTTATTCTTTAACGTTGTCTAAACACGTACTTGTAATTAGTAAGGAGTTATTCTTTAACGTTGTGTAAACACGTACTTGTAATTAGTAAGGAGTTATTCTTTAACGTTGTGTAAACTTTGTAATAAGTAAGGAGTTATTCTTTAACGTTGTCTAAACATGTACTTGTAATAAGTAAGGAGTTATTTTTTAACGTTGTCTAAACACGTAGTTGTAATTACTAAGGAGTTATTCTTTAACATTGTGTAAACTTTGTAATAAGTAAGGAGTTATTCTTTAACGTTGTCTAAACCTGTACTTGTAATAAGTAAAGAGTTATTCTTACCGTTGTCTAAACATAAACTTGTAATTACTAAGGGGTTATTCTTTAACGTTTTCTAAAGACGTACTTGTAATTAGTAAGGAGCTGTTGTTCTTTTCTGAACACGTATGTTTAATAATTAAGGACTTATCCTTTAACATTGTCTAAACACGTACTTGTAATGAGTACGGAGTTATCTTTTAACGTTGTCTAAATACATACTTGTAATAAGTAAGGAGTTATTGTGTAACATTGTCTAAACCTTGTAATAGGTAAGGAATTATTCTTTAACGTTGGTTAAACACGTAGTTGTAATTACTAAGGAGTTATTCTCTAACGTTGTCTCAATACGAGTACGTACTTGTGATGAGTACGAAGTTATCCTTTAACATTGTATAAACATGCACTTGTAATAAGTAAGTACTCTTACCAATGTCTAAACACAAACTTGTAATTACTAAGGGGTTATTCTTTAACGTTTTTTTAAAGACGTACTTGTAATTAGTAAGGAGTCATTGTTCTTTGTCTGAACACGTATGTTTACTAATTAAGGACTTATCCTTTAACGTTGTTTAAACACGTACTTGAAATGAGTACGGAGTTATTCCTTAACGTTGTCTAAGCACGTGCTTGTAAGCTTGTAAACTAATAATAGTTGTTTTATGTGTATTTGTACATGTTTAGAATGGTCATTATAATATAGCACGGCAACACTACGATACTGTTCTGTTTCTTTATCTGTGTATTTTGAATTGTTAATACTGACGTAACCGTAAACACCTGTTTACCACGTAACTTATGAGTGTTATATAATAAAGTCTGTAATTTATTGTAAACTGTAAATAAGTATGGTATCATTAAAACTTACTCTCTTTACCCGTGATAAGTGTGGTATAATTTAAACTTACTCTCTTTACCCATGATAAGTGTGGTATCATTAAAACTTACTCTCTTTACCCATGATGAGCATGATATCATTAAAACTTACTCTCTTTACTGATGATAAGTATGGTATCATTAAAACTTACTCTCTTTACTCATGATAAGTATGGTATCATTAAAACTTACTCTCTTTACTCATGATAAGTATGGTATCATTAAAACTTACTCTCTTTACCCATGATAAGTATGGTATCATTAAAACTTACTCTCTTTACCCATGTAATTAAAGATTAGAAGAATAAGTTTGTATTAGTGTTAAAACATATTTCATTCAATGTTTTCAACAACAGGAACTAAATGTTACGTGATTGTTTTATATCTAGAGTGACTTTTACCAGTTCACATAATACTTTCACGTATTAGGATCTTTAAATTTTCTATTACGTGAAAGATGTGTAAATTAATGTTAGCTGATGACGTATCAATAAAGTTAATCGTTCTAAATAGTTTTATCTTGGAAATATTACTTGAAACAGAAGTCTTTTGGCAAGTAAACAACATCCTGGAAACAGTTCCTGTTTTCTTATAGTTGACACCACATCTCCTGTATCCGGTTTGGCTGTTATCGATGAATGCGATACAACTCCCCCCCCCGCCTTCAGAGAAAATTATACTTTATGATTCATTAAAGATTTTGTTTAGCCATTACTTAATGCTGATTCTGTGAAGTAACGTGGGAACATATTAACAAACGAATGGTAAAGCAATAGTTTTAACTGAATTGTAGAATAATTGAGATGTGTTTCATTTGTTTTTTTAAGTGATGATTTCTTGACGTCATAAATACTGACGATTCTTTTAATTGCATGTAAAAATACGAGTATTAACATAACAAACAACAGTTTTAACTGTTTTCTTCAGTCGTGTCAAACTTCTATATTCTAATTTTTTTATTATACGTTTCTGTTAATCGGAGAGTCAGACTGTTGGATAGCTACTCCCTTCAGTAATACTGGTAAGTCTGAGGGTTAGCTACTCCCTTCAGTAATACTGGAAAGTCTGAGGGTTAGCTACTCCCTTCAGAAATACTGGTAAGTCTGAGGGTTAGCTACTCTCTTCAGAAATACTGGTAAGTCTGAGGGTTAGCTACTCCCTTTAGTAATACTGGTAAGTCTGAGGGTTAGCTACTCCCTTCAGAAATACTGGTAAGTCTGAGGGTTAGCTACTCCCTTCAGAAATACTGGTAAGTCTGAGGGTTAGCTACTCCCTTTAGTAATACTGGTAAGTCTGAGGGTTTGTACTTAACAAGACCCAGATAACTGATTACTTTTGACAGATATTCTGACAAGTAGATTCACCACATATTTCCAGGAACAAATATCTATTTTTTTCCAACCACATCAATCTTTGAATATTTAAGCATTATTTTAAAGATCAGATTTCTTAGGTGGTGAAATGTGTAATATTTCTAGAGGTAAAGCTGTATCAAACACAATAACACCTTGTCAACAATCACAAATCTTTATAACTCCATGTCTGAGTGCTATGTATTATGGTTAGGGTAACTGTTAATAAATATAAAATTATCAAAAAATAGTGACGATTTGTTTCTCTCCACAACTTTGCATCTCAAATATATTAACGTCTGGTATTTTTAAATACTTTTGTTTTTCAGAACTTAAAACTGCAAAACGCTGGCCTCAGGCATAGTCTTTATTGTCTCACCCCTCCGGTACATAAGATACAATATGTATTTAAACATAGAGGTTCGTGAGATATTATTAACCATAGTTCATGGCTAACTGGAAGTAAGGATATTGTTAGCCATAGGTTTTAACTAACTGGAAGTAAGGATATTGTTAGCCATGGTTGTTAACCAACTGGAAGTAAGGATATTATCAACCATAGTTTTGAACTAACTGGAAGTAAGGATATTATTAACCATAGTTCTTAACTAATTGGGAGTAAATGTATTGCTAATCATAGTTCTTAACTAATTAGAAGTTTTAAGAGTTAACTAGATCCACAGTATTAGGTTTAACTATATCTACAGTGTTAGGTTTAACTATGACCACAGTGTTAGGAGTTAACTACATCGACAGTGTTAGAAGTCAACTACATCCACGGTGTAAGAAAATAACTACGTCCACAGTGTTAGGAATTTACAACATCCACAGTATTAGGTTTAACTATATCCACAGTGTTAGGTTTAACTACATCTACAGTATTCAGGTTTAACTATATCCACAGTGTTAGGTTTAAGCTACATCTACAGTATTCAGGTTTAACTATATCCATAGTGTTAGGAGTGAGCTACATCTACACCATACTGGTTTAAGTACATCGATAGTGTTAGGAGTGAGCTACATCTACCGTTATTGGGATTGATCCCAATATATCCATAGTATTCAGTGTTAAATACAAGCCGGTCTTAATACCAAACCGTTTAGTTAACCCTGATAGGTATCTTTCCGTTAGTTATATTAAAGAGCTATTCAACAGGACACTTACACACCTAAGTTAACATGAATTAGCGACATTTATGTGTATTCAAATCAGCTACAGATCTTGTCCTTTGTATTGTTTACGTAACGTTTGCCTTCATACGTACAAGGTAGAGGCCTAAATACAGAGATCTAGGAACACATTGACTCTTTTTATAAACAACAAGAACAAAAACAAATAGTGCAGGTCATGTTTTGACAAATAAAACCACCATTCTCTCGTACAAATATCCATCGACTGAATATTCAAAGAAGCCCTTCTGATCCAACAACCACGATCACTGGTGAATACAAACAAACAGATACAAATATTATCACCTATAACTATAGTTATTTCAACTTGTAACTTACATAAGACATTTATTTATTGCAGGTAATATTTAATAATTTTTTAAACAATAAACTTGAATATTTAATGTGGCAAACGCACGTTGTAGATTCAAACATAATTTATTATTCAAACAATTTGAAGACTTAAACTTTCAGTTCCGGTGCGTGTTTTCTGGTGATACGATACTGGAGAAGTCATAAAGGCAAGCGTCGAGTGTCCACTGTAAATACTGGGTAGTATATGATAGTTTATTTTTTAAATCAAAATGTCTTTTATACACCTATATTCACCATAGAAATGAAATCGTGGATCAATGAAACCAGTGCCCTATTAAACAAATACATAAATATTTTCTAGTGCTTACCAATAGTTTGTTAACTCATGCTCCTTTCGGTTACTATTTTAGACATTGTTCAAACACGCATTTAATTTCTGGTAAATACCACTCGTTGAAATTAATTTATTCGCCAGATACGTTGGATATATTGATATCTCAGTTCTGGCCTAGTGGTTTTATGACTTGACAGCAAAAGTCATTTCTTATTTAATAATATAAGTCTTATTATTATGCTGTTATCGGGACTTCATAGTGTACAGCATAAATATAAGAAAAGTCTCGCACTATTAAGGCAAGAATCAGAACAAATATAAGTAAAGAATTACACTATTAAGTCAATAAATCAGCACAAAAACATTATGTTCACAAAAGCCAAGAATCCCCAAAATAATAAATATTATGTCTAAAACAGCCCGGAGAATTACTAATAAAAACTCTTACGTCTACAACACATAATAGTACCAAAAATAACAAATATCTCTAAAACAGCCCAGTGTTTCAAAAATAATAAATATTAGGTATAAAACAGCCACAAAATTAAAACATAACAAAATGCTGTCTAAGAGAGCCCAGAATAATAAAACATAACATATGTTACTTCTAACACAGCCCAGTGTTCCAAAAATAATAAATATTTTCTCTAAAACACCCGAGAGTATCAAATGTAATGAATATTATATCTCAAACAGCATAGAATACCAAAAAATAATAAATATTATACTAAAAATATCATGTCCAAAAGAGGCCACTGTTCCAAAAATAACAAATGTAATGTCAAAAACAGCCAAAATACAAAATAAAAATAAATATTAAGTCTAAAAGAGTTCATAATACTAAAAACATAATGAATATAACGTCTAAAACCAACGAGAGTACTAAAATTAAATATTATGTCTAAAACACCCAACATTAGTAAAAACATATTATATCTTACCTTATGTCTAAAACACCCGAGAATTCTAAAAATTATTAATATTGTGCGAAATGCAATTAACATAACCAAAAATGATAAATATTATCTCTAAAAAAGTCAATAGTGCCAAAAATATAACAAATATTGTGTCTAAAACAGCGTAGAGTACCAAAAATGATGAGTACCTAAATAACCATAGAGAACCAAAAATAATAAATATTATGTCTAAAACATACAGAGTACAAAAATAATAAATATTATGACAAAAACAGCAAAGAACAAAATAAAATACTAAATATAATGCGTAAAATATCATGTCTAAAACAGCTTAGAGTTCCAAAAATAATAAATATTATATCTAAAAGAGCTCACAATACAAAAATGACAATAAATATTATGTCTACAACAACCGAAAGTATCAAAATTAACAAATATCTTATCTGAAACAGTCCAGAGTACTAAAAACATAATATATGTTATGCGTAAAACACTCGAGAGTACAAAAATAGTAAATATAATGTCTAAAACAGCCGAGAGTACGAGAAAAAAATTATGATAAAAAAATTCCAGTGTACCAAATATAATATATATTGCGTCTACCATACCCAGAGCACTAAAATTAATAAATATAATGTCCAAAACCGCATATATTGCTAACAACGTAACAAATATTACGTCTGAAACAAACCAGTGTACCAAAAATAATAAATAACATGTCTGAAACAGCCAAAAATACAAAATACAACAAAAATTTTGTCTAAAAATCCAAGAATGCCAACACAAGAAATATCATGTCTAATGAAGCCTAGTGTTCCAAAAACAATAAATGTTAGGTCGAAAAAAGCTCAGGAAAAAAAAAATCAATACTGAGTCTAAAAGCGCTCATAATACTAAAACCATGATAAATCTTATGTCTAAAACAAACCAGAGTACTAAAATTAACAAATATCATGTTTAAACCAGCCCATAGTAGTAAAAACATGATACATCTTATGTCAAAAACACCAGAAATTGCGAAAAATGATAAAGATTTTGCGTAAAGCATTCGAGAGTACCAAAAATAGTAAATATTTAGTCTAAAACAGCCAAGAATACGGAAAGAAGAAATATCATGTCTGAAACAGCCCAGTGTTCCAAGAAAAAAATATTTTGTCTGGAACAGCCGGGAGTACCGAAAATAATGAAAACTAGGTGTAAAACAACCACAGAACTAAAAACATAACAAATATTATATCTAAAATAGCCATGAATACGAAAAATAATAAATATTTTGTCTGAAACATTTCAGAATACCAAAAACATAGTAACTATTATAGTAATCACAGTAGAAAAATAATGAATATAAAGTCTAAAATACAAGACAAGCACATTAAATATTATGTCTGAAACATCCAGAGCAATAAAAATAATAAATATTTTGTCCAAAACAGGCATATGTACCAAAAATAATAAATATTTTCTCTAAAATAGCCAAGAGTAGCATATGTAATAAATATTATGTTTAAAGCATCCATACTACAAAAAATAAAAAATATATCGAAAACAGCTCAGAATAATAATAATATAATAAATATTACGTCTAAAATTGTCCATGGTTCAAAAAATTAAAAAACTATTATGTATGAAACATCCAGAGTACAAAAACAATAAATATTATGCCTAAAACAGCAAAGAACAAAATAAAATAATAAATATAATGCGTGAAACATCATGTCTAAAACAGCTTAGTGTAGAGTACCAAAAATGAAAAATGTTATCCCTAAATGACAGTAGAGAACTAAAAGCAATAACAATTATGTCTAAAATAACTCAGAATAATAATAAAATGATAAATGTTATGTCAGAAACAGCCCATAACACAAAAAATAATAAATATTATATCTAAAAGAGCTCACAATACTGAAATGATTATAAATATTATGTCTACAACAACCGAGAGTACCAAAATTAACAAATTCATATCTGAAACATTCCAGAGTACTAAAAACATAACATATGTCTAAAACATCCAAAAATGACAACTGTAATTCGTGAAGCATTAGAGAGTAACTAAAATAATTAATATTATGTGCAAAACAGACAACAGTACAAAAGACAACAAATATTATGTCCAAAACAGACGACAGTATAAAAAATACTACATATCATGACTATAACAGCCAAAAATACCAAAAATTATATCTAAAAAACCTAACAATACTAAAAACATAATAAATAACTTGTCTAAAACCACCAACACTACCAAAATTTACAAATGTCATATCTAAAGCAGCCCAGAAAATTAAAAACATGATATATCTCAACACATGAGAAAACCAAAAATGATAAATATTAAGTCTAATACAGCTGCGAGTACCAAAAATGATAAATATTAAGTCTAATACAGCTCAAGTACCAAAAATAATAAATATTAAGTCTAATACAGCTGCTAGAACCAAAAATGATAAATATTAAGTCTAATACAGCTCAAGTACCAAAAATAATAAATATTAAGTCTAATACAGCTGCTAGTACCAAAAATAATAAATATGAAGTCTAATACAGCTGCGAGTACCAAAAATAATAAATATCAAGTCTAATACAGCTGCAAGTACCAAAATTAATAAAAATTAACTCTAATACAGCTGCTAGAACCAAAAATGATAAATATTAAGTCTAATAGAGCTCAAGTACCAAAAATAATAAATATTAAGTCTAATAGAGCTCAAGTACCAAAAATAATAAATATTGAGTCTAATACAGCTGCGAGTACCAAAAATAATAAATATGAAGTCTAATACAGCTGCGAGTACCAAAAATAATAAATATCAAGTGTAATACAGCTGCGAGTACTAAAAATAATAAATATCAAGTCTAATACAGCTGCGAGTACCAAAAATAATAAATATCAAGTCTAATACAGCTGCGAGTACCAAAAATAATAAATATCAAGTCTAATACAGCTGCAAGTACCAAAATTAATAAAAATTAACTCTAATACAGCTGCTAGAACCAAAAATGATAAATATTAAGTCTAATAGAGCTCAAGTACCAAAAATAATAAATATTGAGTCTAATACAGCTGCAAGTACCAAAAATAATAAATATCAAGTCTAATACAGCTGCAAGTACCAAAAATAATAAATATCAAGTGTAATACAGCTGCGAGTACCAAAAATAATAAATATCAAGTCTAATACAGCTGCGAGTACCAAAAATAATAAATATTAAGTCTAATACAGCTGCAAGTACCAAAAATAATAAATGTTAAGTCTAATACAGCTGCTAGTACCAAAAATAATAAATATCAAGTCTAATACAGCTGCAAGTACCAAAATTAATAAAAATTAAGTCAAATACAGCTGCAAGTACCAAAAATAATAAATAGTAAGTCTAATAACCCTGCAAGTACCAAAAATAATAAATAACATGTTAAAAACATCCAATGGCACAAAATACAACAAATATTACATTAAAAAAATTAAAGGGTATCATAAGAAGTAATATTATTCTAAAGCAGCCTAGTGTTCCAAAAATAATAAATATTTTTTTCTGAAACACCCGAGAATACCAAAAGTCACAAATATTATCTGTAAAAAGGCTAGAGAAACAAACCAAAAATAGTAAATATTATGTCTAAAACAAACCAAAGTACCAAAAATAATAAATGTTGTGAGTAAAACAGCTTAGATTGCTAACAACATAACAAATGTTTGTTTTGAATTTCGCACAACGCTACTCGAGGGTTATCTGCGCTAGCTGTCCCTAATTTAGCAGTGTAAGACCATAGAGAAAGCAGCTGGTCATCACCACCCACCGCCAACTCTTGGGCAAGTCTTTTACCAACGAATAGTGGGATTGACCATCACATATAACGCCCCCACGGCTAAAAGGGCGAGTATGTTTGGGGGGCCGGGATTCGAACACGTGACCCTCGGATTACGAGTCGAACGCCTTAACACGCTTGGGTTACAGCATAACAACTATTACGTCTAAGACAAACCATGCACCAAAAATTATAAATAACGTGTCTCAAACAGCCAACAATACAAAATGCAACAAATATCATGTCTAAAATAGTCATGTTCTGAAAATAGTTAACAGTATGTCGAAAAGAGCCTATAATATTAAAAAACAATAAGTATTCGGCCTAAAACAATCACAGGATTAAAACACGTAACAAATATTGTGTCTAATCCAGAGTACTAAAACACTACAAATATTACGTGTAATACAGCTTAGTGTTTTAAACACAATAAATATTTTGTCTAAAACATCCGAGAGTACCAAAAATAATAAATTTTACAGGTAAAATATTATGTCTGAAAAAAGCCAGTATTCTACATATGATCAATGTCATGTCGAAAACACCCCAGAGGAGATTTTTTCTTATAGTAAAGCCACAAAGGGCTATCTGCTCAGCCCACCAATGGGAATCGAACTTCTGATTTTAGCGTTGTAAATCCGGAGACATCCCGATGTATTAGAAGGGGCCTCCAGAGGAGAAAAAATAAATATACTCTTAAAAAAAAACAAACGCAAAAGGCAAAATATGAGACAAATTGTTAATAAATTTATTCCGGGTAGTTCTGTACGACATGTGAGAAACTGCACATTCACTGCTGAACATCCAAAGTCTGCAAAGGCGAAGTCCACGCTCACTAGTTGACGTTTCACGTCACTCAACGTCAATAACGAGTATCCCCTCCGTGAGCATCAATAACTGGTTGGCATCTCCTGCCCATGAGAGCGATGAGATGACGAATCACATCCCGTGAAATGGCTGTCCATCCAGCCTGCAAAGCTGAGGTTGAGTCTGCGGTTGAGGTTGTCGCCGTCACAGACTTCGGTCCAACTCGTCCTAAAGATGTTCGAAGGGGTTTAAATCTGGTGATCTGGAGGGCCAGGGAAGAACGTTGATGTTGTGGTGTCTCAAGAAGACAGTGGTGAGTTGGGCTGTGTGAGGACGGGCGTTGTCATGTTGAAAAACGTCATTGACGTTCACCATGATGGTTTGCACATGGGGCCTAGGAATCACGTAGACGGTTGCGTACGGTCTGATCGGAAATCCTACGCAGCTCTGGTATGATTGAGGCAGTAGACGTCGCAGTGGGGGTCCTATCTCGAAGGTGACGTAACCGGATGTAGCGATCTTGTGCGGGCGTGGTCACACGAGGTCTGCCAGATCGTGGACGGTCACGAGTTGATCCATGTTGTTGGTGACAATTCCATAGCCTTGTGATGGTGCTTTGGTGGAGATTCATAGCTCTGGCAACATTTGATCGAGATTCGCCTGCTTTCAAACGACCAATGGCGTTGTTGCGTTTGGCTTCAGTCAGTCTTGCTTAACATTGATCTAAGGAAAACGAGAACCCGTCACTTTTATATGGTTTTTTTTACATGTTGCATTTGCAGAGCGTGCAGATCTGTCAAAAATCCGATGTTTTCCTCCATCTTCAAAGTGTACAGCTTTTATTATCATTTTGGTCTGACAGTCAGTGCCTTAACACGTGTAACATCACATACTCTGAGCTTGTAACGTTATTACATATATTTCTCTTTAAAATAAAAATATTCCTTTTGCGTTTCTACTTTTGAAGAGTATATTATGTCTAAAACAAACGAGAGTACTAAAATTAACAAATATTGTCTAAAACAGCCCAGAGTAGTAAAAACATAATGTATCTTAAGTCTAAAACACTCGAGAGTACCAAAAGTGATAAATATTATGGATAAAGTAACCGAAAATACTAGAAATAATAAATATTAAGTGTAAAACAGCACCATTACAGATATTATGTGTAAAACAGCACCATTACAAATATTATGTGTAAAACTGCACCATTACAGATATTATGTGTAAAACAGCACCATTACAAATATTATGTATAAAACAGCACCATTACAAATATTATGTGTAAAACAGCACCATTACAAATATTATGTGTAAAACAGCACCATTACAGATATTATGTATAAAACAGCACCATTACAAATATTATGTGTAAAACAGCACCATTACAGATATCATGTATAAAACAGCACCATTACAAATATTATGTGTAAAACAGCACCATTACAAATATTATGTGCAAAATAGCACCATTACAAATATTATGTGCAAAATAGCACCATTACAAATACTGTTTTCAGCGTCAAGTGATATCAGTGCATGGCAGAAAGGAAGCCAGAGCTTAAAGACCATGATGATGGTATGTTAGTGGCTTCACTTGATACATGAAAATATAATGACGTGGGAAAAATATTCCATAATTGTTTCGTTATGAACCCTGAAAGGACATTATTTATTTTTATTCTCAAAACATCTTCTTCTTACACGTTTATACACTGGTTTTAAATTCAACCAGTTAATCGGTATTTACGGCTATAATACGAACTTAAACTGCCAATAACATTGTATGAAGGGCCCATCTACAGAAGGATTGTTGGACAAATACGTGAAAAAAGTATTCATTTCAGAAAATCCACTAACAAATGTTGTTCTTTCTTAGATTCACTGATAACAATACGGCTAGTTGATTTTTCACTGAGGATTACAATCTATTTACATATAAACAACAAATATTAAGCTTGTGTGCAAACAAAAATTAGTTGTAACGAATCAGAGATAACGATCTTAAAGTGTATGTTGAAAGAAATCAATATAGATTCATGAAACCAAAGTAAAAGATTTTAAAACTTTTAGGTTTCAACAATTTTTCGAAGCATCAGTTATATAAATTTTAGACTGTGAGGGATAATGTTTTATGATAGTTGTTAAAATTAAAGATTAAATATACAACCGAATGTTTTACAAACTACAACAAATATTTCTCTTAACGTTTCAGAGTAAATCGTCCGAAGACGCCATTTTTAACTATCATCTGTTACAATGTGTGAAACTGTCGTTGATAAAAACAAAATCTCACGTATTTGATTTTTTCATGAAATTCTAAATATTTCCAGATTTGCTGTAGAACCAAGAGAAAGCTAAAGAAACCGAAGTACAAATATACAACTGACCAACCGACCAACTACAATTTAATTCTGTCAGGTGTTAAATGGAGTAAATAAAACTGAAGAAACACTTTGCTTCGAGTTAACTCTGTTGCTATCCAGGCGTCTTTTTGGTGGGTGTTAAACGAAGCTAGAATCCAAAGTAAGAAATGCACTTGAATCTAAAATTGTATTTGCTATTCCGTTAATCCTCTGTGAATATCTGAAAGTTTTCTGTTCTGACGAATAGTGTGTATTTTGTTCGCTTCCGCCAAGAAGAAAACGCTTCGCTTCCAGTTATGAAAAATCGTCACTTTTCATTAAGCCTACTTTTTTTGTTAGTTTCGCGACTGAATACTCCCATGAATCACAAGCATGATTTCTTTAAGTGATTTAGAGGATCAGACATGAGTTATTCTGAGGAAGAAAAACATTTTGTTTAGTAATAAATTCAACATCTACAAATTGCGCAACTTTCACACGTACTCGATTAAACAAATTTAAAACAACATTTCTGTTCCACTAGACCAAATTAACACTGTCACGCACTCTCGCCCTATCCACTAAGGGTTACAGAAGGTAACAACATGGCTGATAACTAGAATTCTTGTTGAAGATTTGTTTCATTTGATAATGTTGAATTTTCAATATATTATCTCACGTATGAAAGAACTTTTATCAAAACTTTTAAAACATTACATACTACTTCTGCGATAGATCCTAAATTTGATGCAAATGTGCAAACATTTCTTTCCTAGTGAATTTTCTAGTCACTCAGTAACTTTAAAATGAAGGAATAATTGGATACTTGGAAGTAATATAGATGTCAAATTATTATAAATTCCTATTTATTTGCAACACATCATATTTAGAATATTCTGAACGAAGACAAGAAAATTAATTTTCACCGGAGGTTTGTGCTTAAATACAAAACAAAGAAGCAAACAGTAATAGTAATAAGATAGAATATATATTAAATATGAATATATATTAAATGATGTTGTTAATTAATGAAATAAAAATATAAACTTAGAGAAAATTATAGAAAGTAAACATGCCTTATTTAATGGACTTCCCCAGTAGCACAGTGGTATGTCTGGGGACTCGTACACTAAAAACCGGGTTTTGATAGCCCATTGTGTAGTTTTGTGCTTAATTCAAAACAAGCTTATTTCATGGATTAATAACGAAGACAAATTAATTACGTTACATTACGTCATTACTTTGACGTAGACATTTTATATAACACTCATTTTGATTTCTTCTTTCTTGTTTCAATTATTAACTTGTTAGTTGAATATATTCACACAGAGCTACAAAACGGCTTTATATACCAGCTCTAATTCTAAAATGATAAAATTTAAAGGTAAACTAGTGTAGTTAAAGCACCCATTAGCAACTCTTTTCTGACTAAATAGTTGGATTTGACTGTTACTTGTATCTCGCATCCACCTTCCCAATTCTGAATTACTATTCTAGTGGGATATTTTGGTTTGGTGTTTCATGAAAGGACGCTAGGGTGACAACAGTGCTACTATATGGATTATCTTATTCGACTAAACAGTGGAATTTCACTGTCATTTGTATCTCACATTCACACCCCCTAAAGCACGAACCTTGTTTTTGCACCAACGGAACATAAGCCAGAAATACTCGACTCTAAAGTCTGGTGCATTAACTACATTTATAATCCGTGCAAAAGTAGAATGTTAATTTTTTAAAAAAACTGTACTCGACTTTCAACACAATGTAAACAAACGTCAACGAATCAGCCTATAAACGTCGCAGGCTTACGATGACTTTGGATCAGTTTGTTTGTGCGTTATTGAGGAGAATTTAATAAAACTAGCTAAACCACTATGACAGCGAAGGGATAAACGTTTATTGTGAATCTCCGGGCACCAGCTGTCCACTTCTTAACAAAATCCAGAAACTACAGCGGGTGGTCCTTTCTGTAAGTATTTCAAGAGACTTTGCAATAACGACCCGATTTACGAGTTTGTAAAACAGACCGTTTGCAGGAGATCAACTTAGCTCAAAAGCACACTTACAATTCAAAGCTTCCTTGAGAGAATCTGATAAAATTCTAATTGTACTCTTAAGCCTATTTTTCGTTAAAGAAATGTTTCATAAATAGTCATATTTTTTAACTTTATGTTTTGTATCCGTAATGGAAATAAAATCACCCATACTGTTTAAAGCCTAATTTTAAGCCTTTATCCTAGCCGCAGCTGGCACTAAAAAAATATACGAGTTTGATATTGTTTGAGGCGAAAAACAAACAAAAAAACCCGTAGGTCTTCAGCTAAATATATCAGAAATCCATCTAAGGCACCCTAAATGATAGAATATCACAGGGTTAATGTTGATTAGAGCAAAGTTACACAATAAGCTATTTGCATCTATCAGCCACCGGGATTCGAGCCTCTAGTTTTAGCATTATAGTTCCAAAAAACTGAATGATGACCCACTAGAGCGCCTAGTTCTTTAAGGTTTAATCTTCAAGGATTACATTGTTTTCGTTTGGTTATGGACCGTTTCTTATTTTATGTATTTCAGACAACCAGTTTCGAGATGAATTAATTATTTAAATAATTAAAAGAAGCGCCCTTTTGCGTAATAACACTTAAAATGTGTTTCTTTTTAGATATGCAGAGTATAATATTTATGGTTACAACAAGTTAACCTGGCATAATGAAGGAAAACAATAACATTGATGCTAGTTTAACCTGGTAAAATGTTGTAACAATAAATATAATACTCTGTATGTCAGGCAACAAATTTATTTGTTTGTTTGTTGAACGTCGTGCAAATCTACACCAGAGTTTATTTACACTCTGTCTCTATGTACCATATCCAAACAGAACCTTGGTGGCCGTCGTTCTCCCCAGATCTCTTCCTCTTTTTCTACCACATCCAAACAGGATCTTGATGACCATGGAATTCTACAGATCACTCCCTCTCTACGTACCACATCCATACAGGACCTTGGTGTCTTCCATTATATCTCTTCTGTTTGAAACACAAAAACATTTCCAATGTTGTTACACCTGCCCATCAAGACAGACCCTTGACATAAATCTTCAACAGTCTTCCCTTACTTCAGTCTTTCCAGTAATGGTCAGATTATCAACTTCTTTTCTTAGGAAACTCTAAACATCTCTTTCTGATGTTAGTGAACAGCTACCTTCTGAAACCTGTTCTTAACAAAATATCTGATACTTCGTTATATTCAAGGTGTCCAGATGCATACGTGAACACTAGTATGACCTAACAATTCAAAGACCTTAACTTTGCCTCCGTACAGATATTAATATATTTTAGTGTCTCTATTCATTTTTATCCTTAGCCATCTTTATTGTCCTTTTACTTCGTGATCACCACGCCCATTGGCGTACTGAGTTAAAACCGCCCTTCGTACACTTTTTTAATGTACCTCAGATCCCAAATCGCGAATTCTTTCTTTCAGAGATAACTGGATGCAAACAGGGACCATCGGGTCCACAGTCTGGCACATTAACCTTTAAAGTGAAGTAGGCTTTCACTAAATGCATGAAACAAATTATGTGTCAAGCAACAAAGCTTTAGCTTTGAAGTAACTGACTAATTATAGTAATAAAAAGATGTTATTTGGTTGATGTAATTATATATTGTTCTTCTCTAGAAGTATAGAACTGTTCCTTGGGTGGTATAATTACATCTATTATCCTTTCTGTGAAAGTATAGAACTGTTCCTTGGTTGGTGTAATTACATCTATTATCCTTTCTGTGAAAGTATAGAACTGTTCCTTGGTTGGTGTAATTACATCCAATGTACTTTCTCTAGAAGTAACTGAGGGTCGCGGGTTCGTATTCCTGTCACACCAAACATGCTCTCCCTTTCAGCCGTTGTGATGTTACCACAATTCATTAGTGAAAAAAGTAGCCCAAGAGTTCGTGGTTGGTGGTGATGACTAGCTGCCTTCCGTCTAGGGCAAATAGCCCTCGTGTAGCTTGGCGCGAAATTCAAACCTTATTGGAAAATACTGTTTTTGTTGTTGTTTTTATTTACTTAAACACTTCATTCTATCAATAAAAAATTATAAAGAAACACATATCTCTGCGGCTAAAATTGCCACCAGCTTCAACTTTATACCAACTTAACCACCATAACTTATAAAAATTATAATTGTCTCTTCTTGTTCGCCCGATTTAGGTGGAAATTATTTTGAGGTCGATTTGTTGAGTAATCACAATTAAAGCAAACACTTAAATAGTCAGCCGCCAGAGTTTACAGGAAGTGGTAAAAAATCAGTTTTACTGAAACAGCTCTCCAGTAACAGAGCATTTTTCAGTAAACAAACTCGTCGTAAAAAATAAAGAAAGACATTTTTCAGTAAACAAACCCTTCAGAGAGGAAACGTTTACCTTGAACTAACTCTTTAGAAATATGACATTTTTCTGTGAACAAACTGTTCAGAAATGGAACATTTTCAGCTCAGAAAGTGAACAGATAAAAACGACAACTTTGTAATGAAGTTGAAAGTAATGGTACAGCTAAATTGAAATAGAACATGAATTCCAGTCTGAAATAAGGCAAAATTATTTGATTTACGAAATAGTAAAATGCAATTTTTATTACTGCACAATCTTTAAGGACAGTGAAATATTTAAGAAGTGTTAATACGACCTGATTTTCAGAGAATTCAGTCAATGTTAATAAAGACTTGATACTTTCTTTAATGAAACAACCGAAATCCTTCATCACCTAAGTACAGTTTAACCAATGAAAAGTCAAGAAAACAATGAACTCGTTTTGATAACCAATTGGAGCAGTTTTTATTGTTCCTCAAACGAGTGTAATTTATGAAGACACATATGCTGTTCGTACGCGAACTTTACTATATTACCTGTACAGTTATTTTATAAAGTAATTAGTTATTTTAATAAATACATTAACTTGTAATGGCACGTGTTGTCTCTAATAAATACATTAATTTGTAACGGCACGTGTTGTCTCTAATAAATACATTAACTTGTAATGGCACGTGTTGTCTCTCTCGACCATTAACGTCGTATCTCAGCTGTTGTTGTTTCTTTTCTAATTTGTAACGGAAGATTATATGTTGTCTTTAATTAACATTTTAACCCAACTGATCTCCTAGAGTTGGTTTCAGAGAAAAAACATGTGAACAAACTAAACATTTTAATTCTTGAAAAAAATGGGAACAAAAAGTTTGAAAGTGAACCTTCCTGTTGGCCACAGTTTACCGTCTTTCAGAGTCTAGTCATTAAATGAAAGCAAATTCACAGTGTAAGGACAAAAACCCTTAAATAAGCCGTCACGTGAAGGGTCTTAAAACAGTCTGGTCACAAATAAAGGAATAAAGAGTCGTTATTAATTAGCTGGAGGCAGCCTGTAATTAAGGTGAATATTCTAACACTTTGGTGAGGTGTATACGATTTTTTTCAGGGAACTTGCTCGTATATAGCGAACCCTCAACATGGAACTGTTACATTCCACTTAAGCTTCTTACTTGTGAGGGTTTATTTGTTTGCTTTGAATTTCACGCAAAGACAAACAAGGGATATCTGCTCTAGACGTCACTAATTTACCAGTGTAAGACTAGAGTGAAGGCAAGTAGTCATCACCACCTACCGCCAACTCTTGGGCTATTCTTTTACCAACGAATAGTGGCAATGGCCGTCACCATATAACGCCTCCACGGCTGTTAAAGCAAACACGTTTGATGTGAAAGGGGTTCGAAGTCAATTACTATGATTACGAGCAGAGCTCCCTTACCATGCAGGGCGCCAAGTTTACAGAGGACAATTTGATCATTATAATTATTACTTTTACACCAATGCGACTGTAAGTATTTATTAATATACCTGTCACTTTTATTCCAGTGAGACTATAAAACTTTTCATTACTTTTACTGTTATTGTCAATGTGATAACATGATGAGTTACTAAACCGTCAAGGTGAATCATAATGCTAACATATTATAGAAGCACTCGATAAAACGACGCAAAAACTCGAAGTACTTGTTACGTTTCACAAGTTCATGTATATAACATATCAGTGTTAGTTGATAGACATAAATATATGTGTAAAAACGACTCGTTTGGGGTGAGAAATGTTTTTATGTACAAAAGCGAACAACGTTTTGACCTTCGGTCATCGTCAGGTTCACGCCAGTTGATAGATGGTCTACTTACCTAACTTGATAGTTGATAGACGGTCTACTTACAGAACATATTACTGTTAGTTGACAGACAGTCTACTTACATAACATATCAGTGTTAGTTGATAGACAGTCTACTTACATAACATATTAGTGTTAGTTGATAGACAGTCTACTTACAGAACATATTAGTGTTAGTTGATAGACAGTCTACTTACATAGCATATTACTGTTAGTTGACAGACAGTCTACTTACATAACATATTAGTGTTAGTTGATAGACAGTCTACTTACAAAACGTATTAGTGTTAGTTGACAGACAGTCTACTTACAGAACATACTAGTGTTAGTTGATAGAGAGTCTACTTACATAACATATAACTGTTAGTTGATAGACAGTCTACTTACATAACATATCAGTGTTAGTTGATAGACAGTCTACTTACATAACATATTAGTGTTAGTTGATAGACAGTCTAATTACATAACATATTATTGTCAGTTGATAGACAGTCTACTCACAGAACATATTAGTGTTAGTTGATAGACAGTCTACTTACATAACATATCAGTGCTAGTTGATAGACAGTCTACTTACAGAACATGTTAGTGTTAGTTGATAGACAGTCTACTTACATAACATATTAGTGTTAGTTGATAGACAGTCTACTTATATAACATTTTAGTGTTAGTTGATAGGTACTCACATAATGTATCAATGTTAGTTGACAGATACATAATGTGTTAGTGTTAATTGAGAGATACTCACATAATGTGTCAGTGTTAGTTGACAAACAATCTACTTATATAACGTATTAGTGTTATACTAACACATGCAAGGTTTTAGTACCCTCTCCGACTTGCCCCCTCGTCACTAATACTGAATTGTTCTATCTGGACTAATGAGTCCTCTTATTTTAAAAAAATCAGGCGTGACACAAGATGGCTCTGATGTAGATTGTAAGTTGTAGGTAGCGAAATATCTCTTTACGAAGCAAAAGAAAAGTTTCAATCCATGTGTATAAGTTGCGAGTCCCGAATCTGGTTTTATTAAAGAAACTATGCCAAGGTGAGTAGAACATCCAAATAAATACATTATCTCAGAAAGATAATAACATTCATGTGTCGAAGGTAACATCTTTTTTTTAGCATATATATATATATATATATATGTATATATACATTATAACTCCAGCAATAATCTGTCATATGTAAGAACCGTAAACATATATTTAAGTTGTTCAAAATATTGATCCATATCTGATCTTACAACTCTTATAACTCTTTTGGGCGCTTTATTTGCGCTTTCAAATAAAATATTTAAGTGATATTTCAAAACGTACAACGATTTCGAACCCATAATCTTTATTTTGCATTCTGAATTAATAATTTGTTAAAAATGCTTTCCTTATCTCGACACAAAAGGCAGAATTTTCAAAGAAACATTTAATATTCAATTCGCTCTTAGTTTTTAGTCCAATTTAATAAAAAATATCATAATACGTCCGAGAAATTGAATAAATTTGCCGAAGTCCATTCAGCATTTCTCTATTTCGAAGTTGTCGAAAGATGACACAAGATGGTTTCCTTAATGTTCATCAGATACAATTGGAGTGTTAGAAAATATCACAGACTGGTGCAGTATCAGACAGCTGTGACTACATTCGGAAAAAAATAATGACACACTTCATTCATCCGGAAAAATGAAAATAAAATCAAATCACACATTTCATTCATCTGGTACAACTGAAGGGGTCCGAGTAACTGGCAATTTCCGAAATCCTGGAGCAGTTGTTACGTAGCATATGCAACAAGATGGAAAACGAAAATCTTCTTTATATGGTTCTTGGGAAACTGGTTTTATAGCTAAAAGACTTTTGAAGGCAAAACGTTGTCGACAAACGCTTTGAAAACCTGAGGGAAGATTTCCTTGGATGTGATTACAGGGTTTCCCTTCATCACTGAAAAACAAAAGCATTTAGCAGTGACAATGTTAGATATCTACTGTAAAACTGGGTGGAGAACAAACTTTAGTCAAAATAAAACAATTAGGTTTGACAATGTTGGATATTAACTGTACCAGTTGGAGAAAGAAACTTTAGTCAAAATAAAACAATTAGGTTTGACAATGATTGATATTAACTGTACAAGTAAGTGAAGAACAAACTTTAGTCAAAATAAAACACTCATATTGGAAAAGGATGGATATCTGCTGAACCAGTGGGTAAGGAATATACTTTAATTTAGCTGAAACACTTGATAAGTATTTGTGTTAATTCTATTTTGTTACATCCAAATCTATACTCTACTCTACTTTAATACATCTAATTTTGTAACACACTCTAATTTGATACATTCAAATATAATTACCATACTCTACTTTGATAAAATCTAAATCTATAACACAATCTACTTTGATGCATCCAAATATAGTTACCACACTCTGCTTTGATACATCCAAATCTCTACCACACTCTGCTTTGATACATCCAAATCTGTAACACACTCCACTCTGATACATTCATATCTTTCCACACCCTACTCTGATGCATCCAAATCTCTATCGTACTTTAATTTTGTTTGTCGAAATTCATACGAGATTTTAATTTACTAGTCCAAATTCCAATCAAATTCTGTTTTTTTTTCCTCCGAAATCTATATCATCTTCCGTTTTGCTTCTCCAAAATATTTGTTCCTACGTTTGGTTTAATACTGTCAAAGACATATTATAAATTATATTTGTTAGATAAATGTAGGTAAGTAATACAAGTCAGTCAACAGTAACTGTTAGTAAATATGCTTTCACACATAGGATACACGTTGTTTTGCACTGAAAGAATGTGCACGTACCAACTAGCTCGAGCGAGAAAATCCTCGAGCCTTTTTAGCGTTATCAATTTTATCGTGCGTTTATAATATACCGTTTTAACTCCAATAGTAAATACAAGTTTTCAGTTTACAACTTTAAACCTACCGACATATTTCAGCTGTCACCAATTGTTCGTAACGAATGTTGTTCACAACGTAAACCCAGTCCTCTGAAAGCGTTTTCCCCGCTTTTGGTTTGAACGTTCTAGTTTCAGACGAGCAGATTGCTTCCTCTGTCAGATCTTCTGTATTGAGCGGAGTTTTTCCTTTTATTCCCACAGAGAAGACTATATCCAGGGCGTCCCCAGACAGTTTACTTAGCGCTCCAATTATTTCGTTTCTGTAACGAGTTTCATAATGAACTTAGCTCCAAGTAGATTTTATTTAAATTCACTTATACTTGTTAAGCTCAATATGTTTTGTACCCTATATTAAAACTATATCACAGCCTCACCACGTCCTACCTTTGTGCTCCTACACGATAACTGTGCAGTGTAGTTTGCACCAGAAAAGGTTTAGTTGTAAAGTTGTGATGTCTAATGCACACCCATCTACCCTGCATACTTTACATGAATCACAGCATGTACAAGGATGACAGTTTCCCAGCACTGCTTTCGGCGACTTAACTGCTACGTTTTCGAATTGAGAGACTTCCCAAGTGGCACATCGGCATGTCTACGACTTACATCCGTGTTTTGATACTCGTGGTGAGCACAAGTATGGTGAGCCCATTGTGTAAATTTGTGCTTAGTTACAAACAAAGAGTTGAATGGAGAGGTATAAATACTGGTTTCATTCTCCAACTCCTTTAAGTATACACGGTTATACAAGAAGTATGACAGGAAGTCTCATCCCTTCCCAGTGGGTAATGTTTACACACAAAGATCCTTCATAACTAGGTTCTGTACCCTTACCCAGTGGGTAATATTTACATACAAAGATCCTTCATAATTAGGTTCTGTACCCCTGCCAAGTGGGTAATGTTTGCACACAAAGATCCTTCATAATTAGGTTCTCTACTGTTTCCGTTAATCTTTCTGTTCGTGTAATCTCACCTGTTACAAAACGAGACATTAAGTTAACCACGGCTGGAAAACAACTTGATGCAGATCTCTTGCTGGATGGTCCTGAAACCTCAAACTGATTTATATTTCATTATTTGCAGCTTCTTTATGATCTGAGTATCTCTTGTCACTAAAGGCTGTTTGTTACGTTATGTAAGGCTGTCTTAGTGTAACGTTCTCATCATCTTATAGACCACAACAATAACAAACGGTAAAAGATTGATTTATGATAATTGATTCATAAGATGTGGTTATTTCGAACTATGTATGAGTCCAAACAGTATATTAAGTATATGTTTTTATATTCATATTTGTTATATTTGCTATTGAATTTATAAATTTTAAAAACGAATAATATACAGTTAGAGTTTTCAAGGCCAGTTTTCAGTAGAAGACTAACCAATGGGTTTGAGAGTAAAGCTGGATCTCGCTAGATCTTCTCGACTTAAATTTACAAACTAAATAACCGAAGGAAAAATAAAATAAAACCTGAAAAAGCATATTAGGCCTAAACTCAGGCTTAACAAGTTACTCTCTTAAATTGTTATAAATAACCGTGTGTTAAAACGAGATTAATTAATTCTTTCACACATTTCGTTAAGCCTGATGGGCAGGGTCGTGGGTTAGAATCCCCGTCACCGAACATTCTTGTCCTTTTGCCCGTAAGGACGATATGATGTGCTGTTCAATCTTGCTGTTTGTTAGTAAAAAAGTAACCCAAGTGTTGGCAGTGGGTGGTGCTGAATAGCAGTCTTTCTTCTTGCCCATCACTTCAAAATTAGAGACGGCCATTGCAGATAATCCTCGAGTAGCTACTTTAGGAATTCAGAAACAATCAATAGTTTCACCACTTGACACTAGAGCGAGGCAAGTCAGAATTATTAGGAACGATGAATTTCTGACCAACAGTTTGCACGTGACTGTCGGCTGCCAGCTTAATTAATCGCTCTTTACTACAATTGTGAGTGACAACATTCAAGAACCAATAACTACGATAAGTTATAGGACAATAAGTACAAACTTCTCACTTGTTCTCACAATAAAAGACGGAATTTAATAAACAATCAACTTCTTTACCGTATTACCAGTGACATAACAAAGACAGATCACACAGTCCAAACCACGAAATTCAAAATATTCCAAATTCATTAAATACCTCTGCTAAACTCAGGGCTGTGCGAAGGAAGTTCAACTTGACCGCTACTGATGAGGGAAAAGATGGAAGCACATTAAACACACGCATTCACATCATATCATCACATGAATTTCCATAATATGCATCGAAATAAACAGCAAACAAAATAGTCGAGTATAACCCTTTTTGTCACGTTCTCTCCCACCCCTGTTGAAATGCATTCAAAAACCTATCTGTTGGAAAAGACGAAGCAAAACATTCGAAACTAAACAATACTTGTATTTTTGTATATTTTTGTAAAATGAAACTAAAATAAATTCTCGTAAACGTTCTGTCGGTGTTTCTAGTTTCATCACCATGACAATATACGTCTGACTTTTTCTAGTTTCATCACTATAGCAATATATGTCTGATTGTTTCTAGTTTCATCACTATAACAATATATGTCTGATTGTTTCTAGTTTCATCACTATAATAATATACGTCTGATTGTTTCTAGTTTCATCATTATAACAATACACGCCTGATTGTTTCTAGTTCCATCATTACAACAATATAGTCTGATTGTTTCTAGTTCCATCACCACAACAATATACGTCTGCCTGTTTCTAGTTTCATCATTATAACAATTTACGTCTGATTGTTTCTAGTTTTATCACTATAGCAATACACGTCAGATTGTTTCTAATTTCGTCAGCAGAACAATATATGCCTGTTGGTTTCTAGATTGTTTTAAAGATCTAAAATGAACGTTAATAAGTGAAAGCTGTCTTGAGCATCTCACAACACATTTTTCATTTCTCCACTTAAAATGATACAAGGTTATTTAACTATTACTTGTTTTACTATCAGTTTAAATATTGAATATGTGTAGTAAAGTGTTTAACTTTCACTACATTTCTTTCGGTGCTTTTAAAATCACAATAATAAAACGTTTTGCATTAAAATATTGTCAGAAAATGGAAACAAAACAAAAACTGAGTCGATAATTACCATAATTAAGTACGAGACTGACTATCTTAAGAGATTATATTATGATATAACTTGTTACAATAATATAAAAACAAACCAACACTACGAAGTACCAAAATGAAATATAAGTGTTCACTTACTAACATGGGTGTAGTGTTATATAAGTGTTCACTTACTAAGATGGGTGTAGTGTTATATAAGTGTTCACTTACTAAGATGGGTACAGTGTTATATAAGTGTTCACTTACTAACATGGGTACAGTGTTATATAAGTGTTCACTTACTAAGATGGGTGTAGTGTTATATAAGTGTTCACTTACTAACATGGGTATAGTGTTATATAAGTGTTCACTTACTAACATGGGTATAGTGTTATATAAGTGTTCACTTACTAACATGGGTGCAGCGTTTCATAATAAACTGGCCTGGTATGGCTTGGTGGATAAAGCACTCGACTCATAATTTAAGGGTTCGAATCTCTTTTAGCTGTCGGGGCGTTATAATGTAATAGTCAAACGCACTATTTGTTGGTAAAAGAGTAGCCCAAGAGTTGGTGGTGTTGACGAGCTGTCTTCCCTCTAGCATTACACTGCTAAATTAAGGACGGTTAACGCAAATAACCTTCTTGTAGCTTGACGCGAAATTCAAACCATAAATACCTGATCTTCAGACGGAATTTTCAAACTGACTTTCATAGTAAAGTTTCTGAATTGGTTTAAATGGTTCGGTATTTATTTAGGTTAATAAACCCACGTTTAAATTGTCTTGAAAATTTATTAATTGTAACCATGTTACGTTTTTTTGTCACTGCTTCTAACCATTATAACAACACACGTGTGATTGTTAATACTGATTAACAACATTATAGTGTACATTGCTAAAGGTATGAAAAATAAAACAATGTGCGTCAGTTTGACCATTATAACAATGTATGTCTGATTGTTTCTATTTTCATCATTATAACAGTAAACGTTTGAGTGTGGCCAATAGTAGGAGGTAAGAAAAACTAGCCTTATAAAAATTTATATACAAGGAAAACAACATTTCCCTCTCACATATCGTCGTCCCCTCGCAGTATCACAGCGGTATATCTGCGATTTCACTCTGATAAAAAAAATTAATTTCGATACCAGTGGTTGACAGAACAGTATGGACAGTCAGCCAGCTTTGTGCTTGATACTGAACATTTTATCCATTACATAAAATGTACCTGATATATGCTGCCACCTACTGGATATAAAGTGAGCTACTTTGTGAACTTATTAATTATCTGAAAATTCACTTTGGTCGAAGAGAAAATTCGGAACTAAAGCCTATCTTATTGCAAATTATCCATGTTTTGTAAAAGAAGGGTTAGAAACTTAGCAATGCTTTTCTCTTTTTGTTAATTAAGATTCATATAACTAGCATTAGAATGAACAAATTCAAAACTTTGCTAAGCCTAGTAAGTTAGCAGTTGAAAGTACCAATTAACGCTGACTTACGTGAACTCCTATTCAAAATACGAATTTTAAGACTTAAGACATCGCTCTGTTTTTCGTACTACATCACTTAAACTCGTAGTTTATGTGTAGAGGAAAAGTAAATGTTCAACAAAATATTAAACCATTTTTACAAAACATTTTAACAACAATGATTCGTATTTGACACATTAATATAATTTTCTACGTTTATCAGTTAAAAACAATTATTCGTGAATCATTAAAATGGAGATTACGTGGGATAATCAGGTACATCCTCACAGAATGCTAAACTGTTATTTAACGCACAATAAGGTTTTCCAGATTTGTCAATAGATGGTGCCAAAGGCCTATGTTCTTCTTCAGGGAAACGGACGATGTCATCTGAATGGTTATTTGGAGCAGACACTGGTGCTTTTTGGGAAGTAGACAGACGGCGATCAGTAGGCCGCAAACTTACACTTGTCCCTACATAACAGCTCGTAAATACCTGAAAATAAAGATTGTTATTGGTAAAAAAAATAAACAAATTCAGGGTTATATTAAAAGTAATAAATTACAGACGAAAATTCACATTTCTTAGAAAGTAATAACTTTTCAGTGATATAATGTACCACTGCCTAATGTATGCCTGAAAGGGGGATATAGAGGAAAAACAGGTAGTGGCTTATGGGCGACACATACAAACATTAACTTATGTACTGCTGGTCAAAATCTTAAGGCCAATGAACATAAAGAAAAAATATGCATTTTGTGTTGTGAGACTGAACCACTTATTTGAGTATAGCTTCTAAAGATGAAAGTAAGAAAATGGAAAACAAAAATAAAAATCTTTTTGAGCATTTAATAGGAAAAATGTGAACACTATGAAATTTATAGTGATCATCATGATCAGCGGAACTTTCTCCTTCCATGGAACAATGGAGCTTCATATTATACAGGGGCGACAAACAGTAGCTGGCTAAATTGGCATTTTGGAAAGAGCATCCTTATTGACTGAATGCCCTCACTTGTGTGGAAATGACTGGATCTTTCAGCATGGTAAAGGCTAAAAAGTTGACAGAGTTTGAACGTGGCAGAATTGTCGAGCTGCAAAAGCAAGATCTCTCTCAACGTGCCATTGCTGGTGAGATTGGGCGAAGTAAAACTGTTGTTGCAAATTTCTTAAAAGACCCTGAGGAACATGAAACGAGAATTTCAAGCGGTCGACTCAAGAGAATTTCGCCGGCATTGAGCAGGAGAATTCGACGGGTTGTCCAGCAAGATACCAGCCGATCGTCGAACCAGATTAAGGTTCTTACGCACGTAGAATGGCTTTGAAAACCGTAAACGTCTTCAAAGGCCATGCCTCCTTCCACTCCACGAAACAGCTCGGTTAAACTTTGCTGAGAAGCATCAAATATGGGATGTAGAAAAATGGAAGAAGGTTTTGTTCTCTGGTGAGAAAACATTTAACCTGGATGGTTCAGATGGCTTCCAACGTTACTGGCACGCTAAAGATATCCCATCGGAGACATTTTCTACACGACACAGTGGAGAAGGTTCCATCATGATCTGCGGTACTTTCTCCTTCATTGGAACAATGGAGCTTCAGATTATACAGGGGCGGCAAACAGCAGCTGGCTACATTGGCAGAGAGCATCCTTATTGACTGAATGCCTTTGCTTGTGTGGAAATGACTGGATCTTTCAGCAGGATAACGCTGCAATCCACAATACCCGCAGGACAAAGGACTTTTTCATGGCGAATAACGTGATTCTTTTGGACCATTCAGTGTCTTTACCTGAACTGAACCCCATTGAAAATGTTTGGGGTGGATGGCAAGGGAAGTCTATAGAAATGAACGTCAGTTCCAAACACTGCATGATCTTCATGAAGCCATCTTCACCACTTGGAATAACATTCCAGTCAGTCTTCTGCATACGCTTATATCGATCATGTCAAAGCGAATGTTCGAAGTTATTCGCAATGGCAGCCGTGCAACTCACTACTGAGACCTCTTTTTGGGCATTTCCTACCCTGTTTAGGACTTTTTTTGGTATGCTCTTGAACTTTTGACCAGCTAGTAGTTAGGCTAATTTCATAGTGTTCACATATTTCCTATTAAATGCTAAAAACTTTCTTTTATTTTTTATATTCCCTTTCCTTATTTTCTTCTTTCGATGCTCTACTCAAGGAAGTGGTTCAGTCTGACAACGCAAAATGCAAAATTTTTCTTTATGTTCATTGGCCTAAAGATTTTGGCCAGCAGTGTATGTCACTGTAGATACTAATACAACCGAGTAACTCGAGTGCTTTGGAAAACGCTTTTTCTTCATTTCATCATTTTTTTTCGTGAACTTACATATTTTTCTAATATCATATATGTCACTCTAAAATTCTCATTGTCTATTGGTAGATGTCATGAATGTGGCATCACATATGACACTTCAGCAGAGGAGTTTCATAGTGCATTCGGAAATTGCTGTGAAAACGAAAACACAGAGAGACAATGGCCTTTTCACGTGAAACACATTAGTAATTCCCTTGTGAGGACACCCATCTTACATTGTATATAGAATCGTCGTGTGACAGCACACCCTTATGTATTTTTTTCATAACTTTTATCCACGTTTCAAACTCAGAACGCGAATATTACACATTTATAACACTAAAGTGAACGAAGAAACCACAAGTGATTTCTTCTTTCTTGTACTAAAGCCCCAGACATGTATGTTTGTTTGTCACTATCTCTTATTGTTACTAAACGTAAGATGCGAGAAAAGGAAGGTGACAAATTGGTCATTTCTTTTGTCTGACACAGTAGTCTTAAAATGTTGATTATTTATTTATTTTTTAAACACAAATCTACTCAATGGGCTATCTGTGCTCTGCTCACTACGGGTATCGAACGCCGGTTCTTAGCGTTGTAAATCCGCAGACTTACCGCTGAGCCACTGGGGGGGGCTAAAATGTTGATTGACTGAAACCTTTTATTAACTTTAAGCAACAATCAAGTTCAGCAAAAGTTGAAAGTTTTCTGAGAGTGTAATTCAGTTCACGCTAGTTTTACAATACGAGAATAGGAGAGCATTTAATACCTTATTCAATAAGATATATGGACAAATAACTTAAATTAATTATAACAAGTAGCTTAAAGACAATTTATTTGAAACTGAATTTCTCCTCGCATCAAAAGAAATACAGGTGATTCACATCAAACGACCATCTGAGTCTCAATGTGATATATAAAGATATTTTACTTGTCTGTCTCTTGCTGGTACATCAGTAAGTCTATGGATTTACAAGGCTAAAAATCAGTGATGAATTCCCCTCCGTAGAATCAGTTGGCAATCCAATGTTGCTTTGCTGTGAGAAAACCCACACTCGCTCATTTATCTGATTTAATGTTAATTATCTATTGTAATATTAACAGAAACGATGGTACTTTTGTTACTTAAAACTTGATGTCTATATTCGCCGTAATAGGTCGGATTAGGCCTAGGTGATTCTCAAAAAGAATTTTGAATATGCAAATGCAAATTAGCAAGTCACGCAAAAATATCGGCTATTACAAAATCGCTGTAGAAAGGATGCATGAGAACTAAATCTTTACGTAGTTTATAACACATTGTTACTGAAAATTCATCGATAGCCCTTTTGGACGTAACATATTTACATGTTCTGACTATAAAGGTGCGTCCATATCGTGGATTTAGATTTTAAAACATGTGGGTGTCCAATATACTTAGTGATATCGGAAGTAAAAGAATATTAATCATCTTGGAGAACCAGGACCATCCAGGAGAGAGACCTGCCAAAAGTCGTAGGAAAAGCATGGCAAGCAAATTGTGACGATTTGTAACAGGTTAAAGTCCACGAACACAAAAAACAGTTGTAATGCTTATTCATATGTTTCGGTCAACGGCATGCGACATAATAAAAAAGGAAATTTGTCTCGAAAAGTGACACATATCACGTGTATGAAACTAGCTTCTACGACTCATCTATTCAACTCTGACATATATAAGATCTTAAAAATAAAACGGATATTCTTGCGAGTGTATATGAATACATAGCAGTCATATCTACGCACGCAATGCTAATGAATGTCTATACTCTAAGGCTAGGAAAACGGGCAGTGAAAAACTCTCGTTTTAATACATTGTTAGGCTTATGGAGAGTCTGCAGGAAGGAGACCTGTACATTAAACGTGACAATCTTACCGTGGAATTTTTCGTAATAAAAACTGTACTACAGGGCCATTTTATAGATATAACTTGTCAACATTTTCATTAAAAAAAGCAAGAAAATGGACTGTAGTTACGTGGTGTGTCTCCCAAATCGCTTTATCATAACGTACTCAACGTCTTTGTTTAAACATCATGTGTGTGTATGTCTGATTAAAGTTTAACCACGCCATATGTTATCAGTTATGTACAGTTAATTGTCCTTCAGTCACATTTATATTTTGTTCTCGACTTTATAACTTCTAAATACAGAATCAAACATTAAATATACTTCTTAATATATTACGTAAGTGACAGGTTTGTGTAAGTTTAAAACTGGTCCTGTCCGATTGAAGGAAACAGGCCAACGTAGATCCTAACCAGAGACATATAGTTAAGTCGGCTTAAGACTCTATTACCGTGCTCTAATAACAAACAGTTTAAATGTTTCATTTATAAACTTTTCTCGATTTTTTAATCTCTATTCTATGTGTATGTTGGTTACTAATTTTCCTTTAACTATGATGTTAGTGTTTTTCTATTTACTGTAATATCCAAGTTAGATTACAACTGATCTTTCGACAGTGTCAAGTTATCAATACAGAACCGATTTTAGATATTCTAATATAACCTAAATTTGATATTAGCTAAGTGTTTATTAACCCTAACTGTGTAACTACAGACTGACGCTGTACAGTATGTTGTGTGTCAGTGTTTACTAACCCTAATTGTGTAGCTACAGACTGACACTATATTGTATGTTGTGTGTCAATGTTTACTTATCCTAACTGTGTAGCTACAGACTGACACAATATACTAGGTTGTGTGTCAGTGTTTACTAACCCTAACTGTGTAACTATAGACTGACACTGTACAGTATGTTGTGTGTTAATGTTTACTAACCCTAACTGTGTAACTACAGACTGACACTATATTGTATGTTGTGTGTCAATGTTTACTTATCCTAACTGTGTAGCTACAGACTGACACAATATACTAGGTTGTGTGTCAGTGTTTACTAACCCTAACTGTGTAACTATAGACTGCCACTGTACAGTATGTTGTGTGTCAATGTTTACTAACCCTAACTGTGTAACTACAGACTGACGCTGTACAGTATGTTATGTGTCAGTGTTTACTAACCCTAACTGTGTAACTACAGACTGATACTATACAGTATGTTGTGTGTCAGTGTTTAATAACACTAACTGTGTAACTGCAGACTGACACTGTACAGTATGTTGTGTGTCAGTGTTTATTAACCCTAACTGTGTAGCTACAGACTGACACTATATAGTAGGTTGTGTGTCAATGTTTACTTATCCTAACTGTGTAGCTACAGACTGACAAGATATTCTAGGTTGTGTGTCAGTGTTTACTAACCCTAACTGTGTATCTACAGGCTGATATATAGTAGGTTGTGTGTTAATGCTTACTACCACTAGCAGTAAACGTCAGACTAAGGTTTCATCATAACAAGGAATGTGATGGTGACAATAATGATGGTACGTGTATTAATGGCTTTTTAACTAACATACCAGTACATTTCTTCAAGGTCAGATAATATATACGGCTACTAAAAGTGAACAAAGTAGTTGAGACTACACTATTACCGGTTTACTGGTAAGTTTTTAGGACTGCCTGATGAATTAAGTAATTACTGAATCAATATCAGCCGTTGTTAAGGTAAACAACGTGATTTGTCATAACAGTAAATAAATAACCTCTTTGTATAATAAAACAAAAAATATTCTACACTGATAATCATGTTTCAAACCGTGGATATGGTTGATAATTATGTTTCAAACCGTGGATATGGTTGATAATCATGTTTCAAACTGTGGATATGGTTGATAATCATGTTTCAAACCGTGGATATGGTTGATAATTATGTTTCAAACCGTGAATATGTTTGATAATTATGTTTCAAACCGTGGATATGGTTGAAATACATGCGTTTGTATTTATTAAACCCGTCATTTGTATTGTTACTAAATGTTAGGTGGATGAAAGTTATACAAAAATTTAAATATATAAATGGCTGTCTATAGAAGTTCTAAATTTAGAACCATTAAAATTGTATCTGTATAAATATAACAGTCGTGCTTGTCCTTATGTATATAAACATAACAATCGTGTCCGTTCCATGTCCATATCAATATATCAGTAGTGTCCGTCTCATGTGCATATAGATGTAACAGCATAGTCTGTCTTATGGCCAGATAAATATAACAGTCACGTCTGTCCTACGTCCATATAAATGTAACAGTCATGTTTGTCCTCTGTGCATAAAAATATAACAGCAGTGTTTGTCCTTTGTCTATATAAATATAACAATAGTTTTTGTCCTATGTGCATTTAAATATAATAGTCGTGTCTGTCCTACGTCCCTATGTATATAAATATAAGAGTAATGTCTGTCCTACTTCCCTATGTATATAAATATAACAGTAATATCTGTCCTATATCCATTTAAATATAACAGTCGTGTCTACCCTATATCCATATGTATATAAATATAACAGAAGTGTCTGTTGTATACCCATATAAAAGTAGTGTCTGTCCTATATCCATTTAAATATAACAGTTGTGTCTGTCCTATGTCCATATAAATATAACAGTTGTGTCTGTCCTATGCCCACATAAATATAACAGTCGTGTTTATCCTATGTCCCGTATGTAAGTAAAGATAACAGTCGTGTCTGTCCTACGTTCAGATAAATGTAACAGTAGCGTCTGTCCTATGCCCACATAAATATAACAGTCGTGTTTGTCCTATGTCCTTAGAAATATAAAAGTATATATGTCTATTTTACAATTTCTCAAGGTGTGAACGAATCTTCACCAAAATGTATGTGGAGGTTTATTAGGTGATGCCAAGTTTCGTTTTTAAAGTTTGCGTTTTCTGGTTTGTGTGTTTTGTTGTTTGTAAGGACGTTTTTGTATTTACTATTACTTTACTAATTTCGACATGATAGTTTGTTGAGTCCGTGCCGAGATATATGAAAGTTCGATATTTTACGTTTTGTTGTCCGCGTGGAAGTTTTTCTCGCCATTACAGAAATGAAAAGCAACTTGTCATGATGACCTTTCATCAATAACGAATTTACATAAGTTCTGTCCAAGGAACGTGTGCCCCAGCTAGTCTGTACTGACCAGTATTTCTAGTTTCGAAACACACATGTGAGGAACTGGAAAACAGAAATGACCTCACTTTCAAAATTCACGAATCTTTTTTTTATATCACTAATAGCATTCTCGACTGCTTTTTACAGATGAGTTAACGGCTCTAGTAATATGAGCAACATTATATAATTTGGTTTACTAATGGAAAAAGTTCCATTAACGAGTGTGGTAATACGAAAGTGGCTGAGAAAGTTCCATTAACGAGTGTGGTAATACGAAAGTGGCTGAGAAAGTTCCATATACGAGTGTGGTAATACGAAAGTGGCTGAGAAAGTTCCATTAACGAGTGTGGTAATACAAAAGTGTCTGAGTTCAAAGGTTTTTATTTATTTAAAATTAACTGTCCCAGTGACTCAGCGGTAAGTCTAAAAGTTTATAACGCTAAAAATAGGGTTTCGATACCAGTGGTGGGCACAAGAGAGATAGTTTTACGCACAACTACAAAGAAACAAAAAACGGTTGACCTCAAAGTCATCGTAAATTTTCTCTTCCTAAATAGAAATAAACTGAATATTTTCTTAACATCTGTGTTGGTTTACAATCTTCTGTGTTGGTTTACAATCTTTTGTGTTGGTTTACATATATCTTATTTCTTATATATGTTTACATATATAAGAAACTTACTTATACAACAACTCAAACCCAAAATAAACCAATACAAATGAACACATTTATACCTATATAAATAAAAAAAATCCAACATTTAGGCACGCCCTCTACATTCCCACACTCAGTTACACAACCGCCTTCAAACATGTGGTCACTATCGATCAGTTAACTCTTTCTTTCTTTGTGAACCTGATGATGACCGAAGAAGGTCGAAATGTTGTTTGCTCCTCTACATAAAAACTTTCTCAATCCATACCAACTGTTATTAAATATATAGACCTATTGTATTTTGTATCACACAGAAGAAATATAGTAAGCCCATTGTGTCACACAGAACAAATATAGTAAGCCCATTGTGCCACACAATTTTGAAGTCGATTTCGATATTATTATTATTTTAAACCCATTTCTTTTGGTTTCCAAATGTGCTTTTCCACAGCATGATAAACAACACAAAGATTACTGTTTGTAATCCAAGTTACACACCATCACCACAGTATAGTAAACATCATCACCACAACATGGTCAACACCATCACCACAGTATAGTAAACATCATCACCACAACATGGTCAACACCATCATTACAGTATAGTAAACATCATCACCACAACATGGTCAACACCATCACCACAGTATAGTAAACATCTTCACCACAACATGGTCAACACCATCACCACAGTATAATAAACATCTTCACCACAACATGGTCAACACCATCACCACAGTATAGTAAACATCATCACCACAACATGGTCAACACCATCACCACAGTATAGTAAACATCATCACCACAACATGGTCAACACCATCACCACAGTATAGTAAACATCATCACCACAACATGGTCAACATCATCACCACAGTAAAGTAAACACCATCACCACAACATGGTCAACACCATCACCATGCTGCCTTCTCTCTAGTCACTAGTTAAATAGATGAAAGGTGATAAATACATTTAGCGTTTCACCATAAATGCAAATAACAAGTACCTTAACGTAGGGGACCGGCATGGCCAGGTGCTTAATCTGAGGGTTGCGGATTCGAATCCATGTCACATCAAACATACTCGCCCTTTCATCCGTGGGAGCGTTATAAAGTGACGATCAGTCCTACTGTTCGTTGGTAAAAGAATAGTCCCACAGTTGGCAGTTGGTGGTGATTACTAACTGCCTTTCCTCTAGTCTTACACTGATAAACCAGGGACGGATAGCGCAGATAGCCCTTGTGAAGCTTTGCGTAAAAGAAAAACAAAGATAAACCTTAACTTAGACCACGCCATCTTTTAAGATGCATAAAACATCCATCACTTTATCAAACATTACACAAATAAACGAATGGTACGTTCCATTCTTCCAGTATTTGTTCGATTACCTATCACTCACCGAACATGTTCGTCGTTTCAAATGTACAAGCATCAAAACGGTCAAGACGGTTAAGCCAACTATTTGTTGGTACAATAATAGCCCAAGAGATGGTGGGGGGGGGGAATTTTATTATCTGTATTCCCTTAATATATCATTGATAAATAAGAGGGAGCTGAGCGAGACAGTCCTCGATTACCTTTATGTGAAATTCAAAACAAACCGAAATATCACAGTGTCCTTTTTGTAAGTTTTCGAATGTAGCGCGTATCGAGACAAAAACGTAAGTACAGTAACTCGCGCTTCAGTGGGAGTGCGTGCCATCACTCTAAAACAGCATGATTATAACATGCAAAGATACTCATAGTCACAAGAATAAAGGAAAATGTTAATAACCGTTTATCTTTACTGTCTGGAGTTATCCATTTGTAAGTCTCTGCGTTCCAGATAGATTTTTTATAAACACAAATACGAGATAAGAAGTTTAGTCATTCTTCCAACATTTTCAGCCATAAGGACAAATATGACATCTTCTCCAAGGGCAGTCAACAATATTGTCTGAATTCGCTTGTGATGAAACCATTTGGTAGAAATTCAAGGAAAACTTGTCAAGTTGATAACAGCAATAGACATAGTAAAGTGTGACATAGTACATGTCATAGTGTAAGATGAAGAAGTCATTGAAATAATTGTAATCAACAAAAAATATTAAGTATGACTTAATAACTATGGTGTAATGTAGTGTAGACGGGTGTAGAGAGTACAATAAAGAGTGACGTAGTGTTTTCAAAGTCTGAAATCTCTACATCTTAAGGGTAACCTTCGCTTGTGTCCATGTTTCTTCTATAGCAAGGTTGCCTTAAAGAAGTACAAAATAGCTGAATATATTGTAATGAATTATAAATAGTGTAATAAAATCGAAAGATGTAATATAATTTACAAATCGTTTGTTAAAGTGTCAATGTGTGAAATGGATTATAAAGGTTGAAAATGGATTATGGGTAATGTGAGTGAGTATATGATGGTAAAGAAAGTGAAATATATGTGTAAAGAACAAGGCACTTGATATCGATGTAGAACAAGACACGAGACATAGATGTAGAACAGGACACATGATATAGATGTAGAACAGGACACATGACATAGATGTAGAACATGACATGTGATCGATATACAGGGTTTTAACCATCTAACTGGTAGTTTTAGAACAGTTATATTAAACTAACTGGTAGTTTTAGCACAGTTGTATTAAACTAATTGGTAGTTTTAGTACAGTTATATTAAACTAATTGGTAGTTTTAGAACAGTTATATTAAACTAACTGGTAGTTTTAGAACAGTTATATTAAACTAACTGGTAGTTTTAGTACAGGTTTTATTTCTAGATTTCGCTGACATTAACGCATAACATTAAGTTAGAGTTTTGGATAGAAACAATATAATCCGAATAATTGTTTGAATTATTTGTATTTCACCAAAGTTTGACATTACTGGTAGTAAGTGAATACTGTGGAGAAACACTGTACATAAACATGGGAATATTCAATCCCTACTATACCAAATACATGAACATATCCCTGTATTTAAACCCTTTTGTTTGTTGCTGGGTCCCCCTATAGGACAGTGGTAACTATTCGCTAAAATCAGGGGGTTCTATTCGGTCCGTGAATCCAGCAGATAGCCGGATGTGTCTTTGATATAAGAATACATATACTTTGTTGCCCATATGTATAAACTTAACATACAGATTTGATTTTGTCAAAGATCCGTAGTCTTATGGGAAAAAATATGTTTTTTCTAGTAAAGCCTGAGTTGTAATCTACGTGTGTGTATAAAAACAATAAAAATAGAAGATTGGTCTAAACCACATACCAGTACGACAGAAACTGTTAGTGTCTTTGGTAAGATGTTACAAAACATCCCACTCATAACACAACCGTAGCATGGTAATGTGGTTAACCGAAGTGAAGCCAATAAAAACAATGTTGAAGACGTTAAACACGGATTACCCTCTAACATTACCAAACGTATCATTTTCACTTAAATTTTAGAAAGTTCTTTTTTTATTTCGAGTAATTATTTGAGAATGTATTTTAATTTTTTTTAACTTAAGACAGTTAAAGATCAGACAAGTGTTAGTAAAACATTTTGTTAAACTTAGTCACATGGCACGTGTAGTTTTAAAACAAAGATGACCAGTTTAATTTGATTACAATGAACAATGTAACTGGCAACATTTTGAGTATCTTCTTGGAAAAACCGGCTCTGAGACCTTTAGTAAATGTATAGAGTGGTTCCTTTAGACAAGTCACTTGGCTTACGACGACTTTTGAATGACTCAGAGGATGTTTGTTTGTTTTGGAATTTCGCACAAAGCTACTCGAGGGCTATCTGTGCTAGCCGTCCCTAATTTAGCAGTGTAAGACTAGAGGGAAGGCAGCTAGTCATCACCATCCACCGCCAACTCTTGGGCTACTCTTTTATCAACGAACAGTGGGATTGACCGTGAGGAAAAACATACTATTGTACTACTACATAACATACTATTGTGTTACTACATAACATACTAAGATATTACTACATAACATACTATTGTGTTACTACATAACGTACTAAGATATTACTACACAACATACTATTGTGTTACTACATAACGTACTAAGATATTACTATATAACATACTATTGTACCACTACATAACATACTAAGATATTACAATATAACATACTATTGTATTACTACATAACATACTATTGTGTTACTACATAACATACTATTGTACTACAACATAACATACTAAGATATTATTATATAACATACTGTTGTATTACTACATAACATACTATTGTATTACTATATAACATAGTATTGTATCACTACACAACATACTATTGTCATATTATATAACATACCGTTGTATTACTATGTAACATACTATTCTAATGTTCAAAGTGAATACTATGAATTAAAAAAGTGTAAGATAACATATAAAGAAATAAGGTTAAAGTAGCGTATTGAGGATTATTGCAGCTTATTAAATATCATGACATTTACAAACTGGTTACACATACAAGTAAGGTGTTACGAAGTATAGATGACTGGTGAAGTCAAGAAAAATTTTGAAGTGTAAAAAATATAAGAAAATGTCATGAAAAATTACACGAACGTATTAAAGGTGTAACCTCAAAACATAACGAACCAAAAGGAGAGATTGAAGTTGATGGTATATGCAAAAGATTCTTATTATGGTCAACACTAAGGCTATTTACTAAACACGTAACGAAAAGTAACATCGAGGAAGGAGACAAGTTATGATAATGTGTTTAATAGTAGTTACATGAAACATGAGTCATGGAACCAAACAAGTATAAGGCATCCAGTCCTAAACTACCCCTGTCATGATTTATCCTGTGGGTGATGCACGTGGTTTAACAAATAATATAAATTAATGTAGGATTAGGGCTAAGCGGAATGAGAAATGAGACCGAATTCAGTACTTAAATTTTGAATTTTAATCTTAACTATTAATGAAGGCTGTAGGAATATAAATGAATATCGTACACATCACACAATAATGTTGAAAATAACAGAACAAGTCGTCTCGACAATGTTATATTTATAATTAATCTCTAACTTATAAAATGTCGTCTGAAGTCGTTAGAAAATAGAATCTTCTAAGACGTTCATTGAAAAAAAAACTATTTTTCTTATCACACTTTGGTTTATACACTTAAACACACGTCGAAAATACGCAAATATAACTTTGCACAGTTCGACGTAAAACACATCTACTATTCAACAATTCATGTGGGGCAAACAACAACAACAATTAGAACACATTTGTACACAACAAACGTGTTCTTTAGTACATCTGTTATCTAGTACATACCCATCTGTGGTCTAGTATATTTGTTATTTAGTAAACAACCATCTGTTGTCTACAGTATCTGATATCTAGTACAGAACCATCTGTTGTGTAGTACAACTAATGTTTAATATACAACCATCTGTTGTATAGAACGTCTATTATCTAGAACACAGTTATCTGTTTTCTAGTACATCTGTTATCTAGAACAAAATCATCGTTGTCTCGTATATATGTTGTTTAGTATATTACCATCTGTTATCTGGTACACAATTGTCTGTTTTCTGGTACATCTGTTATGTAGTACACAACCATCGTTGTGTAGTTCATCTGTTATCCAGTATATAACCATCTGCTATCTAGTTCACAACCATCTGTTGTCTAGTACATCTGCTATCTTGTACATTGCCATCTCTTGTATAGTTCATCTCTTATCTAGTACACAACCATCTATTGTCTAGTATATAACTATCTGTTATCTAGTACACAACCATCTGTTGTCTATTACATCTTTTGTTTAGTACACAACCATCTGTTATCTGATACAGAACCATATGTTATCTAGTACAGAATCGTCTGTTGTCTGATACAGAACCATATTTTATCTAGTACACAAACGTCTGTTGTCTAGTACGTCTCTTTTCTCGTACTCAACCATCTGTTGTTTAGTTCATCTGTTATCTAGTACACAACCATCTGTTATCTGGTACAGAACCATTTGTTGTCTAGTACAAAGCCATCTGTTATCTGGTACACAACCTCATGTTGTGTAGCACATCTGATGTTTAATACCCTACCATCTGTTGTATAGTACAATTGTTATCTTGTACACAACCAGCACACAACTTATGAAACGTGTTTGTCTGGATGATAATCAAGATACATCTGATTCATGGTCAGGTAGTTAGAGAGCTCTACTCCCAGTCTGAGCATTACGGGTTCGAATACTTCTCGCACCAAACATTCTCGCTCTTTTAGCTGTGGGGACGTTATAATATACCGTCAATCCCACTATTCGTTGTAAAAGAATATTTGCAGTATGGCATGCTTCCTTCTAGTCTTAGACTGGTAATTACTGGTCGATAGATCTTAAAATATTCGTGTATCTTTGCGCAGAATTATATAAAAAAAAGATTCTTGTTCGTCACTTCGTCAACATTATATAACTGTGAAGACTGACAACAGGTAGAAGAGCGATTCAGATCTGGTCGAGCGGGTCATGTTCTTCCAACCGGTCACATGCTAAGGAAACATTTCACACGAGGAAGCAGAATGACAGTCACGTGACGTTTTTTTACATGGTAGGTGGTTTATTATTGCTACCTTATTCTGTAATTAAGTACAAAAAGGGAACATTGTGTGCTTCATTGTGTTGTATTACGGGATTCCATCCTCATACTGTTGACATACTTAATGTCGTAACAAGCTCTGTAAGAATACATTCTTATTTCTCTAATTTTTTTAACCTCATTGGTCGATTAATTAAAACTTAGGAATATCGTTGTTGATTTTATCACAACGCTTTATCGCACCTTGTTTCACACTATCAGTCTTTCTTGTCTCAAATCTATTGTTTCACACTATCAGTCTTTCTTGTCTCAAGTCTACATCGAGAGAGATTGGTTGGAGAAACATGAGAATATTCACCAAAACAATAAATAATTAAAGAGAAAGAACACTCCATAGTGAAGTCAATTGAAATCAACTATTCTAGTAAAGGAGCACTCCATATTGAAATGAAGCCAAATAAAGTAATTATAATAAAAGAACAATCCGTGCTGAAGTGAGATCAAATGAACTAATTCCGGTAAGGGAACGCTGCATAGTGAAGTAAAGTCAAATGAACAGTTTATAATAAAGAAAAGCTCCTTACTGATGATACAGCGATCTAAAATCGAAGCTGTGTAACCAATGGGGGCTGAGTTTGTGCACGAGACTCGTTTAATGGTTGTGATTTAAGTGGAACTTAAATAACACGAAAAATTTCTAAAGTCTTCAGATGTTACTTTACATTACTGCAAGCAGACGTTAAGGCAGTTAAACACTAAACTAACCGAAGTAATCACATGATCTTTCTATTAATTTTTTTTTAAGTTTTGGGGTTCATTTTGAACCAGAAGAACTCATATGTTTGACGTAACATTTCACTGTTGACGAAAAACGATTAAAGTATAACTATTTTCCTTTATGTATTCGAAACTAGACGTGACCTGTTAGTACAACGATTCATTGGTCAGAGAGTAGTCAAAGAGTTGGCGGTGGACACTATTGACTAGCTTCTTTCTCTCCAGATAATGACTTCTCAATTGGGAACAGTTAGTTCAGATAGTCCTAGAGTACGCTTGCATGAAGTTGAAGAAAAATAATAATCAGAATAGTAATTATTATTATTAAATAAATGTATCGTCAATTTTTTTGGATGTTTATAAGTTTTGTTAATAACAATAATCTCCGAATCCAAATCTCAATATTTTTTCTTGTTTCACAGATCTGTAATACTTTTAACTTCAACTCTCGCATTTAATTCTTAAAATTAAAATATCTAAAATATTAAATATAATAAATTAATATGTCCAATTTATAAAGCCGCTTATTGCTGTAGGGCCCAGCACGGCCAAGCGTGTTAAGGCGTGCGACTCGTAATCTGAGGGTCGCGGATTCGAATCCCCGTCGCACCAAACATGCTCGCGATTTCAGCCGTGGAGGGCGTTATAATTTGACGGTCAATCCCACTATTCGTTGGTGAAAGAGATTAGCCCAAGAGTTGGCGGTGGGTGGTGATGACTAGCTGCCTTCCCTCTAGTCTTACACTGATAAATTAGAGATGAATGGCACAGATAGCCCTCGAGTAGATTTGCGCGAAATTCAAAAACAAACAAAGAAACAAAATTCTAGCTCTTGTTTTCTAATTATTTGTGAAATACAAATAAACCATTATAGTTATTAAAACAAATGGTTTCTGGCTTTAATATTCTTACTATTTAAAGGTTTCTTATTTCCCCAGTGGGGTAGCGGTAAGTTTACAACCTAGAGTTCGATTTCCTGCGATGTACACAGCAAATAGCCTAACGTTGCTTTGCTCTAAAATGAACAATCAAAACTTGTTTGCTTTTGTTATTGATGTTATATTTCTTGTTCGTGATTTAAATTTCGGTGAGGCCCTGCACGGTCAGGTGGTTAAGACGCTCAACTCTTAATTTGAAGATTGCGGGTTCGAATCTCCATCAAACCAAAGATGCTCGCCTCTTTCGGCCATGAAAGCGTTATGATGTTCTGGTCAATCACATTATTTGTTGGAGAAAAGAGTAGCCCAATTTGGCGGTGAGTGGTGATAAGTAGTTGTCTTCCATCTAGTCTTATATGCTAAATTAGGGACGGCTAGCGGAGATAGCCCCTGTGCAGCTTTGCGCGAAGTTCAAAACAAACCAAAATTTCGGTGAACGTTATTAAAATTTAATAAATTGCTACTGTGTACTAATAATGTAGAAGACTGATAGTAGTTCATCTTTCACCCAACAGACGGAGCCAGATCTAGAAAATCTTCAAATCGTTTCACATTATCTCAGCAAATAACCCGATGTGGCTTTGCACAAGCTTCACATATATACAGAAATTAACACATATTTATAATTACAAATACAGTCACGTTTCTTGATATCTTTAATAATTATATAGTTTTTTATGTAAATAGAACTTTATTATTCATTTTATGTTGTGTTCCGTTAATTGTCTCAAATTTAGGTAAATCCACGGAATAAAATATCTGTCTGATGCTTCTGTTAGGTTGTTTAAATTTCTGCTTCTGATCAATAGTTTTATTTTTCTGGTAATCAGTTGATAAAATGTTTTTTTTACACCATTATAGCGTTTTTATTTTCATCCTTAATCTGGTAGTATGACAGAAACATTTATATGTTTCTTCTTCTTTACCTTGATTATTTTTACAACGTAATTGAAAAGTAGTATTATAGATACACAGAAGAACTTTAATGTCCTGGTATATAGAGATTTTCTTTTGTTTATCTGACAAGATATAAGGATATGTGTTAGTATAAGATAGGAAGTCACCTACAATTAAATTAAACTGTTCTTTTGTTGTTGTTTTGAATTAAGCACAAAGCTACACAATGGGCTATTTGTGCTCTGCCCACCACGGGTATCGAAACCCGGATTTTTGCGTGTAAGTCCGCAGACATACTGCTGAGCCACTGGGGGGCTAAATTAAACTAAGTCTACGCTTACAGTACGACAAGCTATAGAAACGGCTAAAAGAAAACAACAACCTATAGGTACGGCTTTACAGTCAACAAAATAATATTATTAATACGTTGATTTTTTGTTTTTAATATTATTTTTAAAATATTTAAATATTTTCAACTCAATTCTAAAATTCACATATCATAAAGAAAATTACGAAGGAATATTTAGTTAAAATGGTGACAACTTTCATGGAGAGTTTACAAAATCCAGAAATTTTGTTTGTTTCGGACGTGGGTACACAAGAGTTATTCACATTAACCAGCAGTCTACGAGATACTGTAGTTTGTTTGTTTAGTACATGGCTACACGAGAGTTATTTACATTAGTGAACAATCTACAGGGTCCAATGGTTTGATTGTTCAGGACATGGTTATGCGATAGTTATTTACATTAGTAGACAGTCTACAGGGTCCAGTAGTTTTTGTTTGATTGTTTAGGACATGTTTACACAATAGTTATTTACATTAGTGAACAGTCTACAGGGTCCAATGGTTTGATTGTTCAGGACAGGGTTATACAATAGTTATTTACATTAAAGGACAGTCTACAGGGTCCAGTGTTTTTTATTTGTTTGTTTTTGCAACACAAGAGCTATTTATACTGTTTATCCGTTGTTTTAGTACATGGAAAAAAATGAAAAGCAGGCCCATAGTTACAATCAACAAGTTGGATTTGATCGTCACTCTTATAACGCACATGTGGTCTGAAAATGCGAAATGCGATTTACGGCGATGCGATGAAAACCTGGAACACTTGGATTAGCAGTACACGATGTTGTTGTTTAGAATTAAGCACAAAGCTACACAATGGGCTATCTGTGCTCTGCCCACCACGGGTATCGAAACCCAGATTTTAGCGTGTAACTCCACAGACATACCGCTGTGCCACTAGGGGGCAGTACATGACGTAACGCAACCACTTGTCTCACCGACCAGTTCATATGGTAGGTGTAAACCACGGTCCACGTGGAACCCACTCGTGTTGTGAAGACAAACTGCATTAAATCAACATTAATCTAATTCTTTAAGGTATATATTGAACTTTAAATAGATTAGACTGGTTTAGGATTTGTAAAACACGCGCAATTTCTTACACCACTCACTAAGAAGTAATTGTTGTTTATTTTCCTTTATATCATCAAAATCTCACTGGTTTAAAATTCAAGCCTCACATCATTTTTAACATATTAAAAACACGTCTTCACAACATAGAATGCATTATGAGTTAGTACAAGTAACGAGAGACCTTGTAGTCAATACCTAATCATTACTCACTTAGTAAACACAGTCATCCTTGAAGTCAATACCTAATCATTATTCACTTAGTAAACAAAGTCACCCTTGAAGTCAATACCTAATCACATTTCACTTAGTAAACAAAGTCACCCTTGTAGTCAATACCTAATCATTATTCACTTAGTAAATACAGTCATCCTTGTAGTCAATACCTAATCATTACTCACTTAGTAAACACAGTCATCCTTGAAGTCAATACCTAATCATTATTCACTTAGTAAACACAGTCACCCTTGAAGTCAATACCTAATCACATTTCACTTAGTAAACAAAGTCACCCTTGTAGTCAATACCTAATCATTATTCACTTAGTAAACACAGTCATCCTTGTAGTCAATACCTAATCATTACTCACTTAGTAAACACAGTCATCCTTGAAGTCAATACCTAATCATTATTCACTTAGTAAACACAGTCACCCTTGACGTCAATACCTAATCACATTTCACTTAGTAAACAAAGTCACCCTTGTAGTCAATACCTAATCATTACTCACTTAGTAAACACAGTCATCCTTGAAGTCAATACCTAATCATTATTCACTTAGTAAACACAGTCACCCTTGAAGTCAATACCTAATCACATTTCACTTAGTAAACAAAGTCACCCTTGTAGTCAATACCTAATCATTATTCACTTAGTAAACACAGTCATCCTTGTAGTCAATACCTAATCATTACTCACTTAGTAAACACAGTCATCCTTGAAGTCAATACCTAATCATTATTCACTTAGTAAACACAGTCACCCTTGAAGTCAATACCTAATCATTATTCACTTAGTAAACACAATCACTTACGAGAATGATTACAGTTCCTGGAATACAGCCTTTTAGAATTTTCATGTTCGACTTGTTTCTCTAGAATTTTTCTGATGAAGTGGCACGCAACAGATTTGCCGTTCACGAGTCTCCTGACCCTGACGAGCTTTCTTACTGTGTGTGACACTCATAGGAAACTTCATAAATACGTTAAGATATCGGTGGATATTTTACCCTGGAATGCAGCTAGTTTCGACGTCACTATTAAACAGTTCAGTTCACGAGACTACGGTGTAGCTTAGCAACGTTATTGCTGGATGTGTTTCTCGGTCGTTGGCGAAACACACGAGTCTGCTAAACAGGTAACCAAAAACGCGAAATGCGCACGAGCGAATTTACGAAAGAGACATGGTCATCAATCATCAACTGGCTGTTTATTTCTTAAATTTCCTGTAAAGTTACACGAGGGCTGCCTCCAGTATTTGTCTTTATTTTAGACTAAGGCAAAGAAAGCGAGACAACTCCAAACACAGCTAATTCTGCGGCTAGCCTTGAACAGCAAATGTCATTAATCAAACTAACACTGCAATGACCCCACAACTAAAAAGGTTGAAACAAATCAAAGTCATTTCTATTTTGTACATAAGTACCAAAAATATAAGAGGTTATTCAGGTGTCAACTGTTGTGTCCTTGTGGACCACACTACGAAAGGGAAGTCGTTATTACAACAGTTTAACTAGCGTGGAGAGTTACTAAATCTCATTACCTATTACCACCTGTCGGTCCTACACAGTTAAACCTTGACACACGTGTTAAATGAAACATTCCAACCTTGATACCCCTGTTAACTGAAATATTCCAACCTTGATTTCCCTATTAACTAAACATTTCAACCTTGATACACCTGTTAACTGAAACATTCCAACCTTGATACACCTGTTAAGTAAAAAATTCCAACCTTGATACACCTCTTAAGTGGAACATTCCAACCTTGATACCCATGTTAACTGAAACATTCCAACCTTGATACCTCTGTTAACTGAAACATTCCAACCTTGATACACCTGTTAAGTAAAAAATTCCAACCTTGATACACCTCTTAAGTGGAACATTCCAACCTTGATACCCATGTTAACTGAAACATTCCAACCTTGATACCTCTGTTAACTGAAACATTCCAACCTTGATATCTCTGTTAACTGAAACATTCCAACCTTGATATCTCTGTTAAATGAAACATTTCAACCTTGATACACCTGTTAAGTAAAAAATTCCAACCTTGATACCCCTGTTAACTGAAACATTCCAACCTTGATACACCTTTTAACTTTAATAGTCCAACCTTGATACCCCTGTTAACTGAAACATTCCAACCTTGATACACATGTTAAGTAAAAAATTCCAACCTTGATACACCTCTTAAGTGGAACATTCCAACCTTGATACCCATGTTAACTGAAATATTCTGGCCTTGATATACGTGTTAACTTTTCCATGTTGAAACTGTGAAAATTGAATATAAGTATTCAATACATTATTTTGTTCCTTTAAATGCAAATATTTTTATATAGGATATATTAATACTAAAAGTACACGGTCGTATGACACCAAAAAATGTTGTTTCTTATTTAATCAGACACTCAACGTTTCGCTTTACAGCTTCATAAGGTGCGTTTTACTAAAACACAAACCGAAACTAATAAAACAAAACTTCAAAAGGTTTAAGTAATAAATTATATTCGAATCTGTAACGTGCACTTGTACAGTGTGCTTTAATACATTAGTTAGCAAAGTTTATTGTTGAAATAACCAACAATTATCTGTAGTAAACAAAATTTCTATCAATACTACCTACAGAGTAAAGTAACAAAGATCAGAGCAAACAATAAAATTATTGGCACCAATATCAAACAAATACAACGATAGATGAACAGAGGTAAAGGATGTAACATGTAAAGTGAACTGTTTTATTTCGGTGTTATGAGATTGTTTATTCCTGATAAATAATACGTCTTTTATTGACCAATGTGTATACATAAGTTAAATAGTTTCGGTTTAAGAACATTCCTAAAGAATCTATAAAGCAAAACGTTGAGCGTTTAATTAAAAAAATAGCATTATGGTGTTATAAGAGCATTTATTTTAAAGATAAACGTCTTATACTGTAAAAATAGGTTGTTTACCATTATTTAAAAAATGGGACATGGTACTGTTTGAAAACATTCTTCATGAAAATGTTATAAATATTTATTATTATTATTTATTGTGAGTCATTATACTTTATTATCATAATTATATCTATTGTAAATATTTATTACTATTATTATCATTTATAATAACTATTTTTATTTATTATAACTGTTATTATTTATTATAATTATATTTATTAATTTAAAATTTTTTATCGCTTCAGAACTGAAAATTTTAATTTCACGTGTATCTCGTGACAGTGTGCTTTTGAGAACCCTATGGTTAAGAGAAAGTCCCCTAATTTTGGGTTACTTACAACAGTGGTATCGTCACCCTAATGCTATATCTTGCTTTTGAATGTTGTTGGTTTTTTTTATAAATGCGTTCTCTGTTGAAAATATGGAGCGTGTTTGTCTCGAATCTTGGACCATTCAATTAGTAGCTCAAGTATTTTCTGTAGACCACATTACAAGTATTTGGAAACTAAACTTACTGACCAAAGATCGATTTTGGTTATTTTGACTCATTCTTTTTTGTTTGTTTTTCTATCAAAAAGTCTCGAACAAGAAAATATTTCAAGATGAGCTCTTGATAGAAAAAGATACAAATTATAAGAAATTTGAAGTTTGAGTAATTTCGTTTTTAATTAAAATAGACCCTTCTTTTACGTGGCCCTCTAGTTTTCTGTCTGTCTGTCCGTCTGTTGTATAAAACTGGCTGAACTAGTTTTGATGTTATTTGGTAGAAGGACTGAGCACTACGGTATAGCAAGATCTTTGTAGGTTCACGGGGGGTTATAACATTGAGCAATAAGGTATAGCAAGATCTTTGTAGGTTCACGGGGGGTTATAGCATTGAGCACTAAGGTATAGCAAGATGTTTGTAGGTTCACGGGGGGTTATAGCATTGAGCACTAAGGTATAGCAAGATGTTTGTAGGTTCACGGGGGGTTATAGCATTGAGCACTAAGGTATAGCAAGATGTTTGTAGGTTCACGGGGGGTTATAGCATTGAGCACTAAGGTATAGCAAGATCTTTGTAGGTTCACGGGGGGGTTATAGCATTGAGCACTAAGGTATAGCAAGATGTTTGTAGGTTCACGGGGGGGGGGTTATAGCATTGTCTGGTAGTTGAAAAGCTTGATTCGCAAGATCAGGTTGCGAGGTCGAAGGCGGACACCGAATAGTATTACCTTTTGATCCACGGAATAATAGATGGTTATTCCCATTATATGTTGATAAAAAGTAACCTAAAAGTTGACGGTGGGGGCTAATAGCCAATAGCTTTCCCTGTGGTTGCAGTTTAAAATTATCACTGGTGGCAGGTGGTCTCAATTGGTAATAACAATCAAAATAAAGGTGTTGTTAGTTGTTTTGGAATTAAACACAAAGCTACACAATGGGCTATCTGTGCACTAGGGTATCGACATTTTAGCGTTGTCGGACATACCGCTATGCCACTGAGGGGCCAAAAAAAAAGAGCTTAACCGAGGAGGTCTGCGGTAAGATCAGTGAAGCCGACGTTGACAAATGTCCATGGTAACTTGACATCATACGAACAAGTGTTCATGGTAACTTGACATCACACGAACAAGTATCCATGGTAACTTGACATCACACGAACAAGTATCCATGGTAACTTGACATCACACAAACAAGTGTCCATGGTAAACTTGACATCACACGAACAAAGTATCCATGGTGACTTGACATCACACAAACAAGTGTCCATGGTAACTTGACATCACACGAACAAGTGTCCATGGTAACTTGACATCATACGAACAAGTATCCATGGTAACTTGACATCATACGAACAAGTGTCCATGGTAACTTGACATCACATGAACAGTTCGTGTGTTACGAAGCAACAGTATAAGAGACGGTTCAGCACTGTCTTTTACAAGTTCTTCCCCTACTGCATAACTTGGAATAAAACCTGGAATTATTGGATTGTGGGTGCTGAAATTTGTCAAACATCTAATTGCAAGAATTTGAAGATGGCGTGCCGTCAAAATAGTATATTCAAAGAACAGGACATAAAAAAATTTTAGGAAGAATTATGTAAATATATATATATTTAGCATTGTCTACAGAAGGGCTCAGAATTGTGAACTGTAAGGGAAATTTCAAATAAAGGTTTTCGATTACCGTTTTCCCGACGTAGCGAACAACTTCATGTCGCTCGAGCAGTTTCTCTGAGCTCGTGCATCACAAGTGTAGTAACAAAACGGAACAACTAAAATCAAATGGCAGAAAATCTCTACAAGCCTAACGTCAAATCTACAGTTTAACGAATACCAAAAACATAGACAAAGATTAGCAACACTAAATAAAGGTTTTAATAATCAGAACGCCCCCCAGTGGCTAAGCGGTATGTCTGCGGACTTACACGCTAAAATCCGGGTTTCGATACCCGTGGTGGGCAGAGCACAGATAGCCCATTGTGTAGCTTTGTGCTTAATTCAGAACAACAACAACAACATAATCAGAACAATACAAACCAAATAAACTACTTTACATCAAATACTAAACATTTCCTTTTAAAACTTCTTTTATCGAATGTGAATAAAAATGCATTATAAGTTATACCAGATGTTTAAGCCGCGTATAAATACAGGATAAATTTCTCGCAGACACAAAAACAATCTATGTGTCAAGAGAGTTAAGCTTGAATCGAGCGATCAAACCAGTGAAGTTTCTTTATGTAAGAAATCTTGGGTCGCTTCCTATACGTTCTTTCCCCTTTGTGCGTTAAATGCAGAATTTACTTTAAACGTGAAAAGTTGGTTTAGTACGTGAGTAAGAACACAAAATTTGACATAATTATAAACGTTAAGTAAGTTCCGTGTCTGTGTATTTCAGTTAACGTCCTACGTAGATCAACTCAAGACCTGCTTTATGGCAAAATAAAAAGCATGTATGCTATAAATAAGACTTAAAATAAGTGTAACTAGTCACAAACGGATCTTATGAGTCACTGACCTTTTACCTTATCACTCAGTAAAACGAGTTCAAGAATTAATTTATCAACCTACGACACGACCGTGACCTTGTATGTCTCTCATCTCGAAAATGTTAGTTACAAAGCTATATTGGAAAAACGTCAGTCAGGAAATATTAGTTACAAAGCTATTATTGAATGTTTGTAACCTGGTAAACATTGGTTATAAAGCTATATTGGATGTTTGATGTTTTTAACCTGGAAAACATTGGTTATGAAGTTGTATTGGATGTTTTTAAGCTGGAAAACATTAGTTATAAAGTTATATTGGATGTTTTTAAGCTGAAAAACATTGGTTATAAAGTTATATTAGATGATTGTAAGCTGGAAAACATTGGTTATAAAGTTGTATTGGATGTTTGTAAGCTGGAAAACATTGGTTATAAAGTTATATTGGATGTTTGTAAGCTAGGAAACATTGGTTATAAAGTTGTATTGGATGTTTGTAAGCTGGAAGACATTGGTTACACAGCTATATTGGATATTGGAAAGCTAGAAATATTAGTTACAAAGCTATATTGGATATTTTTCAGCTGGAAAACATTGGTTATAAAGCTATCATGTATCTTTAAAAATTTCTTTTGTTGCAGTATTCGGATTCATAAAAAGAACACTGACCTGGGTGTTACGTATTTTTTATGTTTTAAGTTCTTCGTAGACTAAACGCAACAGAAAAACGCAGATAACAGCTTGTATAATTTATTACACTAAACTATTAACAAATATAACAGATATAACATGAATTATATAATAATAGTGACAGATATTAAGTTACAACATTCGAAATTAATTACAAAACAAAATAATATTAGTTTCAAACTTCAAAATAAATCACAACACAAAACGGTACTGGCCTGTATCTAATGTGATGATCTAAAATTACAGTCTCAAATTCCAGTCTAGGGTGTGAATTTGGTCCCACGAAGAGATTCCGAAACAGTTCACAGTTCAATGAAATCGCCGTCTCTCAGTACAAGCAGTAATTCAGATGTATCGTAGAGATTGACGAAATAAAATCACAGCTTCCGAGGATATAACTTCAATCACAAATCCAAGTTGAATATTCACAGCAAACACTTAATCTTTCTCAAATAACTAACTCTCTTCTTTTGAAATGAAACTGGTGTCTGATTCTCACTCTTTGTCTTCGAATAAAAACTGATGACTGAATCTCTCTCCCTCGAATAAAACTGATGACTGAATCTCTCTCCCTCGAATAAAACTGATGACTGAATCTCTCTCTTTATCTTCGAATAAAAACTGATGACTGAATCTCTCTTATGTCACCGTCTTTTTTATACCGATAGGCCTATTTCTCGAACAATCTCGCAATTTCCATACAACTCCAGAGCTATCCACGCATATCCGTTCTTGCACGAGACTACACGTCGAGACACGAAGTCACCAGCACTCATTAACAAACATATGATTGGTCTACTTAATTCAAGAAAGTTCTAAATATTACCCTAAATGAATAACAAAATATTAGTTTAAACTTCTAAACAATAATATCAATATGGAAAAATGAATAATACAAATGAAAATTCAAACACAACACGACATGTTGTCGTTTACAAAATATTTACACATATACATAACACTGGGTAAGTCGGTATTACCAAAATAATTAGGAAAGCTGAACACACAACGTCATATGACCAACGTAACCAGGAAAACTGAACAAAATATTATATTAAAGCCACAATGTCATACGACCAAAGTAACAAGGAAAAATGAACACATAATGACAAATTAAAACCACATTGTTATATGAACAAAGTAACAAGGAAAACTAAACACACAATGTCATGTTAAAACCACATTGTTATATGACTAAAGTAACCGTAAAAATTGAACACAATGTCATGTTAAAAACATAATATCATATGATCAAATTAATCAGGAAAACTGAATACACATTGGTATGTTAAAATATAATATCATATAACCAAAGTAACAAGGAAAACTGAACATGCAATGCCATATGACCAAAGTAACAACGAATACTGAATGCACAATGTTAGGTGAAAACATTTGATATAACCAAAGTAGCTAGAAATACTGATCACATAATGTAATATTAAAAACACATTATGATATCACGAACTTATCCAAGAAAACTGAACACACAATGCCACGTTTTTACCTAATGTGATATGACCAACGTAACCAGGAAAACTGAACACACAATGTCATTTTAAAACATAATCTCATAACCAAAGTATCCAGGAAAACTGAACACACAATGTCATGTGATCAATATAACCAATAAAACTGAACAGTGATGTCGATAAAACCCACTTGTAGAGAAATATGTGTGTATAAACGGCTCGTTTGGGTCGAGAAAATATTTTACGTAGAGGAGAGAACAACGTTTCTTCTTTCTACGGTTCACCCTGACGATGACCGAAGGTCGAAACGTTGTTGGCTTCTCTACGTTAAATATTTTCTCGACCCAAACGAGCCGTTTTTACATATATAATAAAATTGAATACTCAATGTTACATTAAAAATACGAAATCATGTGTCTAACGCAACCAGTAAAACTGAGCACACAATGTCATGTTAGAAATATAATGCCACTTATCTTTCAACTCCACACCAGACACTGATACGTTAAAAAACACAATGTCACGTAATATATGAGGTTTGTTTCACCCAACACCAGACATTGACACATGAAACACACGAAGTCATTTATCTTAAGGCCTGATATCAGGCAATAGCAAAGGATGAGAAACTTATATACATTTTTGTGTCCTTTTAACTGCTTAATTTGTCATTTAAAGCTTAAGTGTTCTCCACGTATTGGAATAAAGGTCCAGTTCACTATCCTATAAAGATTATCAAGTTTCACTAATCTTATCATTATTATCCAGGATCACTAATCCTATCAATATTATACAAGCTCACTAATTCTACTAAGGTTATACAAGTTTACTAACACTATCCAAGTTCATTAACCCTAACAAGATTATACAAGTTCATTAATCCTATCAAGATTATACAAGCTTACAAGTCATAACAATATTATACAAGTTTACTAACACTATAAAGACTGTCTTAGTTCAGTAATCCCGAAAAAATTATCCTGGTTCAATATCCCATAAAAATTATCCGATTTCACTAATCCTATCAAGATTACACAAATTCATTAGTCCTAACAAGATTATACAAGTTTATTAATCCCATCAAGATTATACAAATTTGTTAATCCTGTCAAAATTGTACAAGTTGACTAATCCCATCAAGATTATACAAGTTTACTTAACAAGATTGTCAATCCTATCAAGACTACCCAATTTCACTAATCCTAATAATATACAAGTTCACTAATCCCATCAAGATTATACAAGTTTACTTAACAAGATTGTCAATCCTATCAAGACTACCCAATTTCACTAACCCTAATAAAATTATACAAGTTCACTAATCCTATCAAGATTATACAAGCTCACTAATCCTAAAAAGATTATTCAAGTTTACTAACACTATAAAAATTTATTACATTCGCTAATTCAATTAACATTATCTGAGTTCACTAATCCTAAAACATTACCCATGGCTGAAATCCCATAAAGATTACCCAAGTTTACTAATCCGCGTAATACTATCCAGGTTCTATATCCCGTAAAGATTATCCGAGTCACTAATCCTATCAATAAAATACAAGTTCTCTGATCCTAACAAAATCATGCAATGTTTCTAATCCTATCCAGACCATCCAATTTCACTACTCCTCACAAGATTATACAAGTTCACCAATCCTAACAAGATTATATAAGTTACACAACACTATAAAGATTATTGAAGTTCACTTATCTAGTTAACATTATCTGAGTTCACTAATTCCAAAACTATTATCCAACTTCAATATCTGATAAAGATTATCCGAGTACACTAATCCTATCAAGAATAGACAAGTTCAATAATCCTGACAAGATTATACAAATTTACTTAACAAGTTTATACAAGTTCATTAATCCTATCAAAATAATACAAGTTCATTGACCCTAACAAGCTTATACAAGTTTACTAATCAAAACAAGATTATACAAGGTTGCTAATCCTATCAAGCTAATCGAAGTTCACTAATCCTATCAAGATAATCGAAGTTCTCTAATCCTAGCAAGATTATACAAGTTCACTAATCACATAAACGTGTTGTTAAACGTCGCGTCTCCTCTCGTGGTTTAAACTGTTCATAAAAAACGTTTTACTTGTTTGCCCACGAGGAACTCCTCGTTGATTGTCTACAGTAACCAGAACGTGAATCGAGCTAAGAGAAGGCGAACAGTAACAAACACAATCAATTAAAAACTCACGTGGGGTTCCTGTTATTCCAGCCACTTGCATGACACAGCACCATCCCTTCCTCTGCAATGTTCTTGTATAAATTAACCGACCTATTACAAAAACAGCACCAATATTATTCAGGAAAATTTAGTCACTTTGCATTTATAGACCACAAAAGTAAAGGTTTATTAGAGGGTAGTGACAGTTAGGAGTCATGCACGTGAACAGTGGAATGATTTAATACCTCTGAGATAAATCGTGGTGTGAAATAGATACGATAACATGTCGGAACTGTTCGTTACCAAAACCGGCCAAACCACCTTTCTACTCGTTACTCTTAAAGCGTGGAAAAAATCAAAGATACGCATTATCTACAATCACGAAGATTGCGAAAATGCTTGTAATCTGATGAGTTTCGCTTTTATCGTAAACAACGCCCTAACTTTGTCTCGCTTGGTTATTTAATTAGCAAAGTTTTAAGAGTATTCTCTATTTTACATGTAAAATTAAACCGACAATACAATCAAATATAATTGGAATTTTAATATCACATTGTTAGGCACGTGATCGTGGCACGTGTATTTTTACAGAATTAAGTACTTTATGAGGAAAGTCAAACGTAATAAGGTCGGTTAGAAAGTGTGGGATAAACATAAAACTGAGTACTTTTCAGAAGCACATTGATAATGAGTTAAACTAGTATATGAGCAATTATGTGTATGACCAGGAATTATGATGTACAAAAACTCAAACTATTAGAAAACTGATGAAACATACACAAACACTTTGTTTATTAATGAACAAACGGGTTATGTAGTGTAGTTATAAAATAGAAATCTGACCATAACGGTAATGTATAGTCAATATCGATGTTTAAATATTTTATAATCAAGGACAGAATAAAGCTTATTACCATTTAATCGCAATTTTGGGAACACAGGTCGATTTTAAACAATTGTACCGCCATCTAGTTGGTACAATTACAACTAGTCGTCCACTGCTTCACGGGACGTACAGCACTAAAGTGTTAACTTTTCATTCTAACACGCTTACAATTTCCACCATTGAGTCAGCTCCATTTGTTTACATATTGGGTATATAATACTAAATGATATTAGTAACATGTTTAAAAACATAGGGTATATAATACTTAATGATATTAGTAATATGTTTAAAAACATGGAATATATAACACTGAATGGTATTAGTAATATGTTTAAAACATAAGGTATATAATACTTAATGATATTAGTAATATGTTTAAAAACATGGAATATATAATACTTAATGATATTAGTTATATGTTTAAACACATGGGATATATAATACTGAATGGTATTAGTAATATGTTTAAAACATGGGGTATATAATACTTGATAATATGTTTAAAACATAAGATATAAAATAAAATAATGATATTAGTAACATGTTTATAACATGGGGTATATAATGCTTCATGATATTAGTTATACGTTAAAATACATGGGATATATAATACTAAATGGTATTAGTAATATGTTTAAAACATGGGGTGTATAACACTTAATGGTATTAGTAATATGTTTAAAACATGGGGTGTATAATACTTAATGATATTAGTTATACGTTAAAATACATGGGGTATATAATACTTAATGATATTAGTTATACGTTAAAATACATGGGATATATAATACTTAATGATATTAGTTATACGTTAAAATACATGGGATATATAATACTTAATGGTATTAGTAATATGTTTAAAAACATGGGGTATATAATACTTAATGGTAATATGTTTAAAACATGGGATATATAATACTTAATGGTATTAGTAATATGTTTAAAACATGGGGTGTATAATACTTAATGATATTAGTTATACGTTAAAATACATGGGGTATATAATACTTAATGATATTAGTTATACGTTAAAATACATGGGATATATAATACTTAATGATATTAGTTATACGTTAAAATACATGGGATATATAATACTTAATGGTATTAGTAATATGTTTAAAAACATGGGGTATATAATACTTAATGGTAATATGTTTAAAACATGGGATATATAATACTTAATGGTATTAGTAATATGTTTAAAAACATGGGGTATATAATACTTAATGGTAATATGTTTAAATACATGGGATATATAATACTTAATTGTATTAGTAATATGTTTAAAACATGGGATATATAATACTTAATGGTATTAGTAATATGTTTAAAAACATGGGGTATATAATACTTAATGGTAATATGTTTAAATACATGGGATATATAATACTTAATTGTATTAGTAATATGTTTAAAACATGGGGTGTATAATACTTAATGGTATTATTTATACGTTAAAATACATCGGGTACATAATATTTTAGCATATTCATTTTCCAGCATTTTTACAATTCTTTGTAATAAACTGAGAAAAACGCATGTATTGTATGCAGGGAATCAAAGTTATATGTATATATTTCACCATCTCATGGTAAAAATATATTAACAAATGTATATATCAAAGGATATAGAAACGCAACCTAGAGTGAAGACCTCGCTGGTTGATTTTTGGTCATGTGTCCAACAAAACAGTAAAAATATAATAAAGTTAGTGCAGTAAGGGAATCCACATTGAAGCATTATTTATAATTAAAGCTTTGCTTACTGCTTATTGTGTTGAACTTCTATAAGTTGTACTTTTGGAACTTGTAGTAAGAGAAACAAACATTTCTTCATGAATGATAAAAATATTTTCACAATACAAACTGCAACAACACACGTTTCCACTTCTCCATTCATGCTTTCTTAATATTATTTCAGTTTATACCAACTATCATTAATCAGTTTTAAGGATTAAAGTTTGTCATTAGCTTTCTGTGTAATTTGTGATGAACTACCTCCCTCAAAAAAAATTACAGTTTGCAGAAGAAAATTAATAGTTGTTGGGTAAAGGACTGTGATAAAGATGGCAGTTTTGTGTTTCTTGAACAGAGGAAAAAACGAAAACTTTCTATTCAAACCTGGCCCGGCATGGCCAAGCGTGTTAAGGCGTGCGACTCGTAATCTGAGGGTCGCGGGTTCCCATCCCCTTCACGCTAAACATGCTCGCCCTCCCAGCCGTGGAGGCGTTATAATGTGACGGTCAATCCCATTATTCGTTGGTAAAAGAGTAGCCCATGAGTTGGCAGTGGGTGGTGATGATTAGCTGTCTTCCCTCTAGTCTTGTACTGCTAAATTAGGGACGGCTAGCACAAATAACCCTCGAGTAACTTTGTGCGAAATTCCAAAACAAACAGACAAACAATCTATTCAAACCTCCACCTATTGGTAACTTTTAGAACTACTAAAGATGTTTGTATTTATCTGTAAGTATTAATCCTGTGTTCAACAAATTTCCATATTCAGACATATGTGATGAGCATTTGTATTCCATTTGTTTATGAAGGGACTCTAAGTAAGGGTGAAAGGATAAAGAATGGTACAGTGTGAGTGTATATGTACATATGATTAAGAATGATACAGTGTGAGTATGTATGCATGTAATTAACACTGGTACAGTGTGTCTGTGAGTGTGTATGTACATATAATTAACAACGGTACAGTGTGTCTGTGAGTGTGTGTGCACATATAATTAACAATGGTACAGCGTGTGAGTGTGTATGTACATATAATTAACAATGGTACAGTGTGTGTGTGAGTGTGTATGCATATATAATTAACAATAGTACAGTGTGTCTGTGAGTGTGTGTGCACATATAATTAACAATGGTACAGCGTGCGAGTGTGTATGTACATATAATTAGCAATGGTACAGTGTGTGTGTGAGTGTGTATGTGCATATAATTAACAATAGTAGTGTGTGTGTGAGTGTGTATGTACATATAATTAACAATGATACAGTGTGAGTGTGTATGCATATATAATTAACAACGGTACAGTGTGTCTGTGAGTGTGTGTGCACATATAATTAACAATAGTACAGTGTGTGTGTGAGTGTGTATGTACATATAATTAACAACGGTACAGTGTGTGTGTAAGTGTGTATGTACATATAATTAACAACGGTACAGTGTGTGTGTGAGTGTGTATGCATATATAATTAACAATGGTACAGTGTGTGTGTGAGTGTATATGCACATACAATTAGCTGAATTTTTTGTTACGCTAACTTTTTAACGAATTCCTGACATTGTTTGGATCGTAAGTGCCAGATTAGAGTATTAAATACAGTCAAAGAAAACCTAGAAACTTCATCTGAAACAACTCAGAAGTTATAGTTACACTTATATCATGTCAATTGGCCTTACTCACGTAAAAATAGTTCTAAATAGAAAGAAACATGGCATACCTGTCTTACAGGAATAAAAGTGTGAACTAACATGTCATAATATTTAGTTCATTATAAACATGTACCGACGGAAAATAAGTTTGTTTAAAAACATGAAAACAAACCAGGATTGTCAAAAAATATCGAGTGGAAAATAATCTCATTCAATCACTGAATACTATTAAGTAAAGAACATATCTATAGTATTAAGTAAAAGACATATCTATAGTATCAAGTAAAGGACATATCTATAGTATTAAGTAAAGAACATATATATAGTATTAAGTAAAGAACATATCTATAGTATTAAGTAAAGAACATATCTATAGCATTAAGTAAAGGACATATCTATAGTAATAAATAAAGGACATATGTATAGTAATAAATAAATGACATATCTATAGTATTAAGTAAAGAACATATCTATAGTACTAAGTAAATAACATATCTATAGTAATAAATAAAGGACATATCTATAGTATTAAGTAAAGAACATATCTATAGTATTAAGTAAATAACATATCTATAGTAATAAATAAAGGACATATCTATAGTATTAAATAAAGGACATATCTATAGTATTAAGTAAAGAACATATCTATAGTACTAAGTAAATAACATATCTATAGTAATAAATAAAGGACATATCTATAGTATTAAGTAAAGAACATATCTATAGTATTAAGTAAAGGACATATCTATAGTAATAAATAAAGGACATATCTATAGTATTAAGTGAAGAACATATCTATAGTATTAAGTGAAGAACATGCCTGTACTCTTAAGTGAATGATATATCCATACACATAAGTAAAGGACATATCTGTACTATTAACTAAAGGACATATCTATACAATTAAGTGAAGAACATATCTATGCTATAAAGTAAAGCACATGCCTATACTATCAAGTAAAGGATATATCTGTACTCTTTAGTGAGGAACATACCAAATTATATTTAGTGAAGGAAATGTCTATACTATTAAGTGAAGGAGATATCTATGCTATGCAGAAGAGTAACTTACTTTAACATAAAGCATATATTAATAATGTAGAAGTACAGATTACTTTGACCTGAAACTAATATTAATAGTACACAAGTAGAGCTTACTGTGACCTAAAGCTAATATTAATAGTACACAAGTAGAGCTTACTGTGACCTAAAGCTAATATTAATAGTACACAAGTAGAGCTTACTGTGACCTAAAGCTAATATTAATAGTACACAAGTAGAGCTTACTGTGACCTAAAGCTAATATTAATAGTACACAAGTAGAGCTTACTGTGACCTAAAGCTAATATTAATAGTACACAAGTAGAGCTTACTTTGACGCAAAACTAACAGTAAAAATGCAAAAGTACACCCTACTTTCACCAAAACTTAATATTAATAGTGCAGAACTACAGTTTTCTTTCACCTATGTTATGTTTCATGTGCTAGAAAGGAACAACTAATCCCATCTTTTGTAAAGGTAAAAACTATCAACAAATTTTAATTAATGTACAAACATTAACCAAAATTTACAGAAAAAAAACTACTTAAATCCACGTTAAACACAAAATACAAAGAACTACATGTTTTACAAAAACAAAAAATGAACCTGGACCATCAACTGGCATGCTGCATTAAACCAGAGATTTACGAACTTATACAACGAAACATAAACCAAATCAATACTAAGAACGACAGAAACAAAAAGATCTGCCACAACAAAAAACTAGAAAAACTAAGATACAAACAACAGAAAAGACACCAAGACGACAAACCGTTGACTAACATGATAATTAACAGATACAACCGACAATTAAACACAGACGAGATACATCTACTTAACAAAGAACTCAACTTCGCAATGGCACTGTTACGTTTTTTTATGTTTTATGTTTTTCGTAAACTAAACGCAACAGAAAGACACAGATAACAGCTTGTATAATTTATTACAATAAGCTATTATATATATGACAGATATAACATAAATTATATAATAACAATGACAGATATTCAGTTTCAATATTCAAATGTTGTTGTTGTTGTTGTTTTGAATTAAGCACAAAGCTACACAATGGGCTATCTGTGCTCTGCCCACCACGGGTATCGAAACCCGGATTTTAGCGTGTAAGTCCGCAGACATACCACTGAGCCACTGGGGGGCTTCAATATTCAAAATTAATTACAATACAAAATAGTACTGGTTTCAACCTTCAAAGTTAATTACAATACAAAATGGTACTAGTTTCAACCTTCAAAGTTAATTACGATACAAAATGGTACTGGCCTGTGTCCAATATAATGATCTAGAATGAAAGTCCAAAAGTCCAGATCAAAAATCCAAAATTCAAGTCTAGGGTGTGAATTTGGTCCCACGAAGAAATTTCGAAGTTTGAATGGAGAATGACGAAGTTCTTTTTACGGTCATTTTTACATGACATTTACATAACACCCTCCCCCTTAAAAGCCAAAAAAAAAGTTTGAACTTGTGAAAACTTTTTTTTTTTAACTGAAGAAGGTCCAAATTTTTTTAATTGAAGTGAAGAGCTTGATGTGGGCAACAAGACTAGTACTTGGTCACCAACATTAAAAGATCGCTTCCTGGCCCTTTTGTCATACCAGGTTTTCATCTCTTCCTGAGAATATTTCATGTTTTCCCTGGCAACATTAAAAGCATTGTGCAATCTTGGTTTGAAATCAGAGACATAATTCAACAAGCTAATTTGTGAGTTATTGTCCTCTAACCATTTCTCCTTAACCAACTTCAATGGACCACGAACTGAGTGACCATAAACCAACTCAAAAGAGCTAAATCCAGTAGATTCTTGAACAACCTCACGAACTGCAAACAACAACAAGGGAACACCCTCATCCCAGTCCTCTGAGTGCTCGTGGCAGTAATTTCTAAGCATGGCTTTTAGAGTTTGGTGGAAAAGTTCAAGGACACCTTGTGACTCAGGATGGTGTGCACTGGATGAAACTTGATGGATGTTTAGCTCATGCATGGCTTGTTGAAATAGCTTGGACATAAAATTTGAGCCTTGATCTGATTGCACAACTTTTGGAATCCCGAACATGGTAAAGAATTTGACAAGAGCCTTGAAAATGTTGGGAGTAGTGATTTTTCTCAAAGGGTTAGCCTCAGGGAAACGTGTAGAAGCACACATGATTATCAAGAGGTATTCATTTCCTGCTTTGCCTTTTGGCATTGGGCCAACACAGTCGATAATGACCCTTGAGAACGGTTCTTCAAAGGCAGGAATAGGCTGCAGTGGTGCTTTGGGAATCCCCTGATTTGGTTTTCCAGTCATTTGGCAAGAATGGTATGTCTTACAATAGTCAACAACATCTTGGCGCATCTTTGGCCAATAGAAATGTCGTCGGATACGATCTAGGGTCTTTCTTACACCTAAGTGTCCCGACAACACATGATCATGAGCAAGACTAAGAATATCATTCCGATAGCATTTTGGAATGACGATTTGGTAATAACATTCCACTCTTCATCAGCAGCAACGTCAGGAGGTCTGTATTTTCTCATTAACACACCTGACTTCTGGTAGTAATAAATAGGGACAGTTCCTATTACATTTTCATCAACAGCCAGTTGTAGAAGAGAACGAGTTTCAGGATCATTGTCCTGTTCCTCAACAACTTTGTTTCGATGAAAAGAGTTGAAAAATGACTTGGAATGTTATGTATATGTGTAAATATTTTGTAAACGACAACATGTCGTATTGTGTTTGAATTTTCATTTGTATTATTCATTTTTCCATATTGATATTATTGTTTAGAAGTTTAAACTAATATTTTGTTATTCATTTCGGGTAACATTTTAGAACTTTCTCGAATTAAGTAGACCAATCACATGTTTGTAAATGAGTGCTGGTGACTTCCTGTCTAGATGTGTAGTCTCGTGCAAGAACGGATATGCGTGTATAGCTCTGGAGTTGTATGGAAATTGCGAGATTGTTCGAGAAATAGGCCTATCGGTATAAAAAAGACGGTGACGTGAGAGATATTCAGTCATCAATCATCAGTTTTATTCGAGGGAGAGAGATTCAGTCATTAGTTTTATTCGAAGACAAAGAGTGAGATTCAAACACCAGTTTCATTTCAAAAGAAGAAAGTTAGTTATTTGAGAAAGATTAAGTGTTTGCTGTGAATATTCAACTTGGATTTGTGATTTAAATAAGATCTACGGAAGCCGTGATTTTATTTCGTCAATCTCTACGATTCATCTGAATTACTGCTTGTGCTGAGAGTCGGCGAATTTATTGAACTGTGAACTGTTTCTGAACTTCTTCATTTAAGCTTCGGAATTTCTTCGTGGGACCAAATTCACACCCTAGACTGGAATTTGAGACTTTCATTTTAGATCATTATATTAGATACAGGCCAGTACCATTTTGTGTTGTAATAAATTTTGAAGTTTAAAACTAGTATTTTGTTTTGTAATTAATTTCGAATGTCGTAACTTAATATCTGTCACTGTTATCATATAATTTATGTTATATCTGTTATATTTGTTAGTAGTTTAGTGTAATAAATTATACAAGCTGTTATCTGTGTTTTTCTGTTGCGTTTAATCTACGAAGAACTTAAAACATTAAAAAAATACGTAACATGGAGTCATCAGTAGAACTCGAAGTTGAGTCAGAAATCTCATCGATGTGAGACATGAACGTATCAGATAAAGGGAAATCCTCTTTGGACTCCTGAGAACGTGTTTGAGAACGAATAACAGCACAGGCGGGGAAAACATCAGGAAACTCTTCAACGAGTTGCTCTGTACTGGGACTAACAACAGGTGCTTCAACAACACGAACCTCTGGTACCACGTTACTACCAGCCAAATCATTTCCCAAAAGCATAGACACACCTCAACAAGCAATGAAGATTTAATACCCACAGTCACTGGGCCTGAGACTAAGTCCGAATGTAAATCTAATCTATGAAGAGGAATAGAAACGACGCCACCTTCTACACCAGAAATGAGCACATTGGCCCCAACGGATGACTTTTCAGAAAACGGAAGTACACTTTCGAAAATCAAACTCTGAAAAGCTCCAGTATCCCGCAGGATTTTTATTGGTTGTAGATGTGAATCGCTAACAAAAGAAACAAAACCTTCAGTGATGAAAGGCTTAAATTTGTCCTCAACAAGATCTTCAGGTACATCAATAATATTGGACTTGGAATCCACAGTGGACTGGACAGGGTCAAAATCATTGGGAACCAATGATGTATCCAACGAGGGCGAAATGAAACTATTGGGTGATGGCTTGTTTTTTACCTTATAGCACTCAGAAATCAGATGGCCAGGTTTCTTACAATAAGCACATGTTTTGGATGAGAATGACACGTTTTTGGTAGATGACGAGCTTTGAGAATAAGATGAAGTATTTGTTTGAGAATCAGAAGTTTGCTCTTTTTTGTCTTTGTCGACATTTGCATAATGTTTGAATGAGTCATTGGGTTTCTTTGCTGTGTGATTTGTTTTGCTTTTGTATGAGAAATCTTTGTGAGTCAAAGCATACTCGTCTGCCAAGACAGCAGCATCATGAATTTTGGAAGCTTTTTGTTCATCAATATAAGTTTTGAGCTCTACGGGAATACATCTTTTAAACTCTTCGACTAACATGAGTTCTCTGAGTTTTGTGTAATCATCTTTGATTTCTTTGGAATCACACCACCTGTCAAACAGAGTTTCTTTTTCACGAGCAAATTCGACATAAGTTTGGCTATCAAACTTTTTGTAACCACGAAATTTTTGTTTGTATGCCTCTGGCACCAATTCATACGCATTCAAAATGCATTTTTTGACGTGCTCGTAATCATAACTCTGCTCGGCCGTGAGTTTGGAAAATACTTCCTGAGCTTTACCTTTGAGAACACTCTGAAGTAATACTGTCCAATATTCGGTAGGCCATTTTAGCCTAAGGGACAATTTTTCAAATTGCTGAAAATATTTATCTACAGCCTTCTCATTGAATGGAGGCACTAAACGAAGTTGTTTGGAACCATCAAAATTATCCAACCGCATTTGGGCTACCTTTTCTTCTGTCTGTGCTTTTCTCATTCTGATTTCCTTATCACCTTTAATGCGTTCTATTTGTATTTCGGCATCAAGGCGTTTGTTTTCCTGTTCTGCCTCATGAACAAGGCGTTTGTTTTCTTGATCTGCCTCAATACGTTTTTGTTCTGCTTCAAGACGTTTGCTTTCAATTTCTAAACGAAATTTCATTTCCATTTCCATTCTTTTTAATTCAAAATCTGGGTCAAAATGAGCGGCAGGCAATTTTTGTACAACTTTTGGAGGCAAAACTTTTTGGTTGACCAAATGTCCAACAACAATTCCTTTGATATCTGCTTTCTTCATTGCTTGCTTTACTTCCAAATTGAAATGTTTTTTAACATCAAGCAATTCAGAATTTTTTAATTCACTGATCAATTCGAAAGAGGGATTCTGATCAAATTTGTCTGTAAAATCTTCGAGTTTGAATGCCATTTTGAATATACAAGCTGTCAATCTGTATAGAATATAAATCAAATTTTGGAATAGAATTAAATTCTTTGATCTATCCCGGACGAGCCCCCAATTTTCTGTTACGTTTTTTTATGTTTTATGTTTTTCGTAGACTAAACGCAACAGAAAGACACAGATAACAGCTTGTATAATTTATTACAATAAGCTATTATATATATGACAGATATAACATAAATTATATAATAACAATGACAGATATTCAGTTTCAATATTCAAAATTAATTACAATACAAAATGGTACTAGTTTCAACCTTCAAATTTAATTACGATACAAAATGGTACTGGCCTGTGTCCAATATAATGATCTAGAATGAAAGTCCAAAAGTCCAGATCAAAAATCCAAAATTCCAGTCTAGGGTGTGAATTTGGTCCCACGAAGAAATTTCGAAGTTTGAATGGAGAATGACGAAGTTCTTTTTACGGTGTTTTCGATGAATGTCTCAAATTTGTCGTTTTTCTAATTTATTTCGGTCTTCCCTAAACAGTCCTGTACGTGTTGACTTTCAGTATAACTAGTAATTCGAATGAATCGTAACGATTGATGAAATAAAATCACAACTTCTGTAGATCTAGCTCTGGTCACAAATCCGAGTTGAATAAACACACAGCAAACGTTTTAACTTTCTCAAACGAATGACTGACTCTTCTTTTTCTACCTCGCGTCGCCGTCTGTCTTATATACTAGTAGGCCTAATTTTCTCGAACAATCGCGTAACTTCCACAGAGTTCCGGAGAACTCTGCGCATGTCTGTTTTTGCACGAGACTCGTCGTCTAGACACCAGGCCGCCATACAAATTATTTATAACTATATGATTAATCTACCTAATTCTAGAAATTACTAAATGTTATTTTAAATGAATAACAACATATTTTATTGATTTAAACTTCGAAACAATATATAAATATGGAAATATAAATAATAGATATGAAAATTCAAACACAACACGACATAGTTGTCGTTTACACAACATTTACATGATATTTACATAACAAGCACCTAGGTATATTCCAATCTTAGAAATTAAAGCATGTTAAGAAGACTTAACCAGGAGACAGAAAAAAAAACAACTAACAGAAGGAAGACAACTTAGAAAATTCTATTGACATTCAACAGTCAAACTTCCCAGGAAAATAATAAAAAATTATATTTCCCAGAAACACCTAAAAACAGCATCTTAAACGATATATTCAAATAATTTTCTCACAAAACCATCATAATTTCACAAAACAGAAAACTAAACAACAACCTAACAAAAAGAGACATTAATTCCCTTAAAAACCTAAAACAAGTCAAACACTCTATATATGATGCTATAGTCATAATGAACAGGAATGAATATATCCAAAAAATACATCCTATCAGACACTAACAAATTTAAACCAATACACACAAATCTAACAAAGACACACAAAATGCAACGAAACAAATTATTACTAAAAATAAAAAAAAAACCCACACAATTTCAAAAACACTTTATTCCTACCTACGTAAAACCGATTCACGCACACCATAAATATACGACATCTCCAAACCTCATATACCAGATTGTCCATTACGACCTCTAATGTACAAATATGAATCGTTTAATTACAATCTTGGTAAATACATAGCATGGACATTCTCCAAATATGTAACATCAGCCAGCTTATTCATCAAAGACTCTTTTAATTTCAAGTCTAATGTAAATCAACTTAATCATAAAACCTTAATGTCCAGTTTCGATGTTACATTCCTCTTTACAGAAGTTCCAACCACTGAAGCCTGCAAAATAGCCTAAGAACTCTATATCCGAGACCTTAACCCATCAATAAACATTCCCAGTAACCAATTAGCAACCTTCATAGAATTTACAACGATGCCAATATTTTTGTGACACAAGTTGAAACATCAGCAAATAACACAGCATTACATCCACCACTATACTGGTACAGATATGTAGACGACACCATAGTAAGATTTACATCTACAGAACACACTTAATTCTTTCAATCACATTAACTCTATACATCCAAACATTAAATTCACATGTGAACAAGAAGAAAGCAATCAAATATCATTACTTAACTTCAAAATTACAAGAACCGACACACAATTCAAAACAGAAATCCATCGAAAAATCACCCATACTGCAAATATACATTCCTTGGGTCTCAGCACATGAAACAAAACAAAAACTCAACATATTAAGAAATCAAATAAACACAGCCATAAAACTATGCTCACCAGATAAAATTAACGATGAATTAGACAAAATAAAACAATACTTCATCAACATCAATAAGTTTCTTCCACAAACCGTAGAAACCATTAAACACACACAGCGAGACAAAAAGCAAAATCAACCAACAAAAGTAAATATATATCACGAATCAAAAAAATCACAAAACCATATACTGACGTATACCATATATTCCTGACGTCAGTAAACAAATAACCAACATTTGGCAAAAACTAGTAACAAAATATGACATTCCAGTTAATTCCAAATTTATTCAAAAAACAGGCACAAACCTGTGTAAAAACTATACTCACAAACACAACACCAACATTATTTATAAAATACAATGTGATAACTGCCACGACTTCTATATTTAAAAAAAACCAAGTAGAAAAATGGAAACCAGATTAAAAGAACACAAAAGGTCACCTTCACAAGTTTTCGAACACTGCAAATAAAATAAACACAACATAACCATAGAAAACACCTAAATACTAAATAAAGAAACAAACTTAAACAAACGCAAAATTAAAGGAGCCTTACTTATACACCTTAAGCCCAAAATAAATCAATACAAAAGAACACCTTTATGCCTATATTGATAAATATAATCCAACATCTGAGCACGGCCTCTACATCCCCATAAAGCTTAGTTTGACCTAAAGCTGATATTAATAGTGCAGCAGTACAGCTTAGTTTGACCTAAAGCTGATATTGATAGTGGAGCAGTACAGCTTAGTTTGACCTAAAGCTGATATTAATAATGGAGAAGTACAGCTTAGTCTGACCTAAACCTGATATTAATAGTGGAGCAGTACAGCTTAGTTTGACCTAAACCTGATATTAATAGTGGAGCAGTACAGCTTAGTTTGACCTGAAGCTGATATTAATAGTGGAGCAGTACAGCTTAGTTTGACCTAAAGCTGATATTAATAGTGGAGCAGTACAGCTTAGTTTGACCTGAAGCTGATATTAATAGTAAAGAAGTACAGCTTAGTTTGACCTAAAGCTGATATTAATAGTGGAGCAGTGCAGCTTAGTTTGACCTAAAGCTGATATTAATATTTGAGCAGTACAGCTTAGTTTGACCTAAAGCTGATATTGATAGTGGAGCAGTACAGCTTAGTTTGACCTAAAGCTGAAATTAATATTGAAGCAGTGCAGCTTAGTTTGACCTAAAGCTTATATTGATATTGGAGCAGTACAGCTTAGTTTATCCCAAAGCTGAAATTAATATTGAAGCAGTGCAGCTTAGTTTGACCTAAAGCTGATATTGATAGTGGAGCAGTGCAGCTTAGTTTGACCTAAAGTTGATATTGATATTGGAGCAGTACAGCTTAGTTTGACCTAAAGCTGAAATTAATATTGAAGCAGTGCAGCTTAGTTTGACCTAAAGCTGATGTTAATAGTGCAGCAGTGCAGCTTAGTTTTACCTAAAGCTGATATTAATAGTGGAGCAGTACAGCTTAGTTTGACCTAAAGCTGATATTAATAGTGGAGCAGTACAGCTTAGTTTGACCTAAAGCTGATATTAATAGTGGAGCAGTACAGCTTAGTTTGACCTAAAGCTGATATTAATAGTGGAGCAGTACAGCTTAGTTTGACCTAAAGCTGATATTAATAGTAAAGAAGTACAGCTTAGTTTGACCTAAAGGTGATATTAATAGTGGAGCAGTAAGCTTAGTTTGACCTAAAGCTGATATTAATATTGAAGCAGTACAGCTTAGTTTGACCTAAAGCTGATATTAATAGTGGAGCAGTACAGCTTAGTTTGACCTAAAGCAGAAATTAATAGTGGAGCAGTACAGCTTAGTTTGACCTGAAGCTGATATTAATAATGGAGCAGTACAGCTTAGTTTGATCTAAAGCTGAAATTAATATTGAAACAGTGCAGCTTAGTTTGACCTAAAGCTGATGTTAATAGTGCAGCAGTGCAGCTTAGTTTGACCAAAAGCTGATATTAATAGTAAAGAAGTACAGCTTAGTTTGACCTAAAGCTGATATTAATAGTGGAGCAGTACAGCTTAGTTTGACCTAAAGCTGAAATTAATAGTGGAGCAGTACAGCTTAGTTTGACCTAAAGCTGATATTAATATTTGAGCAGTACAGCTTAGTTTGACCTAAAGCTGAAATTAATATTGAAGCAGTGCAGCTTAGTTTGACCTAAAGCTGATGTTAATAGTGCAGCAGTGCAGCTTAGTTTTACCTAAAGCTGATATTAATAGTGGAGCAGTACAGCTTAGTTTGACCTAAAGCTGATATTAATAGTGGAGCAGTACAGCTTAGTTTGACCTAAAGCTGATATTAATAGTAAAGAAGTACAGCTTAGTTTGACCTAAAGCTGATATTAATAGTGGAGCAGTACAGCTTAGTTTGACCTAAAGCTCAAATTAATAGTGGAGCAGTACAGCTTAGTTTGACCTAAAGCTGATATTAATATTTGAGCAGTACAGCTTAGTTTGACCTAAAGCTGATATTAATAGTGGAGCAGTACAGCTTAGTTTGACCTAAAGCTGAAATTAATATTGAAGCAGTGCAGCTTAGTTTGACCTAAAGCTGATGTTAATAGTACAGCAGTGCAGCTTAGTTTGACTTAAAGCTGATATTAATATTGCAGCAGTTAGCTTAGTTTGACCTAAAGCTGATGTTAATAGTGCAGCAGTGCAGCTTAGTTTGACCTGAAGCTGATATTAATAGTGGAGCAGTATAGCTTAGTTTGACCTAAAGCTGATGTTAATAGTGGAGCAGTACAGCTTAGTTTGACCTAAAGATGATATTAATAGTGGAGCAGTACAGCTTAGTTTGACCTAAAGCATATATTAACAGTGGAGCAGTACAGCTTAGTTTGACCTAAAGCTGATATTAATAGTGCAGCAGTACAGCTTAGTTTGACCTAAAGCTTATATTGATAGTGGAGCAGTACAGCTTAGTTTGACCTAAAGCTGATATTAATAGTGGAGAAGTACAGCTTAGTTTGACCTAAACCTGATGTTAATAGTGGAGCAGTACAGCTTAGTTTGACCTAAACCTGATATTAATAGTGGAGCAGTACAGCTTAGTTTGAACTGAAGCTGATTTTAATATTGGAGCAGTACAGCTTAGTTTGACCTAAAGCTGATATTAATAGTGGAGCAGTACAGCTTAGTTTGACCTGAAGCTGATATTAATAGTAAAGAAGTACAGCTTAGTTTGACCTAAAGCTGATATTAATAGTGGAGCAGTGCAGCTTAGTTTGACCTAAAGCTGATATTAATATTTGAGCAGTACAGCTTAGTTTGACCTAAAGCTGATATTAATAGTGGAGCAGTACAGCTTAGTTTGACCTAAAGCTGAAATTAATATTGAAGCAGTGCAGCTTAGTTTGACCTAAAGCTTATATTGATATTGGAGCAGTACAGCTTAGTTTGACCTAAAGCTGAAATTAATATTGAAGCAGTGCAGCTTAGTTTGACCTAAAGCTGATATTGATAGTGGAGCAGTGCAGCTTAGTTTGACCTAAAGTTGATATTGATATTGGAGCAGTACAGCTTAGTTTGACCTAAAGCTGAAATTAATATTGAAGCAGGGCAGCTTAGTTTGACCTAAAGCTGATGTTAATAGTGCAGCAGTGCAGCTTAGTTTTACTTAAAGCTGATATTAATAGTGGAGCAGTACAGCTTAGTTTGACCTAAAGCTGATATTAATAGTGGAGCAGTACAGCTTAGTTTGACCTGAACCTGATATTAATAGTGGAGCAGTACAGCTTAGTTTGACCTAAAGCTGATATTAATATTGCAGCAGTGCAGCTTAGTTTGACCTAAAGCTGATGTTAATAGTGCAGCAGTGCAGCTTAGTTTGACCTAAAGCTGATATTAATATTGCAGCAGTACAGCTTAGTTTGACCTAAAGCTGATGTTAATAGTGCAGCAGTGCAGCTTAGTTTGACCTGAAGCTGATATTAATAGTGGAGCAGTATAACTTAAATTGACCTAAAGCGGATGTTAATAGTGGAGCAGTACAGCTTAGTTTCACCTAACGCTAAAATTAATATTGAAGCAGTGCAGCTTAGTTTGACCTAAAGCTGATGTTAATAGTGCAGCAGTGCAGCTTAGTTTGACCTAAAGCTGATATTAATAGTGGAGCAGTACAGCTTAGTTTGACCTAAAGCTGATATTAATAGTGGAGCAGTACAGCTTAGTTTGACCTAAAGCTGATATTAATAGTAAAGAAGTACAGCTTTGTTTGACCTAAAGCTGATATTAATAGTGGAGCAGTAAGCTTAGTTTGACCTAAAGCTGATATTAATATTGAAGCAGTACAGCTTAGTTTGACCTAAAGCTGAAATTAATAGTGGAGCAGTACAGCTTAGTTTGACCTAAAGCTGATATTAATATTTGAGCAGTACAGCTTAGTTTGACCTAAAGCTGATATTAATAGTCGAGCAGTACAGCTTAGTTTGACTTAAAGCTGAAATTAATATTGAAGCAGTGCAGCTTAGTTTGACCTAAAGCTGATATTGATAGTGGAGCAGTGCAGCTTAGTTTTACGTATAGCTGATCTTAATAGTGGAGCAGTACAGCTTAGTTTGATTTAACGCTGATATTAATAGTGGAGCAGTACAGCTTAGTTTGACCTAAAGCTGATATTAATAGTGGAGCAGTACAGCTTAGTTTGACCTAAAGCTGATATTAATATTGCAGCAGTGCAGCTTAGTTTTACCTAAAGCTGATATTAATAGTGCAGCAGTGCAGCTTAGTTTGACCTAAAGCTGATATTAATATTGCAGCAGTGCAGCTTAGTTTTACCTAAGTTTGATATGAAGCTGATATTAATAGTAAAGAAGTACAGCTTAGTTTGACCTAAAGCTGATATTAATAGTGGAGCAGTGCAGCTTAGTTTGACCTAAAGCTGATATTAATAGTGGAGCAGTACAGCTTAGTTGGAGCTAAAGCTGATATTAATAGTGGAGCAGTACAGCTTAATTTGACCTAAAGCTGATATTAATAGTAAAGAAGTACAGCTTAGTTTGACCTAAAGGTGATATTAATAGTGGAGCAGTAAGCTTAGTTTGACCTAAAGCTGATATTAATATTGAAGCAGTACAGCTTAGTTTGACCTAAAGCTGATATTAATAGTGGAGCAGTACAGCTTAGTTTGACCTAAAGCACAAATTAATAGTGGAGCAGTACAGCTTAGTTTGACCTGAAGCTGATATTAATAATGGAGCAGTACAGCTTAGTTTGACCTAAAGCTGAAATTAATATTGAAGCAGTGCAGCTTAGTTTGACCTAAAGGTGATGTTAATAGTGCAGCAGTGCAGCTTAGTTTTACCTAAAGCTGATGTTAATAGTGCAGCAGTGCAGCTTTGTTTGATATGAAGCTGATATTAATAGTAAAGAAGTACAGCTTAGTTTGACCTAAAGCTGATATTAATAGTGGAGCAGTGCAGCTTAGTTTGACCTAAAGCTGAAAGTAATATTGAAGCAGTGCAGCTTAGTTTGACCTAAAGCTGATGTTAATAGTGCAGCAGTGCAGCTTAGTTTTACCTAAAGCTGATATTAATAGTGGAGCAGTACAGCTTAGTTTGACCTAAAGCTGATATTAATAGTGGAGAAGTACAGCTTAGTTTGACCTAAAGCTGATTAATATGAAGCACAGCTTAGTTTGACCTAAAGCTGATGTTAATATGTAGCAGTACAGCTTAGTTTGACCTAAAGCTCAAAATATGGAGCAGTAGCTTAGTTTGACCTAAAGCTGATATTAATATGAGCAGTACAGCTTAGTTTGACCTAAGCTGATATTAATAGTGGAGCAGTATAGCTTAGTTTGACCTAAAGCTGATGTAATATGAAGCAGTGCAGCTTAGTTTGACCTAAAGCTGATTTAATAGTAACAGTGCAGCTTAGTTTGACCTAAAGCTGATATTAATATGCAGCAGTAGCTTAGTTTGACCTAAAGCTGATATTAATAGTGCAGCAGTACAGCTTAGTTTGACCTAAGCTGATATTAATGTGGAGCAGTACAGCTTAGTTTGACCTAAAGCTGATATTAATAGTGGAGTACAGCTTAGTTTGACCTAAACCTGATGTTCATAGTGGAGCAGTACAGCTTAGTTTGACCTAAACTGATATTAATAGTGGAGCAGTACAGCTTAGTTTGACCTAAAGCTGATTTAATAATGGAGCAGTACAGCTTAGTTTGACCTAAAGCTGATATTAATAGTGGAGAAGTACAGCTTAGTTTGACCTAAACTGATATTAATAGTGGAGCAGTACAGCTTAGTTTGACCTAAACCTGATATTAATATGGAGCAGTACAGCTTAGTTTGACCTAAGCTGATTTAATAGTGGAGCAGTACAGCTTAGTTTGACCTAAAGCTGAATTAATATTGAGCAGTCAGCTTAGTTTGACCTAAGCTGATATTTAGTGAGTACAGCTTAGTTTGACCTAAAGCTGATATTAATATGAAGCAGTGCAGCTTAGTTTGACCTAAAGCTGATATTAATAGTGGAGCAGTCAGCTTAGTTTGACCTAAAGTGATATTATATTGGAGCAGTACAGCTTAGTTTGACCTAAGCTGAATTAATATGAAGCCAGCTTAGTTTGACCTAAAGCTGATTTAATAGTGAAGCAGTGCAGCTTAGTTTGACCTAAAGCTGATATTAATATGGAGCAGTACAGCTTAGTTTGACCTAAAGCTGATATTAATATTGGAGCAGTAGCTTAGTTTGACCTAAAGCTGATATTATAGTGGAGCAGTGCAGCTTAGTTTGACCTAAAGTGATATTGATATTGGAGCAGTGCAGCTTAGTTTGACCTAAAGCTGAAATTAAATTGCGCAGGCAGCTTAGTTTGACCTAAAGCTGATATTAATATGCAGCAGTCAGCTTAGTTTGACTAAAGCTGATGTTAATAGTGCAGCAGTGCAGCTTAGTTTGACCTAAAGCTGATATTAATAGTGGAGCAGTATAGCTTAGTTGACCTAAAGCGATATTAATAGTGGAGCAGTACAGCTTAGTTTACCTAACGCTGAATTAATATGAGCAGTGCAGCTTAGTTTGACCTAAAGCTGATGTTAATAGTGCAGCAGTGCAGCTTAGTTTGACCTAAAGCTGATATTAATATTGCAGCAGTACAGCTTAGTTTGACCTAAAGCTGATGTTAATAGTGCAGCAGTGCAGCTTAGTTTCACCTAAAGCTGATATTAATAGTAAAGAAGTACAGCTTTGTTTGACCTAAAGCTGATATTAATAGTGGAGCAGTAAGCTTAGTTTGACCTAAAGCTGATATTAATATTGAAGCAGTACAGCTTAGTTTGACCTAAAGCTGAAATTAATAGTGGAGCAGTACAGCTTAGTTTGACCTAAAGCTGATATTAATATTTGAGCAGTACAGCTTAGTTTGACCTAAAGCTGATATTAATAGTCGAGCAGTACAGCTTAGTTTGACTTAAAGCTGAAATTAATATTGAAGCAGTGCAGCTTAGTTTGACCTAAAGCTGATATTGATAGTGGAGCAGTTCAGCTTAGTTTTACGTATAGCTGATCTTAATAGTGCAGCAGTGCAGCTTAGTTTGACCTAAAGCTGATATTAATATTGCAGCAGTACAGCTTAGTTTGACCTAAAGCTGATGTTAATAGTGCAGCAGTGCAGCTTTGTTTGATATGAAGCTGATATTAATAGTAAAGAAGTAGAGCTTAGTTTGACCTAAAGCTGATATTAATAGTGGAGCAGTGCAGCTTAGTTTTACCTAAAGCTGATATTAATAGTGGAGCAGTACAGCTTAGTTGGAGCTAAAGCTGATATTAATAGTGGAGCAGTACAGCTTAGTTTGACCTAAAGCTGATATTAATAGTAAAGAAGTAGCTTAGTTTGACCTAAAGGTGATATTAATAGTGGAGCAGTAGCTTAGTTTGACCTAAAGCTGATATTATATTGAGCAGTACAGCTTAGTTTGAGCTAAAGCTGATATTAATAGTGGAGCAGTACAGCTTAGTTTGACCTAAAGCATATTAATAGTGGAGCAGTACAGCTTAGTTTGACCTAAAGGTATTAATAAGTGGAGCAGTAAGCTTAGTTTGACCTAAAGCTGAATTAATATTGAAGCAGTGCAGCTTAGTTTGACCTAAAGGTGATATTAATAGTGGAGCAGTACAGCTTAGTTTTACCTAAAGCACATTAATAGTGGAGCAGTACAGCTTAGTTTGACCTAAAGCTGATATTAATAATGGAGCAGTACAGCTTAGTTGACCTAAAGCTGAATTAATATTGAAGCAGTGCAGCTTAGTTTGACCTAAAGCTGATGTTAATAGTGCAGCTGGGCAGCTTAGTTTACCTAAAGCTGAATTAATAGTGGAGCAGTACAGCTTAGTTTGACCTAAAGTGATATTAATAGTGAGCAGTACAGCTTAGTTTGACCTAAAGCTGATTAATAGTAAGAAGTACAGCTTAGTTTGACCTAAAGCTGATATTAATAGTGGAGCAGTACAGCTTAGTTTGACCTAAAGCTGAAATTAATAGTGGAGCAGTACAGCTTAGTTTGACCTAAAGCTGATATTAATATTGAGCAGTAAAGCTTAGTTTGACCTAAAGCTGATATTAATAGTGAGCAGTAGCTTAGTTTGACCTAAGCTGAATTAATATGAAGCAGTGCAGCTTAGTTTGACCTAAAGCTGATGTTAATAGTACAGCAGTGCAGCTTAGTTTGACTAAAGCTGATATTAATATGCAGCAGTAGCTTAGTTTGACCTAAAGCTGATTTAATAGTGCAGCAGTGCAGCTTAGTTTGACCTAAAGCTGATATTAATAGTGGAGCAGTATAGCTTAGTTTGACCTAAAGCTGATATTAATAGTGGAGCAGTACAGCTTAGTTTGACCTAAAGATGATATTAATAGTGGAGCAGTACAGCTTAGTTTGACCTAAAGCATATATTAACAGTGGAGCAGTACAACTTAGTTTGACCTAAAGCTGATATTAATAGTGGAGCAGTACAGCTTAGTTTGACCTAAAGCTGATATTAATAGTGGAGCAGTACAGCTTAGTTTGACCTAAAGCTGATATTAATAGTGGAGAAGTACAGCTTAGTTTGACCTAAACCTGATGTTAATAGTGGAGCAGTACAGCTTAGTTTGACCTAAACCTGATATTAATAGTGGAGCAGTACAGCTTAGTTTGACCTGAAGCTGATTTAATATTGGAGCAGTACAGCTTAGTTTGACCTAAAGCTGATATTAATAGTGGAGCAGTACAGCTTAGTTTGACCTGAAGCTGATATTAATACTAAAGAAGTACAGCTTAGTTTGACCTAAAGCTGATATTAATAGTGGAGCAGTGCAGCTTAGTTTGACCTAAAGCTGATATTAATATTTGAGCAATACAGCTTAGTTTGACCTAAAGCTGATATTAATAGTGGAGCAGTACAGCTTAGTTTGACCTAAAGCTGAAATTAATATTGAAGCAGTGCAGCTTAGTTTGACCTAAAGCTTATATTGATATTGGAGCAGTACAGCTTAGTTTGACCTAAAGCTGAAATTAATATTGAAGCAGTGCAGCTTAGTTTGACCTAAAGCTGATATTAATAGTGGAGCAGTGCAGCTTAGTTTGACCTAAAGTTGATATTGATATTGGAGCAGTACAGCTTAGTTTGACCTAAAGCTGAATTAATATTGAGCAGGGCAGTTAGTTTGACCTAAAGCTGATGTTAATAGTGCAGCAGTGCAGCTTAGTTAGTTTACTAAAGCTGATATTAATATTGCAGCAGTACAGCTTAGTTTGACCTAAAGCTGATATTAATAGTGGAGCAGTACAGCTTAGTTTGACCTGAAGCTGATATTAATAGTGGAGCAGTACAGCTTAGTTTGACCTAAAGCTGATGTTAATATTGCAGCAGTGCAGCTTAGTTTGATATGAAGCTGATATTAATAGTGGAGCAGTATAGCTTAGTTTGACCTAAAGCTGATGTTAATAGTGGAGCAGTACAGCTTAGTTTCACATAAAGATGATATTAATAGTGGAGCAGTACAGTTTAGTTTGACCTATAGCATATATTAACAGTGGAGCAGTACAGCTTAGTTTGATCTAAAGCGTATATTAATAGTGCAGCAGTACAGCTTAGTTTGACCTAAAGCTGATATTGATAGTGGAGCAGTACAGCTTAGTTTGACCTAAAGCTGATATTAATAGTGGAGAAGTACAGCTTAGTTTGACCTAAACCTGATATTAATAGTGGAGCAGTACAGCTTAGTTTGACCTAAAGCTGATATTAATAGTGGAGCAGTACAGCTTAGTTTGACCTGACGCTGATATTAATATTGGAGCAGTACAGCTTAGTTTGACTTAAAGCTGATATTAATAGTGGAGCAGTACAGCTTAGTTTGACCTGAAGCTGATATTAATAGTAAAGAAGTACAGCTTAGTTTGACCTAAAGCTGATATTAATAGTGGAGCAGTGCAGCTTAGTTTGACCTAAAGTTGATATTGATATTTGAGCAGTACAGCTTAGTTTGACCTAAAGCTGATATTAATAGTGGAGCAGTACAGCTTAGTTTGACCTAAAGCTGAAATTAATATTGAACCAGTGCAGCTTAGTTTGACCTAAAGCTGATATTGATAGTGGAGCAGTGCAGCTTAGTTTGACCTAAAGTTGATATTGATATTGGAGCAGTAGAGCTTA